>JAPSGF010000048.1:1886740-2212463 GCA_035772895.1 Perdix hodgsoniae | reverse complement strand
GGCTCAGCCCGCCGGGACGGCTGCAGCGCCCCCACCGGCGGCGGGTCCCGGCCCCCGCGGCAGTGCCCGCACGCCACGCCCCGCCCCGCCCCGCCCCGCGGGAGCCCGCCCGCCGCCGCGGTTTCCAGGGAGACCCGCACGCCCCTGACCTCCCGCCTCCGCGGCGGCAGAGCGGGCCTCTCGCTGCTTCTTCGCCTTTTTTAATTAAGTAGGGCCGCGACGCCGGCAGGGAAGCGACGGCCGCGGGAACGCGGTGCGGCTGCGGCGGGCAAAACGGCGACGGCAGAAGGCGCCGCTCGGTCGAAAGCCCGACCCGGCACGGCGGCGGCGTCCGGCCCGGAAAGGAGGCCCCGTGCCGCGTTTTCTTCCTCCGCTACCCCGTCTCCTCGCCGGGCGGCTCTCCCCGGGCCGGGTCCGGTTCTCCCGGGCGGCACCGCAGCCTCACTCGCCCGAGTGCTGCGGGAACGCGGAGATGGACGGCTGGGAGGGGTGCGCAGGGCTCGCGCCCGGCGGGGTAAGATGGAGATGTGCACATCGGTGCTCTGCTTCACCGGATTTCAAAACGTATAAAACCGATGTACAGATACCTCAGTTACCGAGAGAGATGGACGCCTGCTTGAAAACGATAAGATGTATTCTGTCTTAAACAAGAGTGGAATAAACGCAGAGGGAGGCAGCGGATCATCCCTGTGCACACAGCTGTGTTAAAACTCATACAGAACACCACTTCCAGATTTATCTCAGAAAAAAATGAAAAAAAATCCCAAAGCAGTCCAATACACTCCACCAACATATGGCCTCAGAGCAAACGTAAACACTACACATTTCCTATCGAGACAGAATTAATCTTGAATGCCTAGCAGAATAATAGGCTGTTGTTATTAAATATTTTATGATATTGGTAAATGATCCATCCAGTATAAATTTAATTTCACTTGCAACCCGGTTTTCATGCATAATTAAAGTTTGACTTGCATAGGAATAACACTAACAACGCTGTTAGGGCGCATCTGGTCACCGAGCACACACAATGTCTTGGAATCACACCATGTGCAGCCTTCCCAGCCCGCCTCACCCGATGCAAGAAAATACCTGGCTTCACTAAAAATAAGGAAATAGCAAAACCACCACTTAGATTTTAAATACTGAAGGGTGTGAATAACCTGTAAAAAAACAAAAACAAAAACAAAACTGACCTGTTCAAATTGCAGTTTTTCCAATCCATGCACTGTTTTTATTAATTAGGAACCAACCCAGACCGATCGTCACTTTATAACGCCTGACATATTCCCTGTCCTCCCGGTGCAGCAGATCCTCCCGCGGCTCGCAGCCCCGCCGTGCCGGTACCATATGCTTTATTGTTCAGCGAGCAGCGCAGCGCCGCGCACAAAGCCCCATTACCTACTGCTGCCGGCGCCGCTCGCTCACTGAGGCTGCCCGTGCGATCACATGGGAGCGCTGCCGGAGGAAGCCAGGCATGCCACTCATCTCACTGACTATGGATTTTTTTTTTTCCACCACCCTCCTCCCCCCCATCAGCTGAGGTCTGCTATGAGGAAGGAATAACAAATTCTAAAGCTTCTTTAGCTCGTGAAGGCAGCAGACGCCATGGAAAACCCCCTCAACTTTCTATTATTATTATTATAATCATTATTCCCTTTGTAACAAAAATTCAGGTAGACATTCGAAAGAGTTTTTAAGTCGTTTTTTTGCTTGTGGGCAGCAACGAAAACCTTGCAGCGTCTGCAGCACTGCACACGCACTGCCATTAATATTCTAAAGAGGTAATATTTTGCCAACACGTTTAATCTGCCGGTGTTTACCCTTTATGTGGAGGATGAGCATCTGAATGAAAAACTGTTCCTAAAAAGCAGCCCCTTGATTTCAATTTGTCTCATCCAAGGGCATTATCCTGCTATCTCTGATCATAAAATTAGTTTTGCTGGTTTCAGTGCGACCGTTCAGGTGAATAAGAATTGGCCATTTGAGCAAGGATTATTCCCAGACTGAAATGACAAATTACACAGAGCAATGAAGTCTGATCCCTTCTGATATTGTGTGTGATGACACTCGGGTTTGGGTTGGTTGGTTTTGTCTTTTTGTTGTCTGTTATTTTACACAAATATTAAATTGAAATAATATATTGCCTCAAAGCTTTGTATTTACCCAAGGGTTTTATACAGGACTAAGTGAATAAGTACATGCAAAATTACAGAAGCATTTATATATGAAGAAATACTTTTTTTTTTTTTCATTGATAACATCAAAGCTCCACAATCTACCACGGATTTTTTCAAGACAGCCTAATTCCTACTTCAGAATTACCAGAGTATTCTAGTTTTAAATTCTAACAGAGAGCAAGTGACGACAAATGAACATCTCCATCCTGAAAAGCAGCGCTGAGCAAGTAATTAACCCTAATAACAACACCGCAAAGATGCAGTTCTGCTATGAAATTGTGAATTATCTCTGGAACAATTCGTAGCAT
Organism: Perdix hodgsoniae; assembly: GCA_035772895.1. Lineage (NCBI taxonomy): Eukaryota > Metazoa > Chordata > Aves > Galliformes > Phasianidae > Perdix > Perdix hodgsoniae. Next base: position 2,209,975 of record JAPSGF010000048.1, on the reverse strand, counting down.
TTTCAAAACATAAGCTGGCAAAAGAAACTGTTTTCTCATTAACATTCCACAAATGGAATTCCAACTCCTTCTCTTGAAACCCCCCCTCATTAGAATAAATGACAGCTTGTTGCACTTTGTTGGCTTTATTCTGGTACCATGGAAGCTTTGCTACTGATTTGCATGGAAGAAGGAACAAGCATGACAAACATTCACGCACTTTACTGTCGTCATGCAAATAAATGACAAAACTCTCAAACTCTTTATTGTTCTCCACATCTCGCTCATCATGTATTATTAAGGTGTTCTATCAGCTGATACGCAGTCTCTGTGATTGCACTGAATTATAGAAGACAGGAAGTAAAGGACACAGAACTGCCTACTGCTCAACCCAGTGATAAAACCCTGCTAGAATCTCACATTTATTTCGTTAAATAAATAAAAAAATACTATTATCAAGAATGTATGTATTTTAAAATGCCACCATTTTTCTCTGCCCAAAGACAACGACTGAGCAGATGGCTGGTGGCTGAGAACCCTCCATGTCTCTTAAGCAGGAAACACTACACACAGACATTAATGAGAAGAAATGAAAGCAGGCTAGACGTGCTGCTAACGAACAGCTGGGTTAGCTGCAGCTATGCATATTTTTTCCCCTGGCAATATCATTGATGATGTCACAAGGCTAGTGGAGGAAGACATAAACAAAAGGCAGGCATTTTGCTGCAGCAGCACTGGGGGTGAGGGGGGGGCAGAGAGGGGGGGAGAAAAAGCAAATGCTTGGCAGATGGAAAGAACAAAAAGAACTGGTAAAGTAAAGGGTATTATTCCACATTTTCTGGGTGTTATTATATATACTAGGGAGCACTTTTCAAATCTTGAAAGATTAGAGGAAAACAAATTCAAGAATATACTGTTAAACCAGTTTGCAGGAATTAGTTGCTTCTGCTGGCAGACAATAGCAGCAGGCAGTTTTCATGCTGTATGAAAAACAGCCTCCGTTATTCAGCTCTTCAAGTTTGGGAGAGGAAAAAAAAAAAAAAACTTCAATCCTCCACAGTGAAATCTGGAATTTCCAAATTCTAACTTGACTTTTTTAGGAACCTACATACATTCCACACCATACTCTATTCTTACAGGTATAATAAATAGTAGCAGGCTCCTATCAAAACCTTCTTCTGCAATTTTATCATACTGTTATAGAAATGCCTTTAACCCCTGAGGAATTAGAAATCACCCAAGAGTTTCAAAGCAGCAAGAACCCAGATCTCCCCTGCCACTTCACAGAGGAAGATCTCCAAACACTTCCAGATATCTCTTATACAGGACTTGCTGAATTTTCCCTGTGAAGTACTGTCCTGAAGTACTGACTTCTCTGGGAAAATCCAACATCAACTCTCTTTGAAACAACAGTGGAAGTAAATGTGCAAATGCTCAGCAACGCTCTCACCCAAAGCCACCCATGGGAGTCAAGGGGGAAGCAAGTCTCCTAGTAAATCCACATAAAAACAGAACCAAGAATCTGCTGAAAATTTGCAAATACAGGTAAATTGTCTGCCAAATCTGACACTGCTCTGAAGGAAGACCAATTCAGAGGGAAATTCTTATGCTTTCCTACTCCACTAAAGCTACAGCTAAAGGCAACTGTTGAAGAAGTTTGGATGCTTCACCATTTCCACCATTATAAAAGAATGTATGAGTAAAGCCTGCTTTATTCTAGACTGTATGCATTTAAACTTGAGCACTTTTACACAGATTCTATGCACTAAAATACAGATCTCGCACAGATTTTTTTTTATAAAAAAGCACCATTTATCAGAAAACAGACTAAAATTTGAACTTCAGGTCATTCTCACCTTACTCAACTACACTGTTTTGTACTGAGCCTGATTTGCTGTTCAGAATCTTATATCACAGTTTCATGATTCCAATATGAATTAAAACTATTACTGAGGCAGCACTGCATAATTGCATGAGGCAAAAAGGAACCATTTGCATCCTGTGCCTCATTTTTCCAAAAGAATATCTTAAAATAAAATGCAAGAGCACCGATTTCTCCAGGAAGACCAGGAATGCAAATTTCCACATTAGCTGAAAAAAGAGGGTTTTACTCGTACTCTCTTTTGCAATTTAATGACAAATCTGAAGCCCAGAGTTTACAAGTGTCCCCCCACAGACCACACATGCTTTACTCCAGCTCTCAAAAGTAGTACAGTTTGGAGGTCATGCCGTGTATTTTATCAGCACCAATAATTCCAAATGCCTCACACCTGACTTTTGAAGTCAGAGGTTTGTGATCATTTTTTCAGTAACACCTACAGATCTTGTGAACGCAACCTCCTCTAATTTGAGCTCATGATGAGGTATTGCTGCAAATTTCCCATGGAACAATGCCATTCCAGTAGTTCTAAAGAACTATTTTCTTTGACAGAAAATAGTGAAATATTAAAGCTCTCCATTTGAAGTTACTGTCAATACCACTGAGGTAGGATAACCTTAAATATTAATTCCACATGCTTCTTTTTCCAGACCAAATATAACTTAATCAAATACCCTTTCTCTCCCTGGACCCCATGTTTTGCTTTCTCTGGATACATCACAGCTAAAGCTGAACTGTCTTCAAGCAGTTCCATATTAACCACTCAGTTCAAAATTCTGGGGCTTGTAGGATTTCAATAGCTTGTTTGAAGAACATACTTTGGATTCTTGAAGTAGATAAATATGAAGAACTTAAATTACATTTCCTACAGAGAAGTATAACAATATTTTGAAATAGAGTCTAAAATTTGGGAAAATTGACAAATCAACTTGAAAGGTAAGACGACATTAAAAAAGATTATTACACCTGAAGGGCAGGCATTAGAAGCTGTTCGGATTTCAGCCACCTTAGCTTAGAGTTACTCCAAAGAGTGACTCTACAGCATGTCAATGCAAGACTGTCAGTGTCACCCTTTATACTTACATCTGGCACATTTCTCATGTCAGTTTGAAGGGCAGTACGTACAGTTCCCTTATTTTCTGACTTCTAAAGTTTCTCCACACCAGGAGCAACTTCCTAAACTACATGGCGTAAAGCAGCCACAGAGTAGCAGTGAATGCTCTTTATGTACTTCATGAGGTATACAATATCCAATATCCTACAAATTATCTTCAAATCAACCTCATTTTTACTGATACTGATTTTTACTGTATCTCAAAATATCTGGATCTTTTTAAGATAGAAAAAAAAAGTCTTAACAACCTCCATACTAAGTTGGTATCTCAGAGGAAAGCACACTTTCTTCCAGAAAGCAGCTAGATGGACTTGAGCAGTACTACGCCTTACAAGACCTGCTGAGTTTCAAACAAAAGTAACTCCTGTAGTAAACAATTAGGGTTTCTTTCTCCTTTTGCAAACTTTCTGAAAATTGCTGATTAACTATCAAAACAAAAGAATGCATTAACTCTGTGGCAGGTTAACTGATTTACTGAGGTGTACAGCAAGCAGAAGAATAATCTCTTCATTGCTGTTACATTAGATTATGTGAATAATCAAAGCAATTGAACTAAGTGTTGCGGTAATGCTTGATACAGCCAACACGAGCTTTATGCAAAGTCCAAAACACCAGTAGAAAACACACTTTCTCAAAAAAAAAAAAAGAAAGAAAAACAACCCAGAAAACAAGCTTTATATTGAAGAGCAAACTGCTTGTTTTCATGTTAAAAAATAAAAATAAAAAAGTCTCAGAAAAAGCTAAGTACTTTAAGAACAGAGACTGCCTGTGTTGTCTTGTATGCATTTCATAAGCCAGCTTTGCTCCAGCTAGTTTCCATGACAGCTCAGACACAGCAACATGATCTGTGCCAGGGAGTAATTCAGAACTACACAGCTACGTTCAGTGCCATAAGATATTGCAAGACAAATGCAAGAATCAAAGGTGGTTTTTAGTTTTTAATTAACTGACATACTCTCTACTGCCTTTGCTTTTCTCCTGCTTGGTTGCTAAGTACACCTTTTCTCACAGCATCATTTTCCAGTTCACAAATTTCACTTGGCTGTTGAACAGCAGAAAGATTAAAAATAAAGATTTAAAATAAAATCTGAAAAAGGAAATATCTGAAACAAGCACGGTAGCTAATTTTCTCTCTTTTTCTTTTCCTCTAAATAGAAGGTTACTGAGACAGAGGAGTTCAAAGCAAAAAAGAATCCAGTCAGGAGGAATACCACCATCTTTCCTTATTGACTTACCACCAGTATCACTTCCTAGAGCACTGCTGCAACCAGTTAACATTGTCTCAGCCCTCGCTTCCACCATTTACATAGTGGAACATATAAACTGTTCAGATTTTATGAACAATTCAAGATTCCTTCCACTGGAAGATGAATCTTTCATTGTTGTTTCTTCCCGACTACCATAGATACGCGAATTTGAGCAAAGACGGCGATAAAATATAATAGATCTGAACCACAATGCAAACAATTTTTTTGTTTTTAACAGCTAGGCAATAACTCACAAGGCATCACAACTTACAACACATTTTCACTTACAATAAAACACACAGTGAACTTTTATACCTATAGACCAGAACATAACTAAATTGTAAAATACAGTGTCTCCACTGAATTTCTAAACATCAGTTTAGGATCTCATTCCGGAGGAAGTGAATTTGCTGCAAGACTCGTTCCTGCCTTTGTACATCCCACATATCATCCTACACCTCATTTACAGTTTAAAATAACACTGAATTTTAGATTGTATGTAAACTCTTTGCTGTTTCAAGTGACCTTTAAAGCCTAAAAAGCAATTCTCCTGCAATAATTCTGTCCATAATGATTTCTCTTTGGCCAGCATTGATTTCTTTCCCTTATGTGTTTCCAGAAGAGCTTGAAAATATATGTTCTTTACTTCTTTGTTTGTGCACCAGCAACACTGATAGTATCAGCATTGCACTGGGAAGTTTATTGCTCCTGTTGAGTTTTCTAAACCAAAAAGAGCACAACACATATTTCCCCCGTAAGTTCCATGACAGCAGACTACATGGAAGAAAAAAAAGTGTATTTTGCAGGAGTATCCTCTCTTTATCCCTTGAAGACATGGTAATGCACTGACCTTCTCCGAAATCAATGTTAAAGAAAATCAGTGAAAAATCCTAACATATATTTAATGTCCAAAATAAATTTCATAGCAAATATACCAGATCTTAATCAAGTCAAAACCTGAACCACTATGTTACTGCAGCAAACACTTTACTATTTCTTTATAGTATCTTGGGGATTACAGCTTTTGTGTGGAACTGTTTAACAATGAAGTAAAACTTAAAGTCAGTCCCTCCATTTCAGAGCTAAGCTTTCCAAGAAAGAACGACTGCCATTTCAAACAACAAAAACACAGTATTGGACAATAAATATATTCAATAAAGAAAGACTTCCTGCAAGGTTTATATTCAAACAGTTTGAATAAGCTAATGAATTTATGACACAGACAAAACTTGGGCTGTGGGGACCACTGACATTACGCGACAGGAAATTGCATCATTTAGCAGTTTTCAGTGTTGCAGAAAAGCACTGATTACTACTTCAGTGCTATTTTTGGCATCCCTGAAGTGACTGTGGTTTCTCCATCAACTTATCCCTTTGGCCAGGCATTTTTAAGCATTAAGGATATTATCTCTGTCACAATATTTTCCTTTCTAGCAGCATATGGACACTGTTTGTTCCTGCTATAATAGATGGAAATAATACTCGTGTTGTCAAATATTTAGAAAGAGTCCAGTCAACTTGTCTGTTTTGACCTAGGTTACAGCAAAGGTGCAAGCTGACAGCACCAGCTGTCATTTGATGTTAATAGACTTCTACCAGATCAACAGCTCTGAGCCTGTTGAGGAACTCGCAGCTTTGTGACTGAAAAGTATAAAGTTGAGGTCCTTGGCTGCCTCGTTCTAAAACTTCAGGTGGGCAAATTTCACTGAGTCTAATGATAGTTCTGGCTGTGTCCGAGAAACCATTTTCATTCTACTCTAAGTCCGCTGTTGCTAACGGTTACATATGTCACCAGGATACAGGATTCTCAACACAGACTTCCACCATTACAGATTTCAAGAAGCGTAAGCATTTGCCAGGGTCACTGCTCTATTCTTTCACAGCAGAAGACAATTTCACTGCCCTACATGTCCTGGAATGAGATACAGCAGTGGCACAATTTACATGCAGGAAATTTTTTTCATATAATGTACAGTGGCATTGAGTTCACAACTGTGCATCCTGCAGTTTCCTTATTATCTCCAGTGCCTAGACAATTTCTGAGTGCTCATATTTAGCTTGCAGAAGACTTAAAAGGGCAGGTGGTATTTACTCTTTGTTGATCCTACTATTCTTTCATCATGCTTGCAGACAACCTCAAAATCTACATTCATACTGGATCAGACCCAGATCAATAATTACTAGCCTTTTGATGACAGCCAGGCTGACAATCCATGAAACAGGCAGATTTTGAAGAGAAAAGCAGTATCTCCAAGTAGACAACTGAGATGACTAAGAAAACTGAGCTCTGAGAATACAAGAAATCATACACCTAAAAGCCTGCCTTTTTTTTTTCTAACTGCAGAAGTTCATCTCACTAAAGTAGTATTACTTTCTCCACAAGCCTTACCCTGATAGCTATCTTTAGATTATCATACTGCAATAACAATAGCACTTACAGATTCCAAAGAGGTCTCTGCCTTAAAAGCTATATATTTTAAATGTCAAACAAGAGACAAAAGTACATTCAGAGAGCTGGGAGTGCAGAGAAAACAGATGTCACTTGTCATCCCATAAAAGTTGTCGTCACATAACAGACTTCTGTTTCTGATCAAGAAACAGAAGCAAATAGTACACCTTTAGACTAGTGAAAAAAAAAAAAGCATGCTGCTAAAGTGGATACATGCTGCTATAGAGATGCATCAAACAGGTCAGGAAGACGCTGCTTTTGAAACAGCGCTGATATATACAAGAACGCATTATGAATAAAATTTATTAAGGCTAGGATTTTGTGATATTTGAGACTGGAAATACTAAAAAGTTTGTTTCACAGTTCAGATGATTATCTTAGAGAATATACATGAGAAAAACTGCTCAATGGAAAAATGATTTTACAGTAAAAATCTGAGAGGGATACATCTATATGTTCGCTGCAAACATGAAATTAAGAAGAAAAGAGTACATATGGAAATGAAAAAGGTTGCTGAAGATATAAATGTACAGAAAGGTGTAGGGTGGGGAAAGAAAAAGAAAATGAATTCCCTTTTGAAAAAAACTCAGCAATTAGCAATTAGGAGAACCAAGTCTGGGAAAATGCACAGACAAAGCAGCATTTTGGAGGATGAAATACGGTGAACTCCTGAAGATGGGTTGTGAAAGATGAAGCCAGAATGTTTCTTCTGATATGTAGCAAATGCATTTGTATCTAGGATATATGTAAATAAGGCACATAGATGCCAAGATAATTGAATGACAAAGTAAATTACTGAACACCAAAAACACCATGTTGTCACACCGACAGTCAAAATTTGCTAGGAATGTATTTCTAACCTTTATAAAAATAATAACAATAAAAAAACAATTAATTTGCATCCCAAATCTTCAGCAAATAGAGACAAAATTCACAAAATGAAATGTCCACTGAGCAAGAATTGGAAGATAGGAAAGGTAACTACATAAAATCATAAAATTTGTGGAGAAAGGACCAATGTCCCCAGACTATTGTGAAGGGGGAAGCGGGGGGGGGGGGGGGGGGGGGGGAAGAGAGGGAGCTTAAAAAAAAAAAAAAAACAACCCAACAAACCAACAAGATCCTAGTCTACAGATACAGGCTGACAGCTGAGTCAAATCTGGCCTGAACAGGGACTGAAGTGAAAATTCCTGCATCTCCACACATCTGGTGTTTTGCTCAATCCCAGCATACACACAAGGTACCCAGGTGGCTCTGCCAGTGGTAGCACTAGAGCACTCTATCGAACACCCAGTCAACCAAGTCAAAGCCAAAGCTTCAGACAACACAGGCTCAAGTATACTTTAAAAGTCAAATATGGTGATTTTTACTAAGCAGTGAGTAACCAATGAGAACTGAAGCCAAAGCCTGATAGCATATAATTCTGCAGCACATATAAAAAAAATACTACAAAAAGCATGCGTTCTTAAAAAAAGAGCAATTGCAAAGAAATGACCAAGCACTTAGGAATTGTTAGGCAACAGTTATCTCTTCTTAATAAATGTGTCACTAATATTTTAATGCTGAATTTGAACTTTTCTTTGGATTTTAAGAATTGACATCATGGGACTGGCTGCAAACAACCGAGATTAGTTTCCAAAACCAGTTCAAACTCTGAAAGCTTTTTCTGGTGAGTAACTTTATGAGACCTTGAGCAATTTAATTATCCCATTCCCTGCTTCTCCATTAAGAAAAAAAGAAATTAAATACCTTATTGTTACTTATCCCACAGTTGTGCTCTTAGTGATAAAAAGAACAAAGTATGTGTGACGCCGCCAGCTGGAGAGGACCTGCCTGATCATTTGGAAAATTATTTTCCAAAACTGTTAATAACAAAAAAAAGTTATAATGGCAAATGGAAATTAAGAAAACTTAAGTCTCATATGAATTTTACATTTCTATTTATGTCTAAGTAACAGCAGTAGGTGGATGGGAAAGTACTATTTCTTCTGACATTCTATCACTTGAACTTATAAAAAAAATCCTTCAGATAGGAAAAGTTTAAACAAGCTAGCATTATTTTCGTATACACAAAGCAGTTAAAAGCCATTTATTCCTCTTCTCCGAGATAATCCCTGCTAATTGCTCTAGTCATGGAAATGCATTCTGTGGGAAAGGATAATGAAGAATACTTGTCAAATTGGTAATGTCATTATTTCACTGCACAATCCAAACAGTATAATCTGACCCATTCCCAGCATGCTGAGTATCAGTCTACAGAAAAAGACCCACACATAAGCCATTCTGACCTTTCCTGCTAGTTTCTTCTGACCTTTCTGACCTCATTAGACTGCTGTGTAGAAAAGCCTAAATAAAGAAATAAAGGAGCTGTTGGATACTCTTGATGGATTAGAAATAATAAGAATGTGTCTAGGACTTTAATATAAACCAGACCACTGAATTTCAATGTTTTTCAAGGAATCAAAATGACAATACGGATGATGATGAAGAAATAGGGAGAAACAGTGTTAAAATATTTAAGAATGAATAATAATTTTAAAACTGTTCATCAGCATCCTTAACCATTTGTTCTGACGCAATTTTATGGTGCTGGGCTTTTAAGCTTCTGACTCGGTGAGAACAGATATTAAAAAACAATGGTCCCAGCACAGTTATTTTCATTAAGAAAGAATGTAACTTCAGCATCATGCTGAAAGAGGGCCTTAGTCTCTTCTGGACAGATCTGTTTAACAAATCTCTCAAATTCCCAAAGCAGGGAAACTCTAGAGCCTAGGATACAGGACTCTGAAGTCCCTGCATCACATTTCAGCCGCTACATCACATAATCAACACGACATGTATCTTAACAGACAAAAGGATACAGATGCTATGAAAGTGCTAATTCATTAAATAATACAGTTTCTTCAGCGGGACTGCTCGCAATTCTCACACTGGTTCCCAGACCTGAAGTAGAAAACTCAAGCATCTATTTTATAACTTGCTTAATAGGAAGTACCAAATACATAAATTATTTTTGCTCACTAAATATTGAGTTTAGCCTTTTTTTTTTTTTGCTAGTATTAACACTTGTGCAAAACTCTTAGAAAGGAAACCACAGCTCCACAGCAGAAAATCCTCATCCTATGAGAGAAATCCTGCAGTAGTTACTCTCTATGAGGGAAGATGGGGCATAAGCCTTTTTGTCGCTTATTTCTAACTTCTAGGGAGAAAAGTAATTCAAGGGAATTTACAGTCAGATACACATTTCAAGTTCCCTTTTAATGTAACTTCTAGTTAAAACCTATCTTGTAGTGAACCACTGGAATATTTTTAGTATAAGAATTTTTTCTTTATATGCTTAGCTGCTCCTAAAATCAAGACACTAGCAGATAGACTGACCTCAGTCAAGGAGCAAGGAGTTCAGGCTTTATCATGCTATCCATTTAAATGCAGCCAATGTCATATAAAATTAAATTATGTCCATTTTAAAGAAAAAACTAGCTTATTAGTTCCTGAAGTATCAGCTGGGAGGCAGCTGCTCAGTTGTCCTGAAGTTTTATAGATCCTGGCATGGGTAAGTGTTACATTTGTGATAGCAGAGACCATTTCCTTCAGCAGTTTACATCATTTGGTAAATCTTTGTGTGATACATTTCTCTCAGGCTAATCAAGCGCACTCCGCTAGCACCAAGCCAGCAGTATCAGAAGAGAACACTTGCAGTAACTCTCATGCCCATTTTCTAGTGCAGAAATCAGCTACTGGCTCTAGATACCATAACACAGCACAAGCTGTTAGAGGACACAGACATTAAAAACAACTGAGTCAGGTTTCTTCTACACATTGTACAGTTGCTCCATCCAGGCAGCTGCTCTAGCACAATTAGATCAGTCTTTCTGAACTCTGCAACCCCTAGTTAAGACAACAGTGTACACATGTACACCTTTCATCTTCATCTGTATTCAGCCCCTGCTGAATTATTTCAGAAGTCATAGATGGGTTGGGGTCTTTTTACTCCTCTGCTGTTAGCCAGGGATTATCACACAGAGACAGTGGATAGGTACCTAGTAATTGGACATGAAAAGTCAAAAGCAGAACTGTTACTACATTATAATCCTTTCTTGCATACAACAGAATTAAAGCCTGTTTCGTAAAATCTTTGTGGCATCTTGTAGGTATGTAGAAATTTCTATCAATTGTCTGTATGTAATCAAAAGAAATTCAGACCACTTAATGCATGAAGGTCTATACTTTTAATTTACTTGCACTTTTCAGGCTGTGATGACCAATTCACGCTTCTGAGGAGGGCTGACCCACAGGGAGAAATTAAATGGAGGCTGTTGTGACACTGAATGGGAAGACGGAGATGGAGTGCCAACAAAGTGTGAGAAAGACAGGCTACTGCCTGGGGAAGGTGGCACAGAAGCAACAAGATGATTGAGGTAGCAGGTGTAATGTGTTGTAAAACAAGTGCAAGATAAGCACTTCTAAAGCTATGCTGAATTAACTGGCTAACACAAAAGCCTGGACATAACTTCTCATCAATAATTCTGTGCAGATCCATCTCTATCAAAGGTTACACTGCGAATCCTCCCAGCTTTTCAATGCCTTATAATTGGTTTATTCCTATGAGTTAGATACAAAAAGTCAAGCTACTATTTAAAAAACACACAGAACAAACTTCCCCTGTACAAAAGGAAGGACAAAAAGAAAACATTCCAAAAGAAAGAACAGTTATCCTATTCATCTTAATAGTCCGTTATCACATTATTTATTTACGTTATTATCTCATGTATTAAGTTATTCATTACAAACTTGGAAAACTTGGGAACCGCAGTCTCACCTCTGTGCCTGGTAAGACCGTGGAGCAGATCCTCCTAAAGGACCTACTAAGACACCCAGAAAATAAAGATGAGGTGACTGGTGGTAATCAACATGGCTTCACCAAGGGCAAGTCGTGCCTGACAAACTTGGTGGCCATTTATGATGTCAGCAGACACAGCAAGAGTAATTGACCTCATCTACTGGACTTGTGCGAAGTGTTTGACACTGTTTTGCATGACATCCTGGTCACCAAATTGGAGAAAAATTGATTTGATGGACAGACCACTCATTGGATAAGGAATTGGCTGGATGGTCACACTCAGAGAATTGCATTTAATAGCTCAGTGTCCAAGTTGAGATCACTGATGAGTGGTGTTTCTAAGGGATCAGTGTTGGGACTGGTATTGTTTAACATCTTTGTAGGTGACATAGACAGTGGGATTGAGCGTACCCTCAGCAAATTCACAGACAACACCAAGCAAAGTGGTGCAGCTGACACATTAGAGGAAAGTGGTGCTAACCAGAGGGACCTGGACAGGCTTCAGAGGTGGGTGGAGAATGGCTTGAGAGCAGCCCTGAGGAGAAGTATTCGGGAGTGTTGGTTGATGGAAGATTTAACATGAGACAGCAACGTCCTCAGCACAGAAGGCCAACTGTATCCTGGGTTGCATCAAGAGAAGTATGACCAGCAGGTCGAGGGAGGCGACTCTGCCCCTCTACTCTGCTCTCATCAGACCCCACTGTATGCAGGAGTACATACATGGTCTGGAGCTCCCAAAACAAAAAGGACATGGAGTTGTTGGAACAGATCCAGACAAGGGCCACAGAGATGATCTGAGAGCTGGAGCATTTTCCTACAAAAACAGGATGAAAGAACTGGGGCTCTTCAGCCTGGAGAAGAGAAGGCTCCATGACGACCTTACAGTGACCTTCCAGAACCTAAACGGGGCCTACAGAAAGCTGAGAACGGAACTTCTTATAAGGCATATAGCAATAGCACCAGTAGAAATAGCTTTAAATTGGAAGAGGGTAGATTTAGACTACATATCAAGAAGAAATTCTTTACTGTGAGGGTGGTGAGACACGGGAATAGGTTGCCCTGTGAGGTTGTGAATGCCACCTCCCTGGAAGCATTCCAGGTCAGGCTGGATGGGACACTGAGCAAGCTAGTCTAGAAGGAGGTGTATCTGCCTATAGCAGGGGGGTTGAAACTAGGTGATCTTAAAATTCCCTTCCAACCCAGACCGTTCTATGTTTCTAAAAGGAACCCCACCCTTTCAGGGGCTTAGAACTATCTGCAAACATATTCTAAACCCCATAAAAATGAAGACTTTCAGCAGTCCCTTTTGTTTAAATACATTATTTAGTCTGCAAATTTACTGTTTATTGTGGAAATAAATACAATAAGCAAACTGCTAAGGTATTTTATCCCCAAAGCAACACAAGAGGAAGATTTTATGTATTTGCCTAAGAGAAAATCCCTTCTTGCAAGAAAGAGCAGATGAAGCCGTCTGACTGAGAAGGCAGCAAAGGGAAGGAATGCCCCTTCAGATGCATAGATCTGCTCCACCTGAGCAACACTGAGCCTAACTGCACTTGGTACCCAGGTTAATGTGCACTTTGATGAGGTTTAACAGAAAAACAAGAGGGGGAAAGCTGTGTTCTTATCTGAATGTCTTTTCATCATAGCGAACAAAAATATAAACTCCTATAGTAAAACACAGCTACCAACAATCAGGCACAAGACTGCAGACAGCTGCAAGAATTGGGTGCTTTTCCGGGGAGGCAACTTAAAGTCCTTTTCTTTATCTACAGATTTGATAGCAAGTGAAAGGCTGTACAACAGCAGATAAAAATCCTTCTTTCCTGTAAATATTTATCAGGTGACACCTGAAGTTTAACTGCAGGACGTTATTTTCTATGTAAAATGCTAGTATTGGGCCTACCTATCACCTACAACTGCATCTCATCAACAATTCCACTGTCTGTGTTTGGCCCAGACTGCCTTGCAGAATGCTTTTTATCCTATTATCATTTTCAACAAAAGCTAAAATACAATAAGCAAATACAGGTCAGAAACTGAAGTTACCCACAGGTCAGGGCAAGTACTAGTGTACTACAGTAAAACTGGTTCCTTAACAATAACTTTAAAACATCTTTGAGCTCGAAAATAATACTCTTAATAAGAAGATACTGAACAATAAAACACAATGTAATTTTACAGAACTACTCAACAACAAGCCTTCATGCTATTAAAAAGCACTGAGACTAAAACTTCCACATCATCTACTTAAGAAATCCTAATTTTTTTTCTTTGAAATTAACATTCAAGATTGATTTTATTCACATTACATAGAATTATGTTGTAATTCTTAACAGAAGGTAGGTTTATATCCATTATAAATATGGAAAAGTCTCTGCAGAAGACAGCCCTCTTTTTCACTGAAATTCTATTAGACTACCAATATTCAAATAAATATTCAGGTATCCAACATGGTTACCTAAAGCATTTTAATACAGCATGAGAGATAGAAAACAAGAATGAACATCATAGCACTCAGAGCATTGGGTTTGGTGATCTCTGATGTTACGCTCTGAATGAATGATTCAAAGAATTCTACATTTGCACACCCATTAATTGTCAAGCTTCCTTAAGGTTTTTTCTTGCTAATAAGTCCTAGCTAAGCCTCCTCTGATCTCTAAAACCAATTAAGAGTTAATGAAGTCATGAAAGAATTCACCAGAACTCTGAGAAGAAAGTTACAGATGCTGCATTACAACGTAAGCCTCAAAAGTTTTTTCTTCAAAAATGACTGCTCAATTAAGCCTTACATTGCAAGGTTTGTACGCTATAATTCAAATAAAGCTGAAGTTGTTCTCATACTGCAACACAAACACACCACCTTTTTGTCCCAAATTTTTATGTATGTAACCTTTCTGTCTAGAGAAGGGTACATTAACAGTGCCCTTACTCAGTTTGATGTGTAAAATACTTGGTACTTGAAAACTATTCACAAACACCCTCTCTGATGCAGCCAAAGGAATACTGGTCTATTTCCTTTCCAAATCCCATTTTTAGTTGCACCCACCAGTGGAACAATGGTAGCAGTAAGGCTCATTTGGGAAGTTTTCCTGCAGTGTTTACCAACTCAGTGACTTAATGGAGCACTCCTAAAGTCATCAGGGCTGTTTTCTATTGTGTTTGTTTAGTTTTTTTAATTATAGTTCCACCTTCCAGAACACAAATGAGAGGAGCTCTCTTCTTTACACAATATCACTAGAGCAAAAGAAAAATAACTCAACAGATAATAAAAAAAAAAATCTGACTACTCCTGAAAGAAAGTTAAGTCTCAGCTGCCTTTGGTAATGTGCAATAAGGATAATCTAGGAAAGGTAAAAAGAAATAAGTTTGTCTGACCATGAAAACAGCCAACAAGACGAAGGAATAAGCGTGGTCATGGAACAATGCCCGTGCATGCAGCTCCACATGAAACAGTGCCATACATAAGCAGAATATACTACATTTAGATGCGTGGTTGCTCATGAAAGGACAGTTCTAGTGTCTGCTTTCATTTTCTGGTTTCAGACCTTTCAGGATAAGAGTTAACTACACTCACGCTTTCCTGTTTTTCCTTCACTAATATGTGTAGCATTTAAAAATAATATTCTAATAACAAACACATGAAAGATAAAACTGTACATGTTTTCTAGAATCAGAGCAAAACTTACAGCAAATTATGAACATGTTATCTAAGAGATAGCTTTTATTTTCCTTTATTTATCAAGCATTTTAATTACTCTGTGGTGAAGTTCTTATTATACCACACTGATTACACACAAGCTCCTTGAACACATTTACTACTTTAGCTGGATAGCTCTTTGCACTTGAATAAATCATATCCATTACTTCCAGTCTTAGGGAAAAAAAATGAATTGTGCTGTTACAAATTAAAATACAAGCTTTGAAAGCACCTCTTCAGACAACTTAGTGTTTTCCAGAATATTAAGCAGCGTTATACTTTTGCAAGCAAGTAAAAAAAGATGCAACAGTTAATTCATTTACGAACATACGCAAGAAGTTATGAACATTTCTCCTGTAAAATCTAATTACATTGGAACTATTGATGTACAATAATCTAAAAACTTGAATTTTAAGCAACTTTAAACAAAGTTGCAGCTGGAAGTTAGAATATTTTCCCTAATGCTCTTCTAAAATTGCAGGTAAAAATCTCTGTGGAGATGTAAAATATAACACCATGCTCTGTACCATCAAATGGTACCAAATTGTAATTGGGTCTGCATAACTGTATAGACAGATGCACCAGAATAACTTCTACCATACTACTGACCTTGTGATCTCAAAGAAGGGCAGATTCTCTCAGGAGATTTTTAGACCTCTGAAATCATGTTTTCAGTCTGTAGACATTTCCTTAATCTGTCCTTAAAAAAATGAAATTTATGTCTCATTACTGTTAAAATGATATCAACAAACAATTTCTATCAAATTATTAATGATGCCTTACATAGACTCATAGAATAAACAACAAATTCAGTTTGTTTGTAACAAAAGCAACAAACATGAGGAAATAGACTTCAGAAGAGCATGTGATTTGTGTGTATAAACCATATAATTTACTTTACAAAAGTATCTAAGACTGACCTAAGTTACTGACTGCCTTCTATACTGTGTTTCAGAAGGAGGAAATCTGACTTGTTAATTTAAATGAACATGCAACCCTTGTGCACACAGCTAGTATGCATGTTGTGGTTCTGGTACACACCAGCCACTTCTGCTAGTGAAGTGACACAGCAGGAAGGTGAACACCCAGGAGTCTGTCACTGAACAAAAAAAACCATCAGGAACAGCAAGGACAATTAAACGTTAGTGTTGCTTACCAAGGCAGACTTGCCATCTGTTGAAGTACTTAAAGCAAGGTTTCTTATATTTTTAAAATACATTTTTGAATGTAAGTTTTGGAAAATATCTCCACCTGATCTATACTGTACACTTGGTCATGTGGCTATGGTAAAGGGAGAAGAAGGAAAGGAGCACAAGCTGCTGACAATTCTGGCCCTTTGCATTGGTACCTGTATTCTATTTGTATTCTATTTCTACACTTTCTATTTTGTCCCATAAAACTTGTGATTCTGCTTGAAAAAAAAAAAAAAACAACCAACAACTACTTCATAATCATATCTTGGTACATTTTAATTTGCAAAAGATCAGACTGGAATATTCATTTCAGTATTTCAAAATACAGAACCTGCTTATGTGGCTTGACTGATCATTTCTTACCTTCTGTGGCACTGAAAAATGAGCACAGGAGGGACAGGCTCATGGCCATAAGTAGCGCAGAGGCACTTCAAATGTGCCTGGAAGGTATTTTGTGTTCATAGATGGTTCATAGCAGTGTGATCATAAAAAAAAGACGTATACAGATCCTAGACAAACCTCCGGCAATTTCCATCTCTTTCTACAGCACTGGGCATGTTCTGCTAGCTGTGACTCTCTGGGCATTCAGGTCCTACATGTTTTATTTACTATGACCTCAAGCTTTAGTAGTGTAACAATTGATGCTTTTCTAGTTACAGCATGCTTAAGATTTTTTTAGGATCAAACTAATTTGGAAAATAAGTTTTTTAATCACAATAGAAGAATTTCAGGTGATAATTTAAGTCTGTTTCATTCAGGCAAACTAAATCAACCCTTGAAAGCACTAAGAAGTGTTATATACTTCTTAGCGCCTTACTAAGTTTTACACAAACTAATTCATATTTCATGTCAATACTGTTACTATTTTATCACAATGTAAGGAAATGGATACAATGCACAAAACTCAAGCTTTTTAGAGCAACAAAGCTTTGGTTAGCAAACCAAAACTGGTTTGTTTTTTGAGGTACACAAACAAATGAGCAGCAGCTAATCCAATAATACATCACTGAAATGATGGACAGCAGCAAGCTATGCAGAACAGATCACACTGGCAGACTGTGTGAAATTCAGAGCAATAAAAAGGGTAACCAAAAATGCACAGGCAGAGATAGAAGGGGATAGATAGGGAAGAAATCAAAAGGCAGTTCCACAGTGTCACCTGCCAAATGAATATGACATTGTGCATGTGAACAGCCCAACACTGTGCGCTGCCAGTGGGATAGCAGACACTGCAAATACAGGTAGGTAGGGATCTGTATAGTCCTACCTCACCCTCTAAGTCAGTGTTTTAGCGTTTCCATCACGTCATTAGACGTGACAAAGGTGACAATTTCTACTAATTTTAAATAGTGTGTAAAAATGAAACAATGACTCTGCTGCAAGATTTTCATCAACTTTGATAGTATTATATGAGCAAAGTAATGTGTAGAAAATGAAAAACAGTAGGAGTTGATAAGCGTGCTTCATTTAAAAAAAGAAAATTATCACAGAAACTTTTTCACTTTTTTGGTAAAATGTAGGTCATCTACAGTTTCCATAGTAACCACTGCTGCACTGTAGCTCTACAGATGACCACAGCCTATGGCTGCTTTCTTTGCTAGCAGGTGAATGTACAAATACAGCTATGCCTCTGTTAAAAAGAGAAAGAGCTAACCTAAGCGCTTGGAATTGCCCTTAATTTACTTGCAAACACAACTCCTGCTTCAACATTTTCAAGTTTTTCCTAATGTCCTTCAGTAGATAAGCTACTCTGCAAGCCAGCTGGAAACACATACAAATTAACTTACAGTATTAAAAGGCTACTTCTTGTATGCACCAAGCTTGAGCTCACAGAAATGCAGAAAATCAATTTTACAAGTTTACAAAAAATATTTATCTCCTTAACACTGAACATCAGAAATACAGAAAGTTCAAAGCGGACACACACTAGCTGAAGCTGCCTTTGTTAAGAGCACAGCAAGTTCTGTGAAGCTGTATATCACAAGCGGGACTTAACGGGTTGGAATATGATAATCTTGTACCCAATCACACAGCAAAATCCAGTAATATAACAGAAATACAAACATGGATAAGAAAGACTGAGGCCTCATTACATAGCACAATCTTCAGTCAATCTGATGGTGAAAATCCTTTTCTCACCACTATTACCCCAGGGCATACCAGAACTGGTGATGAATTCATTAAAATACAAAGACTCCATGCACACAAAGACATTAACTGGCTTTCATAGTGAATGGGGAAATAGCAGGATAAATCAATGTCTTCAACCAACCACAAGCTGTTTTCCTCTTTAAAACAGAGCCATTTCATTATTATGAGGGTTCAAATGGAACTAGCTACATATCACCATCATAACTGTCAAAGCTATTATGAAAACTCTGAAACAAGCTTTGAAGTCAGGATATTACCCACACACAAATGTAGTGGGGCAGTACTGGTAGGCTTATATACAGTTAGAACACCAAAAACACTACATATTCAGTAAACAGATGAATGACAATCAGTAATGTTGAATGGCATAGAGGAGATTGTGATATTTTGCCAGTTACAGAAGTTACCTAAATACTACACTTAATAGAATTACATGCACTTCAAAGATGAATAGAATAGCATCTTAACACATGCCGACTTCAGCAGTTTAGCTAGCAAAAAAGATAGCCCCTTTAGTGGCCACTGCTAGAAATGCAAATCACTGACTTGCGGAAGGTATCCTTGAAAGACAGTGCAGCTAACGAAGAACCATGTCCTAAACTGTTTCTTGCAGTTCTGATAAGCCACAACTGAGAATAGGTCTTTCATTATTATTATTTTAAATATCTCTATTCAGAAAATATATATGTAAAAAACTGAAGGAATCTTCTGGAAGTTTGTATGACACCATTCTTACAGATCTGCCTTGCAGTTTGTTCCTCTCATCATGCATAAAGTACTGGCATACTTTCCTTCTTGACATACTGGACTCCCCTACATCTGCTTTTGACCAGTCACAAAGCTCTCCTCTAGCAAAAAAATCCAATTGAAAACAATGAATTAACTCCTGTGTCTCTGGAGGTACTCAGCATCCTCACAATTTATTCATATTTCCCAGGCTAAAATAATGTATTCTGTACACAAACTAAGTAATTAAAGCACTAATTCTGACCATCTTTAAAGGCTGGTATTAAAATCTCTGAACCAGTACAGAATGCAGAATTTATACTGAATGTATGAAATGAAAAATGACACTAGATTAAAAAAAATGAAAAAGGGAGGGGCAGGGGGTATTCTAGGAGTCTTTCTGAAGCTTTATTTGCTTTGCAAGAACACAACTGAAATCCAAGGGAAGCTTCCAAAGGACCACTGGAACTCTCAGTAGGAATAAAAGCTGGCACTAGGACAGAGCTATCTTGAAAAAGAAAGCATAAAGAAAGTTTTTCATACAAAAATGAAGCTGTTAGAAATTATGAACTGGTAAAAGAAAAATCCTTATTCCTTCTTCTATGATTTGACTTGTCAGTAATTTCTCTACAGAATCTAACGTAATAGTATCAGACCACCCATGCTTTCACTAGAATCCAAATGTCAGAGTTTCCTCATGTCTGAGAAGCAGAACAGCTACAGTTAGCACTCAATTTAAGTTATTTACCTCTAGGAAACACATTTTAAAATTCTGGTATTATTTGTCAAAGGCTATGGAAAAAGCCTGCACTGAAATACTGCCCATTCACACGTTAACCTCGTGGCTTCTCCAGGAAAGAATGCAGGGTAAGACTAGCTCAAATCCAAGCTTAAAATTAACTGAAAAGAAGAACCAACTTTAAAGGCTGGGGGTACATTCATCTTTATCAAGAAAGTCACAGTCGTCATGATTTAATATTTTTTTAAATTGAATATACATTATACAGCAAAATAAACTTCATATTCTTTATAAGTGATTTTCATGCATTCATAAAATTATTGTTATTTTGCACATTAGAATAGTATCTGAAGACAACCACTACTATAGAAAGTCTAAACTAGTGGCTTGGATCTGATGCATTACTTTAATATATATTATTGTGTGTGTATATATATGAATATATAATACACAGATATGTATATAATTTCAAATCAGAAATCAAAAGACAAACTATCATGCTTTATTTTAACAAATCTCACAGACAAGGGCAGATCAGCAAATTTCATTTCATACGTCACGTTACCATCGCTACATACTCCTGATTGCAGACCAGGGTTTACACAACTGTAAGACGCTTTTCTCTAGCAAATACAAAACAGAACTGCAAGCGCTACAGAATCCCAATCAACGTTTTCCAGCAATTTTCTCATGTTTCTTAAATGTGCTCTGTGTGTCATTGTAATGAAAATTTACTAAGAATTTACAAACTGTCAGAGCACTGAATTCTTTTGATCTTGATAAAACTGGCTCATTCTAATTTTGCTTATTAGCCCTACCTCTTTCCCAGTTATGAGCCAGCCAATCTGTGTCCTTTTCAGCAAGATGATTTATTTGCCAAAGAAAATCTGTTAGTGCTTTCTTGCTCTTACTCAAAAACATCCTGTTGCTTGTCAAACTCCTCCTGCTTCAGAGAACCTCTTCTCATTCATATATGATCCAATTAATAAGCTGTCTTTCCTCCCACAACAGCTCTCTCTAAGCTGCTCCCTTCATTTCCACTAATTGTTCACCTGTGGACTCCAAGGACTCTCTGTTCTCTTGTAATCCAGAAAAAGTAATTGTCTTGTTCTTTTCTCCTCCCTGTTTTTTCCTTTCTGGACAACCACCTCGTGAAATTCTGTGATGTTCTATGAGGTGCCATTTTGCTGATGACTTACAAAAAATGCTAAACAATCTCAGAAAACAACCTGCTGCACTGCTTTGAGCCATGCCTTGTTCATTCCTTTATGTACTAACACAGTAACGTAAATATCCACATAATCTGAAAAGCAAGAATTTCTTAAGCTGTAAGTTATCAATAATTTTCCAGAAAGTTATTTGGCAACCATAGCAGAGTTTTCTTCTCAACTGTTTTATCTGAAAAAATATTGTACGGAGTCTGCCACAAGCAGGTATCCCTACTTAAGCAGCAATTCAATTACAGCCCTGCTCAGTGAAGAACATCTTGATGTGTTCACTATGCTCTGTTGATGGAAAAATACTGTACAGTCCAAAAACTGTTTCAGCACTTCACTCTTACTCTTCACCAGTCAAAAATCACAGTTGTCATAGAAACTGTAAAAACTGAAGTCAGTCATGACAAAACAATGGGATAATGGAAAATGTCTGCTGGCTCAGGTTTTCATGTCAGAAATGCCTCCGTGAATTTAAATGGAGACTCAAGTAGTTCCTCCAATCTTGTAGCAACGGGTGTGATTGTTTTTAATAATCTGGTCAGAGTATGGAAAGCAGTAGTATTACTCTTTCTTTACTCACTGGTTATACTAAATGCTGGAAAACCCTTTCCAAACAATTCAGCATGAGTCTCTAGGTTAAGGAGACTGAATTTCTTTGATTCAGAGTCCAAGATATTCTGGAGTGACTTTTGGCCTCTGTTATCAACATTTCTACAATCTCAGTCTTTTAAACCAAGGCAAATCAAACATTATTTTAGAAACATATACTGCCATTAGTTTCTGCCTCTTAAATATTCTACCCAGGAAAAGAATTAAGCTGCAGACCACTGCCCCAACCCAACAAAGCCCAGCTCCATGCAAAACATTTTTTTAGGTTCTTTGCATGCAACACGTCAGGAAAATAAAGCTCTACTCTTGACTAATAAAGGCTACAAGAGCCACCTCCACCACCCTGCTAATCACAGACCAAAACCCACAAGTGTTCTTCCATCCTTTCACTGGGACCACCTGACACCTGATAATTACCAACTGACAGGTGTGACTTACTGCAGCCAGTTACCCTTCAAGCAGATACTACCCTTCCGAAAAGAAAATAATCATAATACACCAAGAAAATAGCTAGGCCAGCTCCATTGCAAGTGAACAAACTGTCTTTTAACACTTCATTGACCTTCTTTGCCTACGGATTATAATTAGCAGAAAAGGTACAGGTTGCAACACGCTTCATCAATCTGTAGAAGGTTAACGGACATTAATTAGGTAAATTTTTCCAGCTGCACTTGAGCTTAAGTTTGGGCCAGCACAAATCCCTGTCAGATTCCCTAACCATGAGTTTAGAAGATTTAAAACAAAGTTAAATCTTGCTTCCAATAAAATGAATAGCAAACAATGAGTGAAAAAGTAAACTTTTGTCAAGGGTTTAACAAATGCCATTCACCCTTCCTTTACAAAAATGGCATGAATTAATTCGCTTACATAGCACAGTCATCTTATCAGAAAAGAAAAGAACCGTCTGATTCACACAAGGAATCCTTAAAGCTTTGGGTGGGATGAAGGGAGGAAAAGAGTTACCACAGCTGGAACAGCAGCCAATAACACGTATTAAATACTGTAACTTCTCACTCCTTGGTTCCATGGTAAGTTCCACATCTGAAGTACCACTTAACATTTCTATACACTATTGGTGCATTTACTGCATTTGTACATGTATACATACACAAATATACATACACACTTTTTCAAATTACATATACATTTATGCACATACACACCAATGCTTTTTGGATACTATAAATATATACAAACATGTACTCTGACATACTGAAACTGGCACATTCATTTCCATGGATGCTACTGGGAACATGAAAACTAATAAAATGCTATCGTAATCTTTTAAATGCTTTGGATATGCCCAACATTTGCTTCTGATTAAAATAAGTGACCACAGGAAAATAAATAAAAGGATCAATGTAAAATGCTGAGTATTAGTTATTAACAGCAGTCTTAATGTTTAGCTTATTAAATAATGTTATATTATTACATTCCACTATCACAAAAAATTGCTGTGTACTGACAAGGATTACTTGGAGCTCATGGTCTTATAGAGGATTTTTTATATTGCAGTTGTGTGTCTCAGAAGTCCCTTGGAGAAGCAATGAATCTGCATATGTACCGATAAAGAAGAGAGAGAAGAATTTATATGAATCTTCTGATATTTTTCTTAACAGCACATTCACTTTGGGCACATAGCACGAGCACAGACTTCAGGGAACACATGCACAGTATAAAACACACCACTGCATAAAGTGGGCTGAGAAGGAAAGAATCCAACTGATCTCATATGAGGTTAGAGCAAATACACTTTACATATTTTAAATACCTGCTGTTATACGTATAGCATGTGCTACTGAGAATGTAGCTGCATACAGCAGCAAGCCGTGTTTTCACATATTATACAACCTAATCCTGCAAGTTTATCACATCATTTTTATTTGTGCATATTCTTATTCCAACTTGAGCAGTGGGAGATCTTAAACTGCTAATAAATTTTAAGCATCTGGGATTCACAGAAACTTATGACTAGTAGAAAGCAACAGCAAGAGAAGACAGGAATGTGAAAATAACTATTACCAGTATTTGGTTGGAAAGGAATGTTCTGATACAAGATACAAAATTCCAAATCCTACTGTACAAGAAAACCTTATGCAAGCAGTAAACTGTGATATTAGCACACTTCTAAAGACAATGGTTTCAGAAAAATAAAACTGTTTTTAGATCATACCACTAATTTCTCTTTGAGGAAACAAACCAGAAGTAACCACAAGTACCTCAAGCTAATTTTTATCAACTACTGCATTTTCTTGGACTACAGTTCTGATGCTCTGATAAAAATACTACTGTAAAAAGAATATGTGGCTTCTATTTTGACTCCATTATATTTTCCAAGATTCAGCTAGGAAGAGCCATGTTCCTTAAATTCAATTTTCATTGTTTATTTCTACTTTACACACACAGAAAAAACAACTACTTCAATCAGTTTCTTTTGTGATTTATAAAGTCTGTTACTGTAGCAGTCATGGACTTTTGTCTCTGTTTTGTGTATTTGTTTCTTCCTCTCTTAAAAACCTGAAAAAATAGTTACCCCAAACTGAGTTGCTTTAAAGTATTGCCATTACCTATAGAAACAACAAGCAAATATGTTGTGGATTCATTAAGAGTGAAACAATGAAAACAAAAACCACATAAAAATGGAAAATCGTCCAAAGCTAAGCAAAATAAATGTATCTGCACCATGCCCTGAAGCCTATTTGCTAGACTAAAGTACTGGCAGACCGCCAAGTGGAAGAAATTCCAGACTGAAAACCATATTGCAAAGCTCAGAGAGTTCAAGTTCAAGAGCCAACAGCAAGAGCCTAAACACAATCAAAGCAGGGTAATGAGTTGGGGGTAGAAGAGGGGGGGTTGACTTCTCATATCTACCCGTGTCTCAGATCATCTCAGTCTTTGTTCTTCTCACTACCATTCTAATTTCAGTGAGAAGCCAAGAGAAGAATCTGGGTTTTTCAAAACCCACTCTACTAGCTGCTGTCTTTATTCTGTTCTTCAAGTGTCTCATATAGACATCAAGTATGAATATAACACCATCTCATAAAATATCCTTCTGCTCCTATCAAGGGTAAAAGAAAAACACTGAGGCTCAGGTGACAGGATGAGTGATTACAGGTATCAGCTGCCTGATTTGCAACAGATAGTGCAGACTACTCAGCACTGAACATACAGGATAAAGCAAAACACTGGCTTCATATATTAGTTACCGCTGCTTTTTTCTCTTCCTCAAAATTATCACCCAAAACAGAAGATGTTCTCCCATTTTCCTAAAACATTTCACATTTCCTGGTTGTAACTAATATGGTACAGAAGTGAAGTTATGCACTCTGACAACCGCTAACTCTTACCAAAAAAGTCTTCTAGAGAAAAAAAGTTGTTTTTAAATAGGAAGAATCTCTTCACACTGTTAACACTGAAATGCAGTAAAACAGAAGAAAGAACTTCAAAATAAATGCAGGTAGCCTGCACCGTACTTCTTCAAAGTAAACAGAACTTTTCCGGATGCCTTAATACAACGCTTTAGTACTTACGGGTAAAATGATTAGAAGCTGATGGGTGGACACTGCTTCCGCTATCAGCGCTTTCACTGCTGGAAATATCATCGTCTGAATCCCACACACAGGAGCAAGGCGAGGTGCCACTAACTTCTTCAAACTTCCTCTTTAAAATTCCACTCATTGCTGCAGTGCTGTCACATGCACCTGTAACAGGAACAGAGGTAATGAAGCATTGAAACACCTGCCTGCTGTTCAAGTCTTCTAATTCTTTTCACCTGGAGGAGTTTATATATCATTCTGATACCTCTACCTTTAGTTCAGTGGTTCTTTATCAGAGGTTTTTAAACAACTTTTACAGGAGAAGCTGTCCAAAAGACATTCTAACTCTATTACAGACAGTCTTTTCTTCTTAAGATAGAAAGTGCTATCTGTATTCTACCAGAACAGTCAACATTCTACAACTAATTTTCAGGAATGGAATCAAATAATAAATGTTTCACTTTATGCTTTGGTCAAGTATGAAGTGCACGGAATCCCATACAATTCAGTAGAAATACATATTCATTCACACAACACTTAAAACCTTACTTGGCATCTAGAACTATTACGTGACAAAAATCAGTATTTGTCACCAAGTACAGTTCAGAATGAAATGCTCAGCACTAGCAAATGCCCACCTTTTTCATTAGATTTTAGAGCATGAGATACTTAGCATATTGTCAGGCCAGGCCCTGCAAATACTGTTCTGGAGTCATTTAGCAATTTTAATTTACACAGAAGTTTCTTGCAGAGCACTTAGAAAGTTCAGATATTCAGAGCAGTGGCACACACATAGACCATTTCCATTCATACAAGTATCACGGGATTGAATCTATCCTCATGAACTTTGCTTTCTAACCATACTGTCCAATACAGTTGTTTCCCCTTCATTTAAAATATCTGACCTTTTTATCCCTACTTATGGAATACTAAGTGAAAACAAAATCAAAATTCCTAGATCATGTTAATGCATCTAACAGGCTAAACAAGTTATTTTTTCCTATATCTTTAATTTAAAAAAAAAAAATATAAGTTCACTGTCAGCATCATTACTGATTGCATCCTTGTGATGCAATTAATTGCAAGATCTTAATTTAAAAGTTACTGATAATATCTGCTCTCTGACTACACTAATCAGTAGAAAGTTGCTGTAAATAGGTGGGGAAAAAAAGACAAATTTAAAAAGCTGCTGCTTGATGCTTCCAAGCATACAGTAGCAAAAAATTCTCATTCTTCTGAACATCACTTGCCTTCAGCTTCTATAAGCTGCCAGTTCAATGTAGTTTATAATGAAGTATTTTCCTCTGCTAAATTTCATTTTACCTTTATGGATGTGTCTAACTGAGAGAAAAGATTTCAATATAGATGTGGAATACTACAATAATGCAACATAATGATAAGAACAGATGCTGTATTATCAGCAGATCTTCAACATCGAACTTATTTGTCTGCAGAGCTTACTAAAAATTAAATAAGAAATATATTAGGTTCTAATACTGTCAGACACAAACAGGTTTAAATGCATATGCCTGTCACGATCTTCTCAACTTCTACTATTTACAAGAAAATTGTTTTCCTGAAAGGGATTTCTTCAGGCTAAAGACATGACAAACAGTACATGCTCAGATCTCAACCTCTGCCCTTTTCTCCAAAAATAAGTAACTATATGCTGCAAAGAAAATATTACATTTCTATCCTGAGGACAAGGAAAGGATCATCCCGCATGTCCTTAAAGTTTACAATATCATCAGCAAACAAACAAAAGACACAAACAAAAAAAACCCACAATCTTCCTTTAAATACCTTAAGTTATTAAGAAACAACAATTAACACAATCCCACTTAAAAAAAGAAAACCCACATAGTGACACATTGAAAACCTAGAAAAAATGGAAAAATGAAGAGGGGGCAGAAAGCCCCAAAAGATAGAGTCAGAAATAACTCTTCCAAACTGCCCTCCATGTCCCCACTGTATCTCTCGCCAACCACCTTTTCCACTGCTTCCTGCAGAGCTTACAGCACTGAATTTGCGAAATCACAATTATTTCCATGGCAACAGCCTGCAATATCAAAACCAAAGGATTATAGCTTGACTGCAGAACAGGGTAAAGAAGCAGCTGGAGTGTGAGAAAGAAAATGCTTACACTGAAACATCTCAGTGAGAAGGCAGAAAGAGTAAGAAAAGGGCTGACAGAATTTACTGTGCAATCGAAACCTAGGTCAAATCCATGTCTAAGTACATTTAAATTGTGGCTACAGGAGTCTTAAAGCTCCAAGTCCAAAGAAGCTCTGTCATAACTGCACAGTAAAGCAAGGCAAACCACATAGCTGTCATCATTACTAGGGTGCAGACTGTCACAAAGAGCTGATTTCATAGCCTGAAATGATTTCTAGACTAAAGCCTTTCTGCCAGACATTGTCTTTTGCAAGTACACCACACGGTGCTTAGATGACTAACATGCAACTTGCCCCTCAGTAAAGCTGTCACAGATGGTAAGAGTCTCAGTAACTGTAACTGTTTACAGTTAGTATCAGAAACAACTATTTTTAACAGCGAAGAGTTTTAAATTTCCTTGCATTTAGCGCAGCCCACATTTACATCAAGTGCCATGAGCTGATAGCAGTAAAGCCATCTTATTAAGATTTCTGCAATGAACCCTACCATACGATTTCCAGAATCCCTGGAACTAACATATATATTAGCTCTAGACCCAGCTAGCTAATACAGTTAAGTCAGGTACAAAGGAGCAGTGGAGAAGCTGAGTATCACCATGAATTTAGGTGCTGTCACTTGTTGAGGATCTCTTGATTGGGGTGCCTCTGGTATGAAGTCTCTGCAGAAAAACATTAGATAGGGGAAAGATACTTCCATTATTCAAAAGCGGGGATATAATTCAGATGATATCTGTTTGTACACACTATGTACCAGCAGGAGATTCTTTCAGAATCACATCTGTACAAACAGCTGCCATTCCATAAGCCAATATTCTTCAGAAAGAAGAACATCTGCACAGGACTGAGGCATGTTCAGTCTGATGCGTTTAACCCATACCTCATTTACAGAGACGTCATACTACTTGTATCACATCCACATCTCCAGGAGCAATAAGCATGGCAGTATACAGCACATACTGCTTATCCAAGAAGTTATTTTGTACTCTGTTGATCACAAAACACATCCCAGTGGAAAACAGAGTAAAGCAGCAGTCCAACTTCTGACAGAAATGAAACCACAAAGTTTTTAATATCTGTAAAGGTTCCTGAAGTCCAGAATCAAGGAATGAGGACAGGGAACTCTAATTGAATTGTTACAACTAAATCTGTAGTTTCAGTTTGATTTTTGGGAATCAAACTGAAGCAACTACAGTCACAAAG
Organism: Perdix hodgsoniae; assembly: GCA_035772895.1. Lineage (NCBI taxonomy): Eukaryota > Metazoa > Chordata > Aves > Galliformes > Phasianidae > Perdix > Perdix hodgsoniae. The sequence goes on along the minus strand of JAPSGF010000048.1, from coordinate 2,181,222 downwards.
AAATCCAAACCCTGCCTGATCTTAAGACTATACAGGATCTGGGGACACGACAAGACACCAAAGACTTACTTAAGTTGAACTTTCAGTACATGAATGGAAAGTAGAAGTCTGAAGCACTACAGCAGTGTGCATATTCTGAAGGTTCATATTTCTGCATAGAATCCAGTACACAAGAAGTATAAGACTCTATAGAAAACAAACGCTATGTGACTATGAAAAGCAGATATATAGAATACATTAAAATTTGAATTAGAGAAGTAGTAAGTAACTATTTTCAGGCTCCCAGAAGGATAACGAGAGCTCCAGCCTTCAGAGGTGAACACTGAGACAACAACCCAATACAATCACAGATCTACCGCAGCAAACGGCCAGTTCAGGTGAAAATTGAAGAGTCCAATTAAAACCAGATGTTTGTGGATAATTATTAAAGAGCTGTCTAACAGACAGAAGCTTTCCTGTCTGGTGATGTATGCTTCACATCAACGTCCTCCACAGTGATACAATGCAACACCCTCTGCCAGACTCCTCAATGTGCTAACGGCACTAAAATGCACTAAGGCTAAGCAAAGCTGAGACAGATGGAGCAGTATCAGAACAAGGAAAACTGGCCACGTGTGCACTGTTGTGAGTTGTAGGTCAAATGCCAACACCTGACACAGACAAGGATTCTTCAAGGAAAGGGCAACTTCCACAGCAGAAGCATGACGTGTGCCTGCTGGGAGAAGGACCTCTTTCTTAAAGCACCCCCATCCATCTTTCCTCCTCTTCCTCACACTGGAGAGAGTAGTGCTACAAAGAGAACGTAGCCAGCCCTAGGCCAGCAGGCTGGTAAGGCAAGGCCTCACAACACCATGGCAACAGGCAGGCATGAGGAAGGAGCTTACAGCCAGTGGTACTGCTGGGAGAGAAAGTCCCACCTGAGTGCAGGCATACTTAAATCAGTCACATTACCTGTAACCTACAGAGTAAAATAATGCAAAAGTCTGGGTAGATTGACTCTTTCTTGTGCCTGAAAGGGATGAAGATTTTAGAAAACCATGGTAACAATTTCATTGCAGTAGTCCTTTAGAAAGCAGGAATCTCCAGATAGCAGTGAAAAGCCCCAGAAGAGCTGTGTTAGAATTGCTGGTGAATGGAAGGGAGGGGTATCAATGCATTACTTCCTGTGGTCCCAGAAGAAGCTTTCTCTTCGCCTGCTGCCCCTAAAAGACACACTGCCAAGCCAGCTCCACACACTGTTAGCTGTCACCTGCAGTCCTTCATTGCAACCCACAAACAACAAAAAAGCAAAACAAAAATACAATCCACAGAACAGAAAGTACCGGTACCAGGTTGGGTACGCAGCAAACAGAGAGGAAGAGGCTATTCTCCTAACTTTCAGATCATGCATCTTCATGTTCACTACACGAAGTAGATGCTGCCTAAAGCTCCAGTAAGAAAAAACAAACAAACAAAGTCCAAGAGCACAAAGGCATTTTGATTTTTAAAAAATCCAATTAATTTCTTCTTTCATTCACTTATGAAATCTTATTTTGAACTGATTTCTTCTTGAGAGCTGATTGTACCCCTAATAAAATCTACCTGGATGAAAATTCTTATCTGGAAATAAAAATAAATGGCAGGCAAACAAAGACTTAACACATGAGTAACACAGCATCTTGCCTTGTCTCAAATGTATCAACTGGAAGCAAGTTAAAAATTAGCCAAGGTCCGGAATAGTGATACAGATTTGCTTCTGAACAAAAAACCTCTCCTGATGACTGTGAACAGAACAGGAGGATGCAGAAAACAGATGTTGCACATAAAACATTACTGCTCAGTACTCATCACAAACAACTCCCACCCACTGGCCAGTCAGCGTGTGCTATAAGATGCTAGGAAGACTTGGCAAATCATTTCAGAATTAAATCATGAATACTGACGCCCACAAGCAGAGATGTTTGGATTATTTGTTGTGATTAATATTCTTTTTGCATTTAGGTTTATTTATTAGCTCACAAACAAAGCTTGGTATATTTTTAAGATATTTCTCTTACCTGGAAAACATCAGTAAGAGTTGGTCATGAACTAATCAAGGCATTTGTTTGGTTACACAAATCACACTTTATTATTTTGCTGTTTGTACAGTTGACAGTTTTTCAAGGGAAAAAAAAGTCAAAACTGAAAGCATCTATAGTGACAACATCACTCACACAAAGAATACCATTTGCTTGTGAAAATGACTATTCATGTAAAGGACTGCATTAATGTAGACAAATCCATTTGCATGAAAGCTTGCAAACAGTGAACAGCAGAAGTACAAGAACATGAATCAAACAGCTGTTCAGAATTCAAATTTATGTTTGCAATACATGTTTCCGTGTATTTGGCAGCTCTAATCACAAGCAGCAGTTGTCAGAGGTAGGCTCTGATAATTTCACAAGTATGATCTGTAAAAATTAAAAACACACAGCAGGATAATTCCACTTAGAGACCACTGTGTGGGCACAGGAAATACCATTAGTATAATCTTATTCATGAGTTGGTGCTTACGGCAGGGGTCAGTTACACAGACATAAACTAGGAAAAAGCTTTGCTTGCTTCAGACTAGCTAAATTTACAGCACTAAGTAAATCCTATAGGAATATGGCCATGCAATTCAACCTGGGGAATCTGTTCCAACACTGCAAGCTAAATCCTGCCAAGCCTGCTCTTTGCAGGGTTTCTATACCATCGCTTTAGAGAACTCCTGATTTCACATTGAGCACTAATCCACGAATCTTCCAGACTGTCTACACATTGTTGCATGCTCCACTGAACAATCAAACTAGCTCCACCGGCAATGAACTCAGAATGCCAAAGGGATACTGGCATATGCTCACCCTCCTGTCTACGTTGTATGGATGTAACAATCAGTGGCAATTCTGTACCCCTTCATTCTACACAGCATCTCACAAACACCTACACACACCAAGTGTGCAAATATCTTCCATTCATCACCCAAATACAAGATGTTCATATACAGCAGCATTAAAGCAACCTTCTGATGTCTGAGTTCAACAGCTACAGGAAACACATGCAGTTCTGCAAACAGAAGAAAATTCTAGGCTAGCTCTCCTGGGCCTCCTCTCAGCATGCTCCCTGAAGAGCAAAGAGAGATGAGTAAAAGGCAGTGCTAATTCAACCAGACATCCAGGAACTTTGCATTCAGCTGCAGGGTGCAACCTGGCAGAAGTGGATTCAGAGGCACTCAACAGCACTCAACAAGAGAGAAGGCTTTCCCATGCAGATGAGATTTGCCCATAGAAGCTGTACACTCTGACACTATTTCACTCATAACTGTTTTCTAAGTGAGTTGTTGCATCAAAAGCCACTTCCAACAGTGCAAAAGACATATAAAGGGCACTGAACCCTACAGGCAAACAGGAGACTCAGGAGAAAGTCAAGCTGCAGCTGAGCCACAAATTCAGGCTCATGACACCTAACAACCTTCAGATCTAAGTCATCTAAGAGAGTGTTAGCTGGGTCTATCATCGGATCCCCACCGAAGCTTTCAGCTAATACCACCAAAGACCTGGCGCAGACCAGTTCACTTTTGTAAGGTTTTACGGTTTGGTGATGAAATCTCACTGATTAAAATCTTCTCATCAGAAGCATTGTGGAAGATTTTCTCTTGCCTCTGTTTGAAGAAAACTAAACAAAAGAAAGAAAAAACAAAAACAGTGCAATATATTTGGCCTCCCTTACTGAAGTCTCTTTCAAACTCCTATGTGGGCTCCCAGAAAAGGCTTATTACTTTTTAGACTGCTCTGCTGAAGGACAGGGTGTGGCAGAGCTCCGGCTAGGAGGCATCAGTCATCCATAAAATTGAAACGTGGAAGAAAGAGCCAGGTCCTACTGACTTCTACAGATACACAGCGTTATAAAGAACAAAGAACACAAAGATGATAGGAAGAAATGCTCAGTCTACTATATGGGGCACAGCACACTGGCAACACATCCTTACTGAATTTCTTTGCAAAAAGACAGTATCTGGTTTGCTGAGCTTCTCCCTAACATTCCCTGCCTGGAATGAGACTGAGCCCAGTGTTAGTATTTTTAGCATGCTTTTGGAACAGAGCTTTTGCATTAAGCTGTTCCCAGCTACATGAGGAGCAGCAAGGCTCAGTCTGTAATGGGGACTGGAAATACCAATATCTTACAGAGTGCTAGAGATGAATATTCTTTAATTTAAATTTTGTCCATATTAGTAGGCAGTAACATTATTAGGCACACTGAAACCACCCTCATACAGTTTCAGTACTGAACTTGCACACTGTTCTTTTGTGAACATCAATCTTGCACACTGTCAGCTAAGGAGCAGCACAAGATGGCAGGATACCTTGTATAGCTCAGTATGCACCTGCCAAAGCATACTATGGACACAACTGGTATATGCTAAAACGGCCTTCAGAGCTCACCAGCCAGCACACAACAGGGTGCAAAGCAACGTGAATTTAAACACACAGCCTGGCTGCTCAATCACATACTATGTTTTGTTTGACACAAAAAGACATGAGTAAACTCTTCCAGATTAGTGGTGTACACGTGGATGGGGGTATGTATGTGTATGTGTGTGGACAAAATTTAACAAAAGACCAAATCTTTTCCACCCTGCTTTTGCAATAACTATTGACAATAGTGGTGCTACCTACACGTAAGAAGATAAAAATGTCTAAGAGATGCAAGGGTAGAAACAAAAAAATAGAACAGTTGATATTTTCTAGCAAGGGGGAATAACAAATGTAGTAACACAACCTGTCTAATATAACCTATGCTGTCCTATGCCAGAATTATTAACTTCTCTTTTTTTTTTTCTTTTTTAACACAATCAAATAACACAGAAAATGAAACTAGTCTGGCAAAAACCTCAGCTCATCTGCCTAGAACTTGCAATTGAAAAGGAAATAAAGCAGTATTCTCTCCATGTTATCCTCACTACTTCCACAAATTGGGCACAGTGACATACAATGCATGACAAATTTACTCACTACTTTTAAAGCAACTGGGAAGTTCTGCTTCTCCAGAGATCAAAGGACTCTTGTGACATTGGCACAACTCAGCTACAGCTGTAGAACACACTGACATTACTTCCAGTAATTTAGCACATTCCTCAAATAACGTTCAGATTTATTTCTTACCTCCATGGAATCTTAAATTACATAAGGTTTATAATTTTAAAAAGACCTGGCTTAGCTCATCTCAATACCAAAAACAAACAAACAACCACACAAAACACAAGAAAAACCAAACAACAACAACTAAAACACTATTCTCAACAGGAAGGCCTGCTATGATTAATTTTTATTGTCCTCATAGAAAATTTTCTATAATCCATTTAATAACCTTCCTTATTAATATGTTAATACTCTCACAGAATTAAAGATGCCAGATTCTTTCCACTTACTCGTTCAATTAATAAAACCAAGTATTCATCTCTCCCTTTAAATGACCTTTGGTACCCGTGTTGTCAGCTAAAAATGGATTTCAGTACTAATTTTCAGAAGATTTATTATTTATCTGCGTAACAATACCTTGTGATATTTTAAGGTTGTCTTTGAGACACTGCAGAACAGGAAAAATACCTCATTTAATGCTGGAAAAAAAAATTAATCAGTGATTTTGATCTATGCCACAACGAAGCATGTACACTATCTAAAAATAAAAAGAGGCACATTTTGCCCACCGCACAGCATTCAGGGAAGGTTTGTCATTTGTTGTTTTCCTGGCACAATCAGGAATCCATCCAATAGAAAAGAGAAAAAAAATTGGTATTTTTCATATGTACCAAATATCAGCTAACGAGAAATAGTTGTAATACGTACAGGAAATCAGTAAGGAAGAACTGGATGAAAAAATAAGTGGATTTAATTATTTAAAGAATGAAGTTTCTTAGCCATCATTTATGGAATACTATTTCTTGCTTACAGCAAGTAAGTGATTGTAAGTGATTTTGTTTTTGACTTTCATTTAAGGTAATTGAAAATTCAACTTAAAATCATTTGTATGACATTTCAGTCACCTACCCACACAACTGATGAGGATGTCTTCACCAGAGATTTTGTAATAAATTAAAAAAAAAAATAGGACAAAGAAAAAAAAAAACAAACATTTTACTTGCGAGTTAGATTACAAAAGCAGGGCTTAAACATACCCTTCCTACCATCAATCTCAATTAAAGTAAGGCTGTCTGCCTGCATCCTCAAATACTGCACAAGGCAAACTCACACCCCCACTCTCACCACGAGCTGTTTTTCCAACTTGTTCATCACAAGTTCTTCAGCAATCTTCCCCAGTCATGTACTTCCTTCTCAGGTCTGTGACCACAGCTAATGAGGTTCTCTCATTTCCATGCCGCTGGTGAGTTCCAGCAGAAGCTGATTGGGAATACTGGATAGAACATGCATATCTTTAGTTCAAGTAGAATACATGAATCATTACGGAACTTCAGAACTAGTGACTACACACAGCAGTTTTACCCAGTATCTTTCATATTGTCATTATTAAGTAGGTATTTTTAGCCAGCAAAAGCCAAATCCATCTGCAGCAGTGGCGTTTCCAAGGAGACATAATCATTTAAATACATGTGGAACTAGAGCTTTGTTTTCATCAACTCCTCGCTGTTACCAGAACTGGTTTGAGTCAAACTTCTCATTTTGGGAAAAGAAAAAGGGAGGAGTGTGACTGGAATAAATAAACTTAGGATTGTAATTCAACATTTTCCTTGTAGATTCAGATATATATCCACTGCTTACAAATAAAAAACAATCAGATGCAACTCATCTGATTTTCAGTCATTCTTACTTATCGGTGTTCACACTGCAATACATATAGTAACAGCTTCTCAGTTATTTAGAATCATTTTATAAGTCACTACAGCACACTGATTTTTTGGATTATTTGTTTAGCAAACTTACATCAGGCTCCATTATAGAAATGGCTAGAAGATGCTGGCAGATGGTAAGATGTGTAGGTAAGTGGGGAAAGGACAGAGCTTCTTCCACTCATCTTTAGTGCTCAGCATGAATTTGATTGGCTTTCTCCAGCTTGAAGAATTTTGGATCTTATCTAAATGAATTCACTCTGAATGAACAGAACAAAACTGGATACACGCATTTACTGATTTTAATCTCTGAAATCAAGTAAAGCTCAACTCCAGTACTTCAGCAAAGCCTAGCTTTACAAACATACAACCATATAGACTCAAACCAAGAAGAAAGCTTCTAGTCCTTCCTCTTATTTCAGCTGTATATACATGGCCTGTGACTGCAAAATATCCCCCTTACTGTATTTCTAGTGGGGTGGAAAGATGAACAATTAAGTCATTAAAAACTAGTTGTTCATGAAATAACCCTCCCAGTTCTTCCATCACATGATTAATCTATAGTACTGTATTTTAAGACAGACAAGTGTCACAAAAATTAACAACTGCTTAAGGAGCAATCACTCTATGTAATTTAAAAAGGAACTCCTTCAATAAAAAAGTAAATATAGAAGGTTGCTTAAAAATTAGGTATTTCTCTGTACACTATCATTAACTTCAAGAAACCTCAGGAAAAAAAAAGTCATTTTGGAAATATATTGTGGTTACTGGAATATTTGCAGTAGCTTTCTTTAAGATAATCATGTGATCAAACACAGCAAAAACACAGTTATCTAAAATAAATGAATTCCATGAATTCCTACTGTAGTCGTACATCCATTACTAATGCGAAATAACGTAAATAATTGTTTGGTTTAAAAAGAAGTATATGTTGGCAACAACTTATAATCACAATTCATTTATGTCAATACAGATTTCTGCTTCGAACAATCATAATGAGGTCCTGTAGTATTACAGCTATTTGCTACATGTAACACATGCAGAACTGAGTCAGGAGGGAGCTGACACATTTAAATCCTCCCCTCTTGCAGGAAATTCTGCTGTGTCCAAATTCTTCGGTGGGACCAAGACTTCCTTCTGTGATTGTAAACCCTCAAATGACATACCTCAGTAAATAAGCCTGTTTTCTGCACGTTATTTATTGTACTAATAAATATTATTTTACTATTTACTCCTCACCATCCCAAATTTTTGTGAACCAAAAGCTGCTGTTAACATATGAAGTCTGTAGAATGAGTTTCATACAGTTAATTAAATTTGGTGTGCAGCTGCAATAGATAAATCTTGTAATACAGATCTTGTATGTGTAATTGAATTACACGCATTCTTATGAAATAATTTTATGATTGAATTATAAACCACATAAAATTTAAACACAAAAATAAAGCAAAAATAAATGAAAGAGCCTTCACTCTTTTCAGATCTAGCTACACAGTTTTCTGCTGGTAGCATACACTGTATTTTCAGCAGTAACTCCATCACACAAAAGATCTCTCATTCTACAGCCTTACGAACAACTTCAGCATCAATGCCTATATACCATCACACGAGGAAGTTCTCAAACAGCATCAGGGATGCCTAGGATTCCCCTATGGATTTCAATTAATTTGAAATCTCCTAGAAAGCAGGAGTAATAAAGACGCTGTTTGAATTCACTAACAAGGAACAAACACATGCATGTTTGTCAGCCATGAAATACTGTGGCAAGGATCAAGAATAGCTGCTCAATACAGGATTTTTTCTCCCTTACCTGTAAACTGGTTTTCTGTGTTTCAGCTGAGTGCAGACTGAAAGGTTTACTCCTCCTCTTTTCTATCCATCAAATAGCAGTCATCCAGTAACTGAAGTCATCCTGGCATCCTCTGGAACATGCTCTCTCCTCTCTCCCCTATTTCCCACTCCCCACCCCCATCTGCATCCTAGCAAAATGGAAAAACAGCAAGAAAAACACACACACAAAAAAGCGTATCTGAAAAATAGTTCTAATAAGCTACTCAGTAATCAGTGAGGACACTGTGTACTGAAAGGTAATGATGAAATTTAAAGACAAGGAAAAAAAAAATAGACATCTCTATTAATAACCTTCAGTTCCTCTAGTGAATAGCAATTCTCCCCTTCAGCTCTTTTCTCTAAGAAAAAACAAGCAAGCAGCTGTAGGAATACTTACTGCTTATATACATTCTTTGATACTGACTCAGCTCTCCAGATTGTCAGTGAAGAGTGCTGCTGTGCTTTTAAAAATTTTGTGATTATCCAAGTAACAATGCTGCTTTTACACAAAGCAAGATTCTGAAATCTCAATGCAAATTACAATTCAGAGATTGATGATGGTAATTTCCTACTACTCTCCAACTCTGTAAAGCAATACGAATTGTACTGACTAAAAATAACACTATGGTTTTGAGATACGCAGCATCAGAAGATCTGAGGCCAAAATAATAGAGGGAGGGGAGAACGCAGATTCTCTGTGGCTTTAATTTCTACCAAATTGTAGCTGTATTTCAGCCATTTTAGTATCCCTAAGCATCAGCTAAATACATTTTCTTTCTGCTTGAGACAGTATTCATAAAATATCTAAAAGAGAACAATTGCTACTAACATTTTCCTTGAAGCTTTATCTATATAAAGCTCTACCTATATAAGCTGTGCTTATGCATCTTTATTACTTATTTTATAGAATCATAAGATACCCTGAGTTGGAAGAGACCCAGAAGGCTCATTGACGCCAACTCCAATAACCCAAATCCAATGCCAAAAGCCAATGTACTAGGTGAAGTTTGTCCACACAAAATTTTCTAAATAAATAGGAATTAGTATGCAAAAAATAAGTTGAACAATTTTCAATTTTTTGTGCCTCAATTCCATTACCAAGTCTACTTGCAGCCTCTTAAATTCATGATGAAAAAGTGTTTTCCAAGACAAACTGCAAAGAGAATTTTGATTTTCTACATATTCAAATAGATCAGGTATCAGCTCAGTTGAAGACATGAACATTTAGTTCATTTCATTAGAGTTTAAAATCAAAATCAGAAATGAGATTCTACAGCCACATCAAAGTACCTGTGTTCCAGGATTTCCCTTTGAAATCAAAATACTAAGAAGTAGAAGCTGGAAAATACCTTTCTGTTTACAACCTTCTATTTGCTGCCACAGATTTTCATTTAAATTAACTGTGAATTCCCTTAAATAAGAGCATCTATCTTCACTGAATTATTGATCTTTAACTGTAGTGAGACCATATGAATTAGCATAGACCCACTATAAAGTGATAGCTATTTTAGCTTCTGGAAAAACTAGCTGTCAGCCACATCATAACGAACTGCCAGTGGATCCTGTGCATAACACTCAGATTCTTTAAGACACCTACAAGCAAATTAGCTCAATTTGACAAAAAACTTTACATTGATGCCTAGAAAAATGGGAATTCATTCCTGTAAATGCTTGAAACTACAATAATTATTAGGTCCCTAATCCAGAAAATCAGAAAGATTTTTTGTAGTGGTAAACAAATCTCAGGAACACTGAGGAAAGTCAGAACAGACATTTTGCCTGACGAGTAACTAGCTGGAAGGTATCTCCAACTTTATTTTCTTTCTTATCTACACAGATAAGCTTAGAGTTAAACACCAAGGCTTCACCATCTACTGGCTTAGCTGCTGAGAGAAATGCAGGGAGATAGACAATTGTAGACTCATAACTGGTTTTAATATAAGACTTTCCAATGCAGATGTAAGGTGCTTTGTTGTTCTAACCCTGAAGCACTACTATTACTCAGAGAGAGATGGACAGTACACACAGACAAGTCAGGTCTTCTTGCAAGTGCCTGCCAAGCAACATGGGAGTTATTAATAAAGCAACCAAACAAAATGCAGCCTCTAAAACAGTCCCAGACTGAAGCAACTATTTAAGATAGTCAATGTTCAAAAAGAAATTGCAAGTGGCCTTGCTCCAAAAAAAAAAAAAAGAAAAGTTTTAATTATATAATCTGTTGTTTCCCCCACACATACAAGAGTACATGTACATGCAAGTCTTCACAGCAGAGTGGTGTTTGTGCAATCTATCTAGCCTGTGTTTGGCAGTTTCTTCTAATTTCTACTTAACATTCAGATAGACCTCATGAGATTTGCCCTGTTTTGCACATCAAAAATAAAGCCATTTGCTTGATAAATGTGTTTTAGATATATGAAATGCAATTCTATTCATATGTCTTGCCCTGAGCACAATCTCCTGTCATGGGGATTTGGATATGCACAGGAAGTTATAGGCAGTACAGTTGGTGGCCTTGAAAGAAAAAGCACAAAGAGGCCCATCATGGGCCTAAGCATCCTTTGCCAGGAAGCTGCTTTTAAATGAAGCCTCTTGCCCTCAGCCTTGCCCAAGGTATGCTCCAACCATCCAACAGCCACGCAGTACCCAATCAAATGTCCTCACAAGGCTGCCAGCCCCACTCTGTGCTGAGGCTCTGGGTGCCTGCTGGGCCCTGCCTACCACTCTCCAAGCGCTGCCTTCCAGTCCCTTTGGATCTGCCCTGCCACCACCAGCCATGATGGCTGAACCAGGCAGGCCCCATCCACTGCCAGAATCTTCACAGCCTTAACTAACTTTTCCAGCTCTGAATAACTATCACTACACTAACTAGTTGCAAATATGCAGAGACAAAAAATAAGAAAGCATGTCCTTTTTGAACCAAGGCCTGTACCCAGTTCATGCTGCGACTCAAGTAATTAACAAGGGGGTTTATAACCATTCAGCCATTTCAGCTTTTTTTGAACTTTTTCCACCTCTACTTTATGCTTCTTAATCTACACATTTCATTAGACTTTTTCTCCAGAACTACTACACTGGACAAAAGAAAAGCTTCATTAAGAGACAGACTCCTGCAAAGACTTTACTTCTCCTTTTCTGATCAACTCTATTGCTACTAAAATATTTGCTTCCACTCTTTTTGACTTTACAAAAACTCAAGCTTCTTTTAGCAATCCCTTTATGGAGGGGTGACATCTTGAAGGATCACCTCCTTTATGACGAGGAAAGAAAAAAGCTTCAGAGAAAAAATTTAGGAAGTGTATATAAATTACGTCATTGCTTTACTATATAATGATACTAACAAAGTAAATTAGAAGAGACAGTGGAAAATAAAAACCAAAACAAACAAACAAAAAAAAAACCCACACAAAAGCCGTATTTATCGTAATGCTTTAGACATCCCTGATTGTAAAGGTGAACTGACACAGCTTGGTAATTAGAATCACAAACAAATCTCCTGTATTTCATAACAACCTGATTCTTTCTGGAATATTCTTTCTCAGACTCTTTATTTTACAGAGCTAATTGTTCCACTCTCCTCCCTCTGTAGGCTCTATCAGTAATCCCATTTTCTTTCTCTTTAGGCCTTATGCTTCCCTTTATTAAAAAAGATTTTCAGCTGTTCTACTTCATCTAATATAACAGATATTTTTTCTCTTTCTGCTTTATTCTATCCCATATCTAGTCCATGCCTCCTTAGTGCACATGGCAATTTCCTTCCTAGAGCCATGAAGGATTTACTTATCTAAAGACAGAGCAGTTAAAATTCTTTAAAGATAAATCAATAGTGAAAACCGCAACAATGTTTGACATCAAAGAAGATCACTGGTTTGTTAAGCTCTGCAGCCAGTTTTTCATTAGTGGTCCTTACTTCATACGTACATCCAAAGAAAGCCAAGACTGCCTTTTCTTTCTGCAATCTGGCATAGGAAGTGCTGCATTTCTCTGTTCTCATATTTAAAATGCTGGGCAGCACACTGCACACCAGTTTGGTTTCTTCTGAAATGCAAACCTTTTGCAAGTAGAAGACGAAGAGAAGAGGTGGCCAGAGAAAAAAGGTACATCGGAGAACTCTGATTAATGGTATCACCTCTTTATTTCCACTTGACGACCCACACAGGCAGTAATAAAGCAGGTGACTCCCAGCAGCCACCTCAGGTTATGTAACTTTTGGGTAGCTGATCACATAGTCCTTAGAAACTAGTTACTGTATATCTCTTTTGTAAAGTGTGAGAGCAGCTCAGATACGCTGTTTAATGAAAACACAAATGGAGGCTGATATTTGGAGAAAGCCAGAGTCAGACATTTGAGTCTCTGCGACCTGATCATCAGGATTAGGCATCTGCTTAGGAAAAATGGTGGCTGCTACTTGAGTCAGGAGCAGGGGAGTCATCAGCTCACCTAGACATGCAGGAAGCAGTCATGTTTCCAACAGCATAATGGCTGTCCTGAAAGGCTGTTATGATGATATCAGACAAATTTACACCCGAGTGGTCTAAAAATAAAAATCTTATTCATCATTCTACTACCAAGATTCCTGGGAGATACTCCATGTACCACATATTAGATTCATTAAATCTCCTGAGAGGAGAGAGACTCTGTAACACTTTGACTCTCAGTGCCCTACATCCCACCAGTCTGTCGTGACTGGAATGTATGGTTTGAAATGCAGGCCAAGAGCTCCAGATATCCATGGGTCCCCAGGCACTCACATGCAGGCTCTGTTCTTCCTTAGGAATTTTGTTTTTTGCAGTCAGACGATTAAAAACAAACATGCATACATAACATCCCCCCCCCCCCCCCCCCCCCCCCCCCCCCCCAAAAAAAAAAATCCAAATCAAATCAAAACACACCACTCCAGGAAAAACGCATCTGCTGCTACGAACTGATAGTAGCAGGGTTAGGAGAGGCTCCTGAAAACAGTGTGTGTGTGCCGCCACTCTGGGAGATGCTGTCAAGTAATTTGAACAGCAGTGCTGAAAGATCTGTCAGCAGAACAGCAAAGGGCAGCACATCTAGAAAAAGCTAAGAAAGCCCGGCACAGAGCATTCCTTTGGTGTCAGAGATGATGCAGCTCAGGAGAGACAACCACTGTCAGTGCCTAGATTGAAGATCTGCTGTGGAACTGAAGTCCAAAATGACCAAGAACCTGCCTACAGTAAAAATGGCTCACGTGGCTTGGAGCCAGGAGTTGTACCAATGGCTTACACTGCTTAGTACAGAAAAAGGTCCAACCTCTCAAAAGATTTTATTGTTTCAAGGATAGAGGACAAAAAAATAAAAACAAACAACAACCCTGTACAAAGGTCTGCTCTCTTCTTGTTCAACTCCCTCATGCAACAAACACTAGATTTGCTTGTGGGAGGGAAAAGAGAGACAGTCATCACCAACCAGTTGATGTACATCTGAGAAGCTGTGGGGGTGGAAAGGAAGGTGGATCTGGTATTTCCTCTTACTTATAGACTGAGATCAGCTGTTGCTGAATCCACAGTATTACTACAAAAAGCCATATCCAGCACATCCAGGATGCTTCACAAACCAACTAATTTCCTTCATACCAGGAAAAATGTTTTCTACTGACACCTCTGAATCAGAACTTCTGAATTCCAAGTTCTGACTTTCTTAAATCCAGAACAGATTGCCCACTCCCCTTTCTTTTTACAAAATAATCATTCTAGAAAAGTAGCTGTTACAATGAGCAAGAAGTGCATCTGTAGGTCCCAGGAACTTCTGAAATCTAAGCAGACACTTGCAGGCAGATCCTTGAAAAGAGATGGACTAAGCACTGCAAGGCAGTAACACAACTATCAGAATTCCACAACCCTGCAGCAACTCAGAACCCAGCATCAATAAGGAGTGCCCCAGTATGGTCCCGAGAAGAGCGAACACTGACATAAGAAAGTGAAGAGTGAACTACATATGACTCATCAGTGTGCACTCAGTACTGCTACCTGGAAAAATTCTGCTTGGTCAAAAGAACTGGAACCCAATCACGTTCCAGTATAAAACGCAGGCCACATTGCTCACATTTTCTTGATTTGAAACTTCATCCACTGCAAGGAAATTGCTCATGATTTATGACTGACAGCAAATGGAGAGTTGAGATTTCTTTCTCAGAATTGGTGGACAGATGCCATCTTCTACTAGCCTTAGAAATCACCAAGGCATGAAGGATTTCAGCAATCCAAATTTTAAATAGTGAGAGGCTGCCACATAGAACATGTGTGAATCTCTGAACAAACTAGAACTCTGAAATCAGAAATATCACCATACGAAAACGCAGCAGACATACAAGTTATATTGGCTTAAATGCCCTACTGTCTGCACTTACCAAAGCCTGAAGGGATGACTGCTCATGCTGGAGAAGCAGCCAGATAATTACTGGCAATGCACAGCAAAAACACATTGCCCTATAGTTCAAGAACCTTCACAGCTTCAAGAAAGAACAGATTACTTTACATTCAGGCAATTTTACTTTTTAATAGAACCTAGAAGACCATGCCATCCCCAGAGCAGCTCTGCCTAACAGCATTTGTTCCAGTTTAAAAGAGTAAGAAACCAAGCCTGTTTTAGATGAGGATGCTAAAGAGTGGCCACACAGGTCAGTGGATCTGACACTTGACAACATGTTACTTTAGGCTGGAATTTTAAAAGGGCTGTAAAAACTATTCTAAGATAGTGAGAACAAAAAGAACTTGTAAAATATAAGATCCTTCACCCTCCTCTTAGGACCACAGATCAGGTATTTTATAGAAAAGAAGTACATCAGTGTAATACCTCTATTTCTGTCACAGGATCGAATTCCCTATCCACACCAAAGGTTGTCCAGCAAGGAATCCACTTGAACCTCCACATACAGATTTGCAAAAGAATTCTAGAAAAGGATGAAAGAGGATTATAGTCTGTTTCCAAAATGTTGTATCAGCCCTGCAAACAATAAAGCCTGCCCAGCTATCCCTTTGTGCAGCTGAATGACCCAATAATTAGGTTTGAGAGCTATCCCCCTTTTTGTCTGGTTTCACCTCGGAGAAACTGCCTTCTCCAAATTATTTTTATTACAGCACACTTCTGGAAAAATGCAGATTTAGACCTGAACATTTTCAGACTGAGGAAAGAACAGTAACCAAGTCTTCCTTAGGAAGAGTTCTCCAGTACAATGAATGTGCTTCATTTATAAAAGAGAAATCCCTATCACACTAAGAGTCTAACCACAGAAGATGGATCAGAACTGTGGATTCTCACTGCTGCCCATGCACAAGGAATTCAGTCATATTACTCTGATAGCACACCCATTTTAGGCACGTAGAAGACGCAGCGAAATGCAGGATGAGTGAGCTTTTACGTATTACTTTAAAGGTCAGAGTAGCATAGAACCATCAAACTGGTTTCCTGAGCTGCAAGTGCCTTATCAGCCACGTCCAGGGAAGTACCTGCCCCTCCAAAAAGGTTTCCCTCAACCACAAACTTCACAGGAAACATACCAATAAAACATCACGGCTGGCAATGAAAAGCAGCACAGCAGAAAGCAAACATGGGGTTATTTTAACCAAATTAGTCAATATACATCAAACAAGGGACAATAAAACGTCATTAAGCACACACATCTATTTTCAGACCGATAAACTCCTGAAGAGGCCCCAGAAGAATTCCAAAGCTGTCATTAGAAACTAAGAAATCATTAATTCTCATGCACAAATTCTTAAGCCTTAGTTAGGAATATTGTTAAGACAGTGACAGAATCTGCTCTATTCTGCATCATCCTTGTGAATTGGCAATAATTCTGGAGAAGTTAATGAGCAATTGAGGGTGGAGAATGGGCTTTTGTTCAGCATTCAGAGACACAAAGTGGAAGAATCATATGCAGTGATAAGTCACTTGCTGTCTCCCACATTTAGAACTCAGATGCATTTATATTCAGTATGTCTGTGTAAGGAAGAAGTGTATGTTAGACAAACATCTATTTTAATCTCTACAACCTTACCAGTGTGCCTGTTACGGGCCTCCTTGTACAAGCCAAACCAGAGCTTGTCTCAAAAATCAGGCTAGGAAGGTAGCTGGCCCAGCAGAAAGGGATGTAGTGCACAACTCTCATTATACAAGATAACCAGAGGGCAGCTGCCATGGGAGAAATATGCCTTTGTGTCCCACGATCAGATAGAAAGTATCTGAGAGTTAAGTGCCACGCTGTCACTGAGTCAACATAGATGACACCAACGATACTTCTCATTTACAGCTACAACAAAAGGGAAAATGCTGAAGGTCAGCCCAGGAACACTCACATCGTGCTCCTGTTACTCACTGATACAGCAGCAACAGCGTTAACCACTAATGAAAAACGTGTTTATAAGCAAACAAACTGTGATTTGTCAGTAACCTCCCAAGGTACTAGAGAGCAGTGCTAAAGAAGGCCTCCTCTCTAAACAGATTACATAGAAGAAGGCAATATGTTTTTACAGCAAAATGCAACGGATTAAAATTTAATAGAATTTGAGTATGAACTGGAAGATACTGCAAAGCCATTTCAAATTTCTGCTGAATGAGTATTAGTGATATTTCAGCCTACTAATACATACTTCCAACTGAATGCTTCCACATACAAGATGAAAACAAAACATTTTGCAGCAAGATAAAGTTTGAGATGAATGCTCATTACTCGTGCAGATTAAAAAATAAAAACAGAAAATCTCTAATCGTGCATCACTACAACAAGGCTAAGAGCAAGGTTAAATATTCTGAACTTTAATCTGTCTAAAAATCAATCTAATACCGAGGTGCAAGGAATGCAATCATTAAAAGATTTTAATAAATACAGTATTTCACTCTAGTCATAGAGTATGGCAAGAAAGTAAGTTCATTTTCTTACATAAAACCAAGCAATTTTAGCTATGTTTGTAGCATTTTTCTTCCACTTTTATTAACATTTGCAGACTTGATCTTCTACAGCCCTTCAGGGAAACAGGAGTTTTGAAAAGCAGTGAATGTGTTCAAGCTGCAGATCTCACGTGCATCCTTGTGAAAACGGTCATTTTCCCACATCTTCGAGTGTTTCATCAGTAACATACCAGATACTGGCAAGAAAGCTACACGGATCAGTCAACACACACACTACTGAAAACCTTTAAATTACCTTTATTTAGCACAAAGCATGATTTTGTTTTAAATAAGCATTTTATCAGACTGCTTCTAAAAGCGGATTCAAGTGGAATTATCCCTTTGACATGTAGCTGTTGCTAAAATGTAAGCCACGCTACTTTCTGAGGGCACAAGTAGTAATTCCCTTTAGAAGCGCATCAGCAAGCTTCTCAGTGAGGCCATCAGCTCGGTGTGATCATGCAGTGACACCTAGCGAGTACTTGCAGTTAGGGAACGCTGCTCCTTGTCTAATCGCCCGAGCAGAACAAATGTTTCACATACGGACTACGTTTTCCTTCTAATTAGAGACATTAAGATGTGCAGTATCTATTGTACACGAGCATGAAAGCGCACATACAGTACAGAAAAATGTTTCCATCCCCATAAAGCAGTCACTACCTCATTGCTTCCCACTCACCAGGACAGCCTGGTG
Source organism: Perdix hodgsoniae (assembly GCA_035772895.1). NCBI lineage: Eukaryota > Metazoa > Chordata > Aves > Galliformes > Phasianidae > Perdix > Perdix hodgsoniae. The sequence continues at coordinate 2,162,950 of JAPSGF010000048.1, read as the reverse complement.
ACGAGCACACAGCACAGTAACAAAGCCAAGGCACACGCTCTCACTGATGGCACACGTCTGGAAATCTCCTTCACTGCTCAGGGCTCCGCGGCTGGCTCCCCACAGCAAATGGCTTTGTTTCCATTATGCAGCAGATGGTGACAGAGATGATCTGAAAAGCCCGTAAATGTGAACAACACATGCTGGGGAGCAGCAGAGATGGCAGGTGGAGGATTTATAGCCAAGAACGACGCAGGGTCAGTCACTGTGTCACTGCCCTGCCTCCAGTGTGCCTCAGGAAAGGCAGCAGCTGGCTGCATGGCCTCTGCGCCCAGCGCTCCAGTCACCAGCCACACAGCCTCAACAGGTACAATGGAAAAGATCTGAGATCACAACTCACAGCTCCTCTTATTCGTTAACTGCATTTAAGGGATGCTCTCACCCAAACTTCAAGCATTTCTCAAGCCTAATGCCCAAGCAATCGCCTTCTCTTTCAAACGTCCAGGTAGCACAGCACACATTGTGCAGTGAAGGACTCCAGTGCCTGGTATGACAAGCAAAACCAGAAAGACAGATCTCACAATAAACGTCCACGCTCACACAAATGAGCTGAGGTGGGGAGCAGTGGCAGAGATGGTATGCAGCGCATTGCCAGATGCTACTTGTCACCATGCACAGCTGCACACTCATTGTCATAAATTGTACATTCACCTTCTGATCTGTCTGGAACCCCAGACATGAAGATGCCCATACACCAAGCAACACATCCTGAACGATACACTTTTTCAGGCTAGGAGCTACTGTTCAACATCAGTGCTCGGCTGATTTAAAGTTTTTCTGTGTGAGGATAGCACAGAGAGCCAAGCTACATGCCTCTACCTCATTTAATCTACCTCCTAGAAAGGAAAATGAAGAAAAATTCAGCACTTTTGGGGCAGCTCAAGCTTCACTTGTAAAACCCGGTATCATCTCATGCTTCAATACACACATGTAGCACTAGGAAGAGGTCTTCTACAGATGGATGTTTGGGTGAAGTTATTGCCCAAACACTGGGTTGCTGTTCTCCTTACAACAAAACAAAAACTGCACACAGCTGGACAAGCAGCTTTGGCTGCAGAGTTCAAAGCAGCACAGCTCCATTGCCACAGTTCCATGAAAACCTTGCGTGTCTGGTGATGGAGGCAAGGAGAGACAGTGGACTCCCAGCACAGACCATGTGAAAACCAGCAGGTCACTGGGAACAGGCTTTGCTGCTAATGCATTCTGAGATTGCCTTTCAGACTTGTAAAGACCTCACAAAGACCTGTAGTATTCAGAGGATTTTACAACACAATTACCTAGTTTGCACACGCACTAGTTTGCATACTCTGCTTCCTTCAATAACCACATAATTCCTATTTTCTTCTTCATCACTTACCAAGAGGGGAGGAGAAGGGATCACAAGAGATGTGTAGGGAGCTCAACAGGTTAGAAATAGAACCTTTTTTGGAAAAGGTTCTCAAAAAAAGAAGTGGGAAGCAACCCCAACTGTGGGGGAAGATGTAACTGTGAGCGAGTCACCAAAGAGTTTATCAGATCCCTTGATAGACCCTATCACTGTGAAACCTTGGGAGTCTGGAGTGTAAGACAGAGCAAAGGGTACCTGTTTGCATCTAAGGGTAAACAGGAGGTTCTGTTTGTATGCAGTGTTAATCTTATCACACTTAAGAAACCTTTCATCCTTTACCACAGTTGTTTGGGAGAAGCTAGGCCCACTTAACTGATTAGAGGGACAGGAATTTCTTGCTTGTAAGTGAATGGTATATAAGATCTACGTTGAACACAATAAGGTAGAACTATTCTGAGAACTGTTCTGATGCTACAAGAAACTGTGAGAGCTCTCTAACTCGTCTGAGCGCCAACACCCAACACCACAAACCCACATAACCAGCAGAGGAGCAGCTGTGGAGGAAGACGATGCTCCAGCTTCCATCACTGCACTGGCACCGCTGGGAGGGCAGCTCTGTGTGAGATGGGCTCAGTAGGTCCAATGATCTGACCCCAACCCCGGCTCCCCCCCCACCTTCATCAATTCTTCTGGGCAAAATCATTAACATTTCCATTTGAATAGGCCAGCAGTCAGCACACACATGAAAACACAGTACTGCAATTATTCACAAATTTCGTTATATGGATTAGAATGCTGACATTCTTGTGTTAAAATGTTATAGCCCGTTTTAATGTGCTGGAAATTTTGTCCAGCAAGTCAAAGCAAAATGTGCAGCAGTCAATGCTAATCCTGAACAACTCTACTCACAGTGTTTTACGTGTATATCCAATGTTTACAGCTGAAGCCCTGTCTGCCCACCTGAAAGCAGCAGGTTTCTCACGTAATTACAGTGAGCCTTAACCAATTTTCTACCATACTGTGTCAAAAATTAAAGCTAGTCCCACCAAAGAAAAATTTGCTTTTCTATGTCATCTTACAAACAAGATGCAGGTTATTAAAACGGGGATGGGACGAGGCCAGGACACAGGGGAGCTTGCCCAGCTCCTTTCACACATTAAAATTGCTTCTGTAATAAAGGGAACATACAGGTCCCCAAACCCTATACAGTGTTCTGTTTTGCAGATGAAAAATCCCTGTTGCCATGGGAACTGCAGAACAAGTCCATCATGGCACAGCCAGGCAGGAACAGGAACCTCTGCTGGGCCACCACCACCCCTGGGCTTCTCCACACAGATGCTCACGTGTGCTCAGCCTGAAAGCAAAAGGCTCCCTCAAATCTCACTCGTGAACCCCCTCCCACAAATACCTGGCAAATCTGTAGTATACGTCAGTGACATATATCTGTCGTTCATACAGAGTAAGGCAAGCAAAGAAGAGTTCAAAACAGAGGTATTATGAGCAATACAGGAATATCAACTTGTGCACGTCTCCCAGATATGCTTGGTACAAAATGCGCACCTACAGCTTATACTGTGCCCACAGATGCATGTGTCAAAAAACAGATCTTAATTAAAATAAAAAGACTAAAGTGCTTGAGACATATGGCAAAAAAAGAGCACTGCATAAGACAGATAACATAAAGCAAGATATAAAATACAATTGTTTAACGCAGCATTTCAGGATTAGTTATGCACACAGCCTGCCCTCTGTGCCTCTGTTCTCACCCAGTAACAAAAGGAGTCACCCCTTTGTGACGCAGAGCGAGGTGAGGACCAGCACCAGACCGCACCACACCATCCTCAGCTGCACACAAGCTGCTCCCACAGGTGTGAGTAACAAGCAGCAAAACAAATGCCAACCAAAAGATCCCTGCAACAGCACAGAATCACCATACAACCTAACACACCTGTTGCAGCACTCCACTACAGTCCTTCAGAGAAGCTAGATTTATTTTCCTGTTGAATACGTACAATGACATCAAACGTCTGGAGAATGCAGAGTTCGCTAATCTGTCCAACCACCGCTGCTTATCAGACAGCGCGTGCCACTGCCCGAAGCGGTGACTGCGGCTCGCTCTCCGCACCACCCATCCCACGTGCGGCTCAGGGCAGCTGCCGCAGCTCGACCGGCGCCGCTCCCCAGGGCCGAGGCCGCCCCGCGCCGCTACCGGGAGCCGCTCCGGCAAAGGGCCCGACGAACAGCTGGGCGGGTCGGAGTAAGAGAAACAGCGACGGTCGATTTGCAAAAACTGCACATATATTTAAGCTGAACTGGAGATCAAACGATTTACAACAACGAAGTGAAGGAGTTCTGTGTGCAACGCTTCTAAGGGTGACGTTTTATAATCGTAATGGTGTGTTCATTTGATCATTTTCCAGAATTAGCAGAAATAGAAGCGTCTCTGCCCAGGCGTGACAGTGAGGAATAGGGCTGCTCGGTAAGAGAGCAGCTCACGTAATGCCACAAACCATATCACAAACTGTAAAACCAGAACCAAACTAAAGCAAGAAAATATTTACTCTTTCAGATCATCTTACCTGCATCTATCAGTCTTTCACCTGAAGGTCATGTCTCAGGTTCACACAAGCACCAGCAGACGTCTCTGCTGCCAGGGCCACCAGCTGCTTTTCTCTCGGCCCGTTATCCCAAATTTAGCCACTATCGACCACCTGTAAAGATTCTCCTACTCATATTTCACTACTAAAAAAGGAGGAAAGAGGCCAGGGCAGAGCACAGCCACACTCTGTCTCTCTCCGCCCAGAACACACACACACACGCTGACTGCAGGGGCCCATCTCCGTGTAGGACAGGGGCTGCTGTGCCATCAGTGCCACCCGTACCAACCCACGCTGTGCCCTCTCTACATCTTGGTTTTCAATTGCAGCAATTAACAGTAGCGGATGTGTTACAACACCACCACTACGATCTCTCACAGTTGTTGCTTATTTCTGAAATTGCTATGCAACGAGGAAGGCAATAAATAATTTAGCAGAGCCCCGGGCAGATCGCGCTCATGTGCCTCGTGCCCAGGAAGTGTGCCACGGCCGGGAACCCCAAGCCCACTGCAGGCAGACTGCCCCGCTCCAGCCAGGGCATCTCTGCTCTTAGCAGAAAGCCGTGTTCCTTTCAGGTCAAAAGAGTACACACATTCAACCAGCTGAGTTTAAGACCAGTGAATAATGCCTGCGTGGTCTCAAACAGAAGCCACCTCCGCAGGCTCTGATTTTCTTGCTTCGCAGTGCACTCCCTGTTCTAAACGAGTAGGGGTCAACGTGTTTGATGACTTATCCTCAACTAGCAAAGCGTGCTGCCGGGCCGACCCGAGCCACGCTTGGTACCAACCGAAGACGCGGCCACAAACAAAGGAGCAGCGGAGCAGCCGCGCGGCCATCGGTCAGCACGGCGGGGCGGCCCAGCGCCGTGAGGCTGCGGCTCACCGGGGCGCGCCGGTCGCGAACACCTTCATCCCCGTGCATTTATTTCCTTCCCGGAGTAGCAGCAGTGAAGCCCGCCAGCTTTACAGCTCATTTTCCTCGTACGCCCCGATTTAAAATCCCGCTCTCCCGTCGGCACACCGAGAAAAAGGAGGCTCGCCGCTCTCACCTGGCGGCCATTTGCGGCGGCCGGCAGCAGACGCCTCTGCCCGGTGCCCCGCACTGCCGGCGGGACGCGCAGGCAGCGTCCCCGCGCCGCGAGGCAGCGAACGCGGCGCCGGCCACCCCGCGGCCACCCGCGCGCCCGCCCGGAGCAGCCGAGGCCTCCGTGGGCGCTCCGCTGAGGAGCCACGCGCGGCTCCGCACAGCCGCCCCCGCTTTCACACCGGGAAGCGCCCGGCGCATCTCTGACCGTCGCCTCCTGCGTGATCGCGCGACGCATCCGCGGCTCCTCACCGAGTCCACCGGCCTCGCGCCGCCGTTACGTCCCACGCAGCCACGCCGAGCGGCTCCCGCAGGCCGCCGCCTCCGCTGGGCGGCCGCTGGGCTGGAGCCGCCGCTCTGAGGCCGCCCGCGGCCGCGTGCAGCGCCCGCCTCCTGCGACCGAGCTGGCGGCCGCCTTCCGTCGCGCGCCGCTCACCTGGCCCCACAGCCGCCGGCTTCTGCTACCTGCCCGCCGCGTGCCGCTCTGAGCTCCGCGCTCCGCGCAGGGTGGGGCGGCGCGAGCTGCAGCGCGCGGAGCGGCCGCGGGACGGCGCTGCGGTGCGGGACGGGTGGCGGAGCGCCGCCGCGGCCCCGGGCGGAACGCGCGAGGTGCCGCGGTGCGATGGCGGTGTGTCTGCAGCGAGGGCGCGGGTGTACGGGCAAGGCGGGGGGCCTCGAGCGAAAGCGAGCCTGCTGCTTGTATTTTTATTGGTCCTAGGCTTCTGTTAAAGAGATGTTTCTAGATGGTGTGACTCGTATGGCAAGTGCCTTTTTTGTCATACCTCTCCTGCCACAAAACCAACCAACCAGCCTGAACTTTGAGGTGTTGCCCACCTTTCCCAGCTTCTAATGTATTTAAGACAGCACATGACATTTACAGCAAAGCACATTTCTTTTCAGGAATAGCACTCTAGTGCAATCGCTACCTCAAAATTTGGCTGTCCTGCTTTTACTATTGCAAACCCTACTTTTTTCAGTACCACAGGTGACTTGCAAGGATGTACGCTAACACTCATTTTAATGCACTCAGAGAACAGTCATAGCTTGCAATCAGAATAAAGCCTCACGACAGCATCTGGTCCTTCCATTCTACAGAAAACGGCTCTGTTCCTGTACAGGCTACATAGGTAGTCTGGTTAGAAAGACCTTGATCCAATGCACTTTCTCAGCATACAGCCAAGCATCTCCTGATGGATTCCATAAAGCTGACACACAATGAGGAAATCTGCAGGACAAGACTGATGCCATCAATGCACTCTTTTTTTCCTCAATTCCACTGCCACTCCACCTGTTTAACACCTGCCTCCTACATCCCCATACCAGTGCTCCTACAGGCATGTGCACAGCACTGGTTTGTACGCCAGCTCCTTGGCAGCACTGTGTATAAATTCACCATAGAAACATAACATTATAGTATTTTTATTCATTCTAATTCCATTCAGCACCCTAAGATTTAAAAAAAAAAAAAAAAAAAAAAGTTATGAATTTTGTCCTTCACCGGAAGTTCAAGAGAAGCTTCTGCTGGCTTCCACCCTATCCTGCCTTGAAGTGAAAGAACAAACTATAAGTATTTTACAAAACAAGATTTTCCTTACAATGCAAATGTAGTTACTGACTTCAAATGCAAAATATCACTGAAATACATAGAATATCACCGAAATGATACATACTGTTCTGTAGTGTCGGTCGCTGGTTCCATTAACATCTGTTTTCCTAGTTCTCTCAGAACACCTGACATAAAAAAGGGTTTAACATACCAGGCACATAATGTCATCCTATCCTAGAACAGATTTGAAAGGATTAATAAGCCAGTGAGTCAAAGTGCAAATCATATCAGAGATCTTTCTGAAAGCATACAGCTTCAACCTTCTACTTTCCACAATGCTGTTACTGAGTTTTAATCAGCATTCCTTACTTCTGACTTCTACGTATTCATATCTTACTGTCACAATACCTCTTGATAGCCATAGCTGGTAGTGATGAAAACAAAGACAGAACAATTGAATACAATAAAAAATGAAATCTTTATTCTTTTGGCTCAACTGTAATGTGGTTTACTGATCTTTATGGTATAGCATTTTCCTGCATGCAGTTCACCGACACACAAGTCAATAGTTTTTTGTAAAAGGAGGAGTCAACACTGAATTTTTGCTTGTGTAAGAAACACAAAATGTCCTGATGTGATCAGTTATACAAGTTTGCTATTTAATTCCTGTGGAAAAAAGAAACATTGTGGATCCCGTATTATATTTAGAACAGTTCTAGTGCAGCATGAATCAACAAGAATAAGAATAGTCTATGTAAACAAACACTGGTAAAGATTTCATGAATAAAAAGACTACCTTGAAACTTCTGATGCAGGCAGTGCTAGAATTTTAAACAAATCTTCCCCACCACATTTCAATTACAAGTTATATCTATTTGGAAGCAAGTGCATTTTGGACTCAGTTTGAAACTTCACATTAAAATATGTGCAAAAATACAGTACTAATAAAAAAGCAGAAACCTAAAGCTACCCCATCCTCTCCTTTGTTTCTTATTTTGTGAAGTTCTTGAATTAAAAAGTGCTATGGATAGAAAGTAACAAAAGTGACGGTGACATCAACCTGAAGATAATTATAATTTCTTATTATATGTACAAAACACTGAAAAAAAATAAAATGATATTTTTACAATATTTATATTTTCTTAGAAAATTCTATCCATGTATTTTCATCAGATTCAGCAGTTTGCAACAAATCCTGTACAGTCCAACTATACACCGTACAGTACTCACTTAACATTTCAGAATGCAAAGCAAGAAGCTCTTTAGTAGCTGCAAACTATTGCTTGATGTCATGAAAGAATGATGTCTGACTAAACAATTTGTTTCACTTAACCACTGAGATATGGCTTTCCATATTCAACTTTTAACAGTGGAAGGAGTAAAATTACAGCAGCAAAGGCAAGATAAACATGCATCAGTGATAGCTTCCAAACTATCTATAATGGTACGGAATATTTCATCTTAGCTCTTGAAAGCTTGCAAACTACACTTATTGTGGTACATATTTGATGCAATAAATATTGTGCATGGGTCATTATTTGTTTGCTCAAACATGCACCACAGGATAAAATAACTATTTACATAGACGGTACTTTTTTAATCAATACATACAATGTCAACCTTGCTGAGAGCAGAAGATGGCTAAACGATACTGCAGGGTGAGGCAGAACAACTTCATAATCCTTAAGTTTTGTGGGGTTTGGTAAATTCAATTTCCCAAGTTCAGGTAAGATGTTTTTTTACAGAAGAATACTTAAAAATGGACTTCAAGTCTCTCACTACATTTTGTATGCAGAGTTCATTCAACTAGACTTAAGTGACTTATGAAAAAATAAAACATCTGTTCTATTCTTGTAGACTATGGGAATTTACAGGCACATTAAGATCTGTCTGGATGAGATACTGGATGTATACCGTTTTTAAGCACCTCAAAATATAGAGCCACCCTGAAACATGGAAGTAGTCAGACTCTGCTGCTTTGTGCGACGTCATGTTTTTCCATGCATGAACTACAAGTGCAGCATGCCTTCATGCAGATCACTTCTGTCTGTACATATAGAGAATCCGAGAGTAGAACACCTGGTTCTCATACCCCCTTCCCCAACATAAAACCCATTTACAAAAATAGTCACATATAATAGTAAACAACCTGTGAATTAAAAAATGATAAGTTCACCAACACTGATTTTTGTAAAAATATGGCAGATGTGGCTGTTGAAATGCAAACAGTGGATACAATTTCTGTACTGAGTGTTTTACGTTAAACACAGAGATTCCTAGGTCCGCACCTTTTTTAAAACCAGTCCCTACAGTCTGATGGGCCATTTTATCTTCTCTTCAGCAGTGTCAGCTGGTAATAAAAACAACAACCTCCTGTCAAGATGTTACCCTGTTTTACAGAGTTGCAGTTTGATGACGAGGGGTCACTGTCTTGTTATAGGCACTGACCTTCTATATATATATATATATAATTATATATATATTTATATATGTAAAAACTGTCAGTTTGGCATGTATCTCCCAAAGGAGTCCCGTGGACACAAATACATATTTTCTCAGGCTGTAAACAGTTTATCACAAACAGAATTATGTGTTACTTTTTACTTTCCCTGCTGTCTTTACCTTTATCTTCTTTTTCTGATTTGTCTTTTTCATATTTATCCTTGTCTGGCTTTGTTACGCTATCATAGGATGGTGGGGAGGTTGTGGATGGGGTCATATCTGTTTTCTCTGGAGTGGAGTTCTCATTTAATTTATCCATAATCATATCTTCTTTCATGGGCAGATCATCCTCATCTTTACCTTTATCCTGATTAAATATACATGAAACTTTTTTGACTTTCTGCCTTAAAAGATGACGCCTGAAAGCACGTTGAATAACAACAGCAGATACCTCCTCCTGTTTCCGTTTTAATGTGGTTGTGATTGGTTCATAGGAGACTTTGGAAGGATTGGCTGCCATAAATCGGTCTTCCATCTGTATTCTGAGGGCATCCATCTCCCCACTTTCCCCTAGCACACGCTTTGTGAAAGCAAACAAGATGTCAAGGCAGTGAATTCTGTCACCGCTTACCATAGGCAGATCCATTGCAATCAGCTGGACCTTGTTTGGTTTTGCTATGAGAAGAGGAGGATCTAACGAGGCTGCAAAATCTGATAGTTTACTGAACTCTATAAATTGTGTTGCATCTGGATCGAACTTCTCCCAGACTTCATAGAACATCTCAAAGTCATCCTCGCTCAAGGGCTCAGCGCTTTCTTCAGTTGCAACACTGAAGTTCTCCAGAATGACAGCAATGTACATGTTCACCACCACCAGAAAGGATATGATGATGTAGCTGACAAAGAAGAAAATCCCAACCGAAGGGTTGCCACAGTCACCTTTAACAGAGCTCCCTGGGTGATCTTTATGAGGGTCACAGTCCGGCTCCCCACTGTTAAGAATTGGAGCTAACAAGCCATCCCAGCCAGCAGATGTGGTAATTTGAAATAAGCAGATCATGCTGTTGCCAAATGTTTCAAAGTTGAACATGTCATCAATTCCAACTTCCCTCTTAACGTAGGCAAAGTTGGACATGCCAAATATCGCATAGATAAACATGACCAAGAAGAGCAGCAGGCCAATGTTGAACAAAGCAGGAAGAGACATCATCAGAGCAAAAAGCAGAGTGCGGATTCCCTTTGCACCTTTAATGAGACGCAGGATGCGACCTATTCTGGCAAGTCGGATGACTCGGAACAACGTAGGGGACACAAAATATTTCTCAATCATCTCAGCTAAGAACATTCCTGTTGAAAAACAAGTTAGATTAGTCAATCATACTATTACATTTCAGTTTCCCCCGAATTAGCCATTTCATGAAAATGAGTTGTTCTTACCTACTATGGAAAGAATGACAACTACAAAATCAAAAATATTCCAGCCGATGGTAAAGTAGTAATGGCGAAGTGAAATCAATTTCAAGACAAATTCTCCAGTGAAAAGAACAATAAACACAAGGTTAATCCAGTATAAAATGTTTTCCATGTCTTCACTCTGGTCATCTGTTTCTACCATCATTGTGACCATGTTAAGGCAGATAAGTATCATGATACTGATATCAAATGCTTGTTTTGTTACAAAATCAAAGACCATGCCTTGAAATTTGTTCTGGGAAGAAAAAAGAAAAAAAAAATTGTATTACGTTATGCATGGGGTAAAATTTCTTTTTTTCCAAATTTCTACAAATTAATTAAATCTAGCACGTAAGGGGACTTCATGTCTTCCATAAAGTCTTTCATTTGTATGAATTTTCCAGTTTGCATGTGTAAACACAAATCAATCAGAAAAGCAAATACTATGTCTATAAGCATGAACAGGATTTCAAAATACTCATGGTGTAGTTTTTAAAGTTGCAAAGGTCTTTTCTATCTCAGACAAGTTCACTGTAAGCTATTGTGTCACAATATCAAATGAACTCTTAACCTGGCAAAAGTTGGGGGAAAAAAAACAAAGGGTATTGTGAAGAGGTTGAGAGTTAACAGCACTTTATTTGTCTTAAATCTTAAAGAAACACAGAAAAAAATTCAAGCCCAAAGTTCACTGCTCTTCATGTCACTGAAATAACATTTACAACATGTTGCATTTTCAGCTACAAAGAATTTACTGATGGCTGAGTGGGCATCTCAGCTGGTTCCACAGACCAAAGTAGAAGTGCAGAGCTGGAATCACTGCCCCATCTAAACTTTGCTCTGAAGTGCTAGGGGAGAGCTGGAGGAAAAAAAATGGATGGATTGAGCAACAGGAATAAACATGAGAGGTAAAAGGATGGTTTTTTTGGCAATGATATTATAACTTGCTCCCAGTCTTCCCTGAAGACTGAAAAGGCCTATGCCCTACAACTTTCACATATTTTGACAAATATATTGTCAGAGCTGATTGTTTTAGTCTTTTTCTTTGTTTTGAAAAAATGTCATATAGAATGTCATTGCTATTCATACAGAGAAAATGAAGGGGAAAAAAGGAAAGGTTAAGATTGCTTCATGTTGAGGCTTCAAAAGATAAATATTTTGGATTTCAGATGAAGATGACTTTTTTTTTTTTTTTCCAGGTTCCAACTTAATTCAGTACAATACTTAACCAAAACAGTTTTTAAATAAATATAAAAAGATTTTTATTCTTACTGCTGGTCGTGGTATAGGCTTCTGAGGCTTCTTTGAACCCAACTTTTTCATTGCATTGTAGTATTTCTTCTGTTCTTCTGTCATAAAAATATCTTGACCTCCAAAGTAAAGCGAAGAGACAAAAACCGGTTAAAATCACATACTTCTATTGATTACTTATAAACAGGAATACATATTAGTAATAATCACTCTTATTCTTATCTGTGGGAAGATTAGAATAGATACGTAAGTTCCCATTTATCTTGATTATCAGTATATGAGCAACAAAAAAATTGCTTTGTAAATGTCATATTCAAAGTTTAGGATTTTTTTTTGAAAGATTCTTGAACTTTAAATGATAGATTTCAGATTTTCATTTGGGTGATAAAGGTAATAGGAACCTTCAGAAAGGAGAGGTGTTTTTTCTTTGTTCTACTAAAGTTATTACGGAGACATGAATGAACAAAACATTCTAATTCTGTGTTCTTGTTTTTCCTTTTGAGTAAATTTTGGCAAAATATTAGAATTGACTTCTACGATACCAAAGGAAGATGAGAAGTTAGTCATACAATTATATCTCACAACTTTTATTTTCTAACCACAAATGCAGGACTTCAAGCAGAAGATCCTCAAACTATTACATGGATTGAGTAGGAAAAAAAGCCAATTTCTCCCCATCTCAACAAATTTCAATATATGACTCTAGCAGCATTTCCACCAGTTCATTTTCCTGCCAGATAATGTAATTCAGTTCTGTTGCTGAAACACTGCTGCCTTTTGAGGCAGTGTTGACAAAATATGAAGACTAAAGGGAGAACAAAAAAAATTTATTAAAATACTTACTATTATGGTACAGTAATCTAGGCTGCTGAGCTCTGAGATTTGACAATAACATAACTACGAGGTTTTATAGCAGCATTTAAGTATTTCAGTGGTTAGTCTTTTTATGATCTTGTTAAAGATTTCAATCTGAAATCCACATCTTTGCATTAGCACTGAATATTTCACTAACCATGGAAAGACTTTTGTTGTCACTTGTGTGTCAAACAACATTTATCAAGACAAATTGTACTACTCTGTATCAACTTTATGTATTTAATATGCAAAGTGGGTTAATTTATCTTAAAATGAAGCCTGAAAAGAAAATAAAGTTATTGTTGGTGGACCAAAAAGATCAACTTTTAGCTTTCTTTTCTGAGTAATGATGAAATACTTATCTTTTTTTTCTGTTGGTTGAAATTGTCTATGATGACACCAATGAAAAGGTTCAAGGTAAAGAATGATCCAAAGATTATAAAGATGACAAAGTAAAGATACATATACAAGTTATCTTCATACTTAGGCTGATCCAAAACCTGCAGAAAGGCATAGACACTAAGCTATAGTTTAAATGTGAACACAGAGCTGATTAGCTGCTGAGTATTTATGAAGTAATATTCTTGACAAAGAACTTTGCTATTGAACTTGATACTTCATTTTCCAAAACTGTCACTATGTTACACAGAGTAAATATTGAAGGCACAATTGTTTTAAACCAGGATTACCATCCATATGAATCTGTACACAATCAGAAACATCAACTTTTAAAGCTGTGAACATCTTAGTGTATCTTGTGGGAAGCCACCAGTGTAGGCTTGTAGAGCTTCACTACTACAGGCACTAAGTAAGCTTCCCTGGATTTTAGTATTTGTTACATATTAGTTTTGTACAAGTTATTTTCTTATTGTTTTACATCTGACTGCAACGTACCCTAATTTTAACCTGAGTTTTAACTCAAAAACCTGACCAATCCAGGTTACAGCATGTGTTCTAGGGTGGGCTAGGTAGGCTAAAGAAAGGCATCCAAACAATGTTTAGAGGGTGCATGTTTTCTTGGTATAGCTGTGCACATTTATTATATTACAACAGACCTCCTGTTGTGAGTGTAGCTTACAGAAAACTTGGAGCTTCACCAGTATAGTTTATTCAGTTGTTTACTTAGAATTAGAGCACAATTTGCACCAAGGAAAGAATGGGAAGGCAAAACAGTATGAAAATTTGCAGGCCAAGTTAAGAATAGGAACTGTGCCCTGAAGAAAAGTCAGGCTGTTTGCAGAAGATAGTGAAAATCCCACCTTTAAGAAAAGATCAGTAATACAAACCATCATCTCTAAGCTGCGTATCCATGCCTGTTACCAAATGTAATTAATACCTCAGTGCACATAATGAGAGGAGGAAAAGGCATTACATGGCAACAGTTCAGTCTGCTGCGTAATTAAGGAATCTTGGTCCAACTGCACCACAGAGAATTTGGACCTTTTAGGACTGCTCCTCTGCTTCCTTCATCTCTTGTATTTTTCCTATGGTTTCAATTTTCTCTAACTATAAAACTGCAATAACTCCTTGTTCTCTCACTTTTACTGTTCTTTCTAGAAGATGGTGTTAAAGTTATGTTCTTAAGCCTTAGAGCTCATACAGTCAAACTGATGGAATTGAGGGAGTATACTTACATTACGAGAATCCACAGCAGCATACATGATATCCATCCATCCTTTAAATGTAGCCTATAAACAGAACACTGGTGTTTACTTCATGCTTTTCCTGGGAAATGGCTTGTCAGAAACATTTAAGAGCTAAAGACTAAGTGTGTTTAAACATCCAAAACACCAGCTCAGTGTAATGTTAATAGGCAATAAAACACTGTATGTTTTATTCATATATGGGAATCACAAGCAAATTGTAATGTCTAACTATAAAGGACACAACCTCTATTAAATTAAGGGCTTTTATATATAATGAATAACACACGATACAAACTATTTTCTGTGTATGAGCAAAGTAGGTATACTTGATAAGATTCAACACATCTTGGGTAAATTTAATTGCTTGTTTTTCTTATGTTAGTCACTACAGCCTCTACACTTCATATAATGTATGTAGTGTCACAGACATATCCACACATAATGTTATCACTAGTTCTTGGCTCTAATGGATGACTCTTATAAACTGTTGAGGTATTTTTTTGAGAACTTTTGAATTCACAGAATTTTTGAGCAAGAATTCAAATTTATTTGACTTTATAGCTCACAGAAATGAATACCACTCTGAATCAGGAATAATTATTTTTCCTGTGTATGTGACAATAAATTTGTCATGATTAATTAACACTAACTAGAAATAATACAGACAGGAAGAACTAGCTTGTCATTTATGAGGAAGGATCTCCCTAAAATGCACTGTATAAGCACCGGTGATCCCAAATCTAAAGAACATATTAAAACGCTAATAATCAGAAAGATAAGAGAAATATATTTAATTTGGAATGTAGGAATTCACAGGATTCTTAGAATTGCTAGCAAAGTATTTTGGGAAGCATGTTTTCATGTAGTAGTTTTAAGTTAGAGGCTTGTAAAACATATTAAGAATTTTAAATATATGTAAGTTCAATTTTAGAGAAGCTTTACAAACAGGAATATATCATTAAAAGTTAACGATCTTTATCTCTATTGTGGGAATTTTGAAAGCACCAAACTTTCACATATCCGCCTGCAAGTTCAGCTCTTTTAAAACCAAGCTCAACTTCCAACAAGAAGAAGCATACTATATACATAATTGAACTGAAAAGCAAGGGTGATCTATAATCAGATGAACCGAGATGCAAGGCTGATATATATTTGAAGAAAGGTTAAAAAACCACTCTATATATGTTAAAAATCCATTTCCGGTTTCAGTTCTCCACACAGACACTTGTATATGCACACATATATATGTATATATTTTTAAAACACAAACTCCACAGTTTACTTAAGGATTTGTGTAGGCAGATTGCCAAACAAAGAAGCGAGGAAAAATATTTCTATCTGAAAGAAACAAATATAAATAACTTTTTCTGTTAGAAGTGAACTACAGAGAAATAAAAATAGAAATTCAGGAGTGGTGACTTACCACTTGAAGTAAAGAGAGGTAACCAAGGCCTACATTATCAAAGTTAACTTTCACATTCTTCCATCTGGCAGTTTCATTGTTTTTAATGAGCTCCTCACATTGGCTGTAATTGTTGATTTGGCTGATATCAAACCTCTCATCAGTTGTAGTGTTAACACAGTAGTAAAATTTTCCAGCAAATAGATTTACTCCCATGATACTGAAGATCAGCCAGAATATAAGGCAAACAAGAAGCACATTCATAATGGATGGAATTGCTCCTAAGAGGGCATTTACAACCACCTGGTGTACAAATGAAACCAGATACAATGTAAGAACACAAACACTGCTTCATTAGGCTTACTTAAATGTACCACTCTGCTTTAATTCAGCATTAATCTGTATTATACTTTTTGGATTATAATATTAAACAAGTTTTGAAGAAAGATAAAGTATCAGCATAATTAGAAGGAAAACCATACAAACAGAAGCAAATGGAAGCTTTAAATAATGGGAAAAAAAGAAGAAAACATAAAATGAACTTTAAAAACAAAGAGCATTAATCAATTACTTTAAAAATACAGTTAGTATACGTCTACAAAACCATATCTGTAATATTTCTAATGACTGATTGCATCAAGCACAAAAAGCATTTTCTTTATTACATTTTTATTGGATAAACAATCCTAATCAATGTTATTGAGCACATTTTTACTTGAAAGTAATTTTAAAACTTCTTTTAAATAAAACTGGGGGATGTATCCATGTTCACTTGGATGGCTATACATAAAAGCAGAAAAGCAGCCATGTTCAAACAGCATACTATCTGAACACAAAAATGCTGGTAGTGAAAGCAGCAGATAAGACTTAAAGTAGACTTAATTTATTTAATGCTGAAATTGATGAACTCCTAAATCAGGTAGCTTTGGTCTTAAGTCTTTTTGTAACAAGTACGGAACACGTCTGCCCACTTTTTCAAAAGAACTGAATCAATTCCATAGAATCTAACACAGATTTTGTTTTTAAAAAATGCAGGATATCAGGTATTACATAGATGTGATTATAGATGACTGACTCAGGTTATAAGACATAGGTACTACAACAGATCTTTTGGTACACTAGTCTATCTGTTTCTAATTGTAAAAAATGCTGGCCTTATGTTTATGTTTCATGGGTTTCACAGAATCCATTACTCGCAAAATTAGTCATCTGAGCAAATCAACTTTCATTCATATCTATTTTATATGACTGAAAATAAAACCTTTGAATGTTACAGTAGGTGATGATCTACCATCCTGTGTAACACATAGTAGACATGGCCTGAAGAAAAGAATAAATACCTCTTGGACTTCTAGAGCTCCTTTTACGTCAAAATAATACCTCTCTGAGGTGATCCACACTTTGGACAATATTATAAATTTCATATGACATCAATTAAACTTGTGTTATGTTAAATTTAGAAGCTGGAACTAATTAGGATTAATGTAAGTTATTGTCTGATTCCATTAAGGCACAGAACATTAGGTGAACTCTCCCATGCTTTTTGCATATCTGGATTATTACTTTTTTTTTTTTTTGCCACAAACTTTAAGTCACATATTTATTTCTAAAAGGGAAATTTTAAAAATCAAAATAACCTGTTAAACATAATAAAATATGCTTAGCAATATTTATTATAAATCAATAAGCAAAAACAATACAGCATTTTTCACTCATGAGCAGGGAAGAGATTAATGATTAATCTATTCTCACTATTTCGGCAGTACTCTCTTATGCTGACTTGTACCTGCAGATTTGCCAATGATGTGCCTTTGCAGGGCTGTGAGAAGCAGCCTGACCTAAAGAAACTATTACCTTAATAATAATGTTGGATTAATTTGGAGATCTAAGGAGTTACTGATTAAAACGGGAAGTCTGACTGGAATAATGAATGGCTACAGATTTTTTTTCCAATTCTGTACCCATTTCAAAAAATCTGTTAGCCAAGAAAATATTATTTTTATTTAAGGTTATCTCAATTATTCCACTTAAAAATATAATTAGAATCTTTAGCTGTATAAATATTGTTTATTAAAATAAATATTGAAATATAAGGAGATAGTTAATGAAGTGAAGATATTTGTTTTCTAGTTTTCAGTCTCATTACACCTGAGAATTCTGTTCCTCGTTCTGCTACAGCTGCAGGTCGAGTCACGTTATTCCTTCTATTAATGCTGAATTTCTACAACTGACATACTTTCTCTGGTATTGTCTGAGTCCTGAAGCTATAGCAGAACCCAGCTTGAAATATGTATCATTTGAAGACATTCAAAATATAATTTTGAGTATTATGAAATAAACTTCTAGATACCTCCAGGCTTTCATTGAAATTAGGGGCACAAGAAAGAAGGACAAGTGAAAAGAAATAAAAGAAAGCATTAAAAAGATATTTAAGAGCATCCTTTACTTATTAAAAAAAAATAGTATGGGCCTACACTGTATAGCAGTGAGTGATAGCACTCAGGACTGAACACAGACAGATCATGTTTCACCAAAATTCTTAACTCCCACAGCCCAGTTTCCTGAAGCTTCATATGCAAATTAAAACTTATTTCCATTATCAAGAATATGATGGGAAGATGCAGCAGAAACATCACATGCTTACCATTAATTAGAAATAGAGGAATATTTTCTATTAATTATTAATTTGGGTAGGCACAACAAACCATGATCCTAGAGAACACTATAACGGATTAAAACTTTTAGATGTGTAGAAAAGAATTTCTTGTATCTGTATAAGAACTACAGTCATAGAATAAAATCATAGAATGGCCTAGGTTGGAAGGACCTCAAAGATCATCTACCCTCTGCTGCAGGCAGGGTTCCCAATAACTAAATGAAGCACCAGATCACATTGTCCAGGGCCATATCCAACCTGGCCTTGAACTCCTCCAGGGATGGAACATACACAACTTATCCATGCAGCTTATTCTAGCATCTCACCACCCTATGAGTGAAACTTTTCCCCCTGACATCTAATCTAAATTTTTCCTCTTTTAATGTAGAACTGTTTGCTCTTGTCCTATCACTTCCCATATAAAAATAAGTTGATTTCCTTCCTGCTTATAAGCTCCCTTTAAGTATTTTGAAAGCCAGTATCTGGTCTACCCTGGGCCTATTCTCAAAGCTCAGCTGTCTCAGCCTGTCTTTGTAGAAGTGCTTTAGTCCTCAGATCATCTCTGTACCTGTTCCAGAAGCTCCGCATCTTGTGCTCAGTGGAAGTAATCTTAAGTACCCATGAAAATATGTACACCATACTATCGTGTTTATTTTCAGTTCAAAGAAATTAATAAATTAAGAAGAGATATCTTGAATTTCCAGGTATCAGATCTTACAATAATTTTCTAATTAATTTCTTTGCTAACTTGAGCTACTGTAGCTTTAAAACATTAAGACTGAGGATTTTTTAAATAATCCAAAATTCTTTATATCCATAAAAATGTTATTCCAGTAGTTAATTGCTTAAATAACAAAAACATGTCTATTTCTATTATAAAGTTATCTAATTTCATATACTACTTATTATTATATCTATTCCTAATGTCATAGATCTCCTTCTTATGCAGATGATTTACTAAGAGATACAGTCAGCAGACCCAGATGAAATCAGTAGGCAAAGCATCAACATGAAAGTTACAAGATGGAAAATTATGCCCAAATCTTTGTTGCAAAATGCACTACTTTTTTCTTTCCACACTAAATTTCCACTTCAAGATTTTGCTACACAAATACAAAGTTGTGTTTTCAATTTTTTCACTAATCATTCTCATTAAAAAGCAACAACTAATGTGTTTTTTAGAAAGATATTTTACACAGGCCCTTTATCTGATAAAACATCCCAAATGTTGAAATTTTTCTCAGCATAGGTCTGAAAGATTTTTTTTTAACTGAAAATCAGTGCCTATTTTAACCTAAACACAGAAGATAAAGAATTATGAAAATTTTACTTTCTCTGTAATTTTAAAACAAGTATTTTTTCTTCAGTTCAGAAGAGAAAATACAGGGGGGCTGTTCTGAAAGTAATGCCTCTTATTTTATTATGTTGTCCCACAACATCAGAGGCAGATGTTGGCGGTATGGCATTAGATGCTGAGCCTTCCTACCAATTTTCCATTACACATAGTTGCCATGTGACAGATGGAAGCAGAGAGGCAGTTTGACAAAATGATGTGAAGTCTCATGTGGAAGTGCGGATGAAGCAAACGGGTGTCACTGTATTCCTCCATAAGGAAAACACTGCAGCCACTGACATTCATTAATGCTTCTTGAATGTTTATGGAGACCAAACAGTGGATGTTAGACAAGCCATGTTCCAGATGGCCATGCAGATTTCTACAAGTGCGGCATGCAGGCTCTCGCTCATCGCTGGCAAAAATGCATAGCCAATCTTAGTGACTACGTTGAAAAACAGTGTTTGTAGCTGAGAATACGCTCTATAAAACAGCATTATGTGTGCTCTTTGTGTCTCTTGTAGTTTACATGGAAATAAATAGGAGGTATTACTTTCAGAGCGACCTACGCACATGTAGTTACTTAGAGCACAGGCATTCTTATTCGTTCAAAAATGCTGTAGGGAAAAAAAGCATATTATGCTGAGGAAACTATGAGTATTCATATTCTGATGCAGGGCTCTCTCAAAATGGTAGTGTTGTGCAGACTCAATTTCAGAAACAAAAGAAAAATTAAACTTAATTACTAAGCAGGGTAGAAATCTACATTTACTAAAAATAAGGCAACACACTTTTTAAAGCATGGAAAAAATTTTGGGTGAAAAGTATTTTCATGTAATTTTAAACAGGCCTTTCCTGTACCTTATCACTTTGGAATTTTTAAGAACAGATGAGGTAGAGTTCCACAGCAAATGCAGAGTGGCTAGACAGCCCATCAAAAAGGATCTGTGAGATTCAGAAATCTGTTGGAAGCAAGTGCATGGTATTTTCTATTTAAATATCAAAACCGATTTCCTTTTTAATTGGAAGTCTTTTGATTTCCATCACATTTTCTCTAGAAAATCAAGAAGCCATAGTTGACTTAAAAATTTACTTATAAGCTTTTAACCCAAGGTTTCAAAGATCGGCAATCACAGTAACTAGATCACACAAAGACCCTTTTTAATTTCAGCAATAAGTTTTCAACTCAGGTACATTTGCTGATTAGACTTATAGCTGTGTGTCCTAGGTAGACATATGGATCCTGAATCTATATGTCAGACATCTTGTGGCTGGAACTAGAAATGTCTTCTACCTCCTGTTGTTAACTACTGCCTATAAGAGAAACATTCCTAGAGTTTTCATGTCATAGCAGAATATGTAAGGTCTTTGTCCATTCCAGTATACTGAAGAAGTGATTTAAACTAATCACTAATCTTACTACACACTAAAATAGACTGAGAGAGCCAATTAGGGCAAATTAGGGTCTCAGCTGTGGTAACTGATACAGCAACAACCACTGTAGATAGTAACTTCTCAAACTTATCCTATTCTTCAAACAGAAATGTCTTCCCATATGTTTTCAGGCTTCTTAGTGCTCTGCAGATTACAATCAACATTTTAAAGTCAATACAGAAAGCAGTAAGCAATCAGTTTAAGCCAGAAATCATAAAACAAAACACCAGCTCTATCTTCAGTGTGCTAGCAATGCTGTCTCAAGTAGAATGCAATTGTCATCTACTCTGAAGGAGTGAAGGCATTTTATCACTGCCAATTTTCTTACATATGGATTCATAACAAAGCTTTTAATTTGTAACAGAAATTGCCAATTGATATTTTCATAATAGTACGTTAAAAGATTTTGGATGGACTATGGATGACATTCTATATTGTAGGAAAACACAGGTATGCATATATATGTATATGTGCACATACTTTTATGAGGAAACACTGATTTTTTTTAAACTATTTCTGCTGTAAGAGGATTTAATCATATAGGATAAATCATGTAGTAAAATTCCAGAGATCCATGCAATTGATAAACCCTTGGGCCCTTCAGGAAAACATGAAATCTGCTGAAAGGCAGGCAACCTTAAATAAATGTTACAATGTGTGCAATAACACATGAATTCATATAAGCAGATGAAGTATTTTGCTTATATGTTAGTGATAAATGTAAAATATATAAGATGATGGTGCAGCATTTTTGCATGGATTTGTCATTGATTATTCTGCATGCATTGCTTCTGTGTATGCATGCATTATTTCAAATTCTTTCATTTTTTCTTACCCTCATCCCTTCAAATCGCGACAAGGCTCTCAGAGGTCTCAAAGCTCTTAGTGTCCTAAGGGATTTAATCGCACCAAGTTCTGAGTAGCCCAAGGCATTAGCTGTTAAGCTAACCAAAGAGACCTACACAAAAACAGAAAGGCAATAGTGCTCATTCATCTTGTATATCCTTTGATACATATGGTGGGATGACATGTGCCCTGAACAAGGGTAGACCTCTTTCTCTAGGAATCCGTCTGTAACGCAGAAAGTTTTTAAGTCAGACAAAGCAGAATAAAAGTATATCCTAGGTACCTGTTGATGAAATCATCTTTGTAGAATGGTATACAAATGTCTTCTAAATTCACATAAACCAGCCAATATTTGGTGGTATTTAATGAAAAATGAAGTCACATGCAAAAAGAAAACTTGCAGGAGTTGGGTGAATTGGAATGCTAAATTTAGGACAAGACTTTCCATGATATCTTCAGAACTTGAGAATGTAAAAGCTCTCAAAAACTACATTCAGACCTGGACTTTGTCAAACAAATTTCTAGTGTCCGCAAAATCTTATTCAACAGCCATAGCTACCAGTGCTGCTCAGATTTAACAAGACTAATCAAAACTGATAACCAACTGTTAGACAATGGTAGGAGCTTCACTGTTAGGCATATCCACACTTCATTACATTCCCTGTGAATCCTTTAACAACTTCATCAATTTTGGCTTGTGTAACGCTGGTCTGGTCTGCAGGCAGATGATTAAATAAAACAGAATAGCTGTAAAATAAATAATACAATTACCTTTCATCAATAATCCTTAGAAATGTATTTATAGTAGACCAGTTGGAAGGAATGGTCCCAGTAAAGAAAAATTTTAACATCTACTGCAATTTAATGCCTTTCTCTTTCAGCCTTCCTGTTCTCTCATTTTTGTCATTTCCACATTAACCTCTTTGCTTGTTATTTCACTCCTCCGACTAAACACTTGAAAAAAATACTGTGGAAATTGGCTTTTTGTTGTTGTTGTTGTTGTTGTTGTTTTTCCATGCAAACAATTGCTATAGAAAAAGATTCCCATGAAAATCGCAGAAAGATATTCATAAAGTTCACTGCAGTAACTACACCACAGATTATCAAATAAGAAGTGAATAATTTTGATAAATACAGTGAACATAGAATGACAATGTAAAGTACAAAGCCTCTGTAGAACACTACTGATTGATGATTTACATAATCTTATGCCATTAAATATTTCACAGGTATTTACTCAACCACAGAATTGCAACGTGGCACCTAGACACATTTTAGCATAGGATCTCTAGAGATGGTATGGATATAAAATTAGAATCTTTGCCAAGCTCTGTGTAGTAAACACTTCTTGGTCTATCATACTGTAATACTAGGGAGGTATGCAGTGGTTTCTACAGAATTCTGCTGCTGATCAGAACAAGTGAACAAGAGATTCAAGACATACTCTTACCTTGCATTCTATGGGAATTACACATGCAGAACTGAGTGATGCCCTTTTAGCACAGACAGATGTAGTCAGGATATTGAGGATGGAAGGGAAATGGATGTCTGCTACATGACTAAATATCTGTAGTCTTTCATTTTATGCTACGCAGTAATATGCATACACTGTTTGGCAGTTAAGACTTGAAATTACAATACCCTGTCCACTAGGTCCTTCAGAAAATGAGATTTGCTTGGTGGTGCAGCATGATGAAAATCTCTAGAGTACCCATTTCAAGGGAGCTCAGCTGTAGCTCTTTAAGTGGCTGTTTAAGGTTACACGTGTGATACAGTGAAAAGCACAAAAGTACTGAGTAGTACTGAGAGTTCCTAGCAGTATTTTTCTTTCATCACACTAAGTGATAGGATACACATTAAAGGAATAAAAAGTTGGAAACTTTTAAATCAATTGCTTTCAAATACTCAGATTACACATACAGTTAAAACTCATGAGGATCAGCAACATCCATTCCATACAGCAAAATTATCAAAAAAGCATACTTTCAATAAAGCTCAATAACTGCATAAAACTACAGAATATCAGAAAGAAAAAAAAAAATCTAGAATAATAAGTAAATCTGCATAATTTTTCTTTTCCAAACAGAATTATAAACCATATCACAACAGCAATTATAAAACAGAACTTCCTTTGGCTAGAGCAGTACATTTATCTAAACACATAATACTGTGATTTTTAGAGCTTGTGGTACATGATATGAAAAAGAATACATACATCAACAATCAGGAAGTCCAGCCAGCACCATGCATTAGTGAAATAGGTTTGAAAGCCATAAGCTACCCATTTTAAAAGCATTTCCAGGATGAAGATGTAAGTAAAAACTTTGTCAGCATATTCCAGCATGGTCTTGATAGTTTTACGTTGTTCTATGTATATATCTTCAAATGCCTGTGAAAAAGATTTTTGAGGATATGATTAAATGAATTCCTAATTTGCAATGCAGGATATAATAGCCAAGAAAGTATTTGAGTTGAAAAGATATATGTGATAAGCCACACCTTCTTCCCAATATCCTTTGACTTAATACCATAGTCTTCATTACACTGTAGTACTCATCTTTCAGCTGAGCTGGACAATGTAATACTGTATACTGTAATACTATTCTCCAAATCTCATTTTCATTCTTTCCCCTGTGATAGTTCCAACTTTGTATCAAAACTTTATATAAAAATTTTTCACATTGCATTAGAAATTTAATAATGTCTTGTGATATATATTTTTGAGAAATGAGGAACTGAACCCAAACTATACGCAGAACCCACAAAGGAATTCTGAACAGAAATTTCAAAAGTAAAGATCAACATCAGTGGTGAATCACTGCGACCTGAAATGCAAGTATAGCAAGTGCAGTGTATTTTGCTCCTGCTATGAGAAAATAGTTGCTTCTGTACTTACGCAGTGTACCTGATTTAAAAACAATTTGGCAAAAAAACTGATTGAATCATTATCATACCTTACATCTCATTTGCAATTCAAGTTGCTGTTGATATCTTCCTAGCTCTGCAATCAAATCATATTCTATGTACCTCTTCTGAGAAAAAAAAAAGTTGCTAATATATAAAAAGAATATGGAGACGTGAGCACCGGACTGATGTAGATGATTTCTTATTTTCATGAACACTAGCTACATTTTGAACTCATCCAACAATTTCTTTCATAGCCTGAGAGAAAACTTACAAATACACCACAATACATGGCAAATATTTGTTCATATACATTGGCATTAGAACATCACTGAATTGGATATTAAATTCTGATGTAGCTATAAGATGAACTGTAATTCCAAATGCTTGCTGCTTAAAATAAATACAGTTGTTCCACCTTAACTTACCAGAGCACCACTGCTGAGGAGAATCATGAAGACAATGAAGGTCTCAAACCAGTTGTGTTCAACAATCTTATAGCATGTTTTCCTAAGATTCCACCAGATTTTCCCTTTCCCATCTTCTACACTGACTTGACAACACTTGAATCTTCGCACACAGCCTATGCATGATAATAAATTGAGATGTCAAAAAAAGGTTAATATTTATTAGGAATTACAAATGAACAAAAGCAATTTGGATTATTTCAGAAATACTGCAGTAGATGGCTGTAAATAAGTATCTTTTCGAATATTTGAGGGCCTTAGTTTCAATATTTGAAATAGAAGCTCTGTAACTTTCGTAATATCTATCAAGGAGAAAGAGAGCACCACAACAGCAACTATGAAGGAGATTCTCATACAAAAAGAAAATATAACTGTAATCACAAGTCAGCTTATTGGTTTCAAATAAGAATAGAACCCAGCCCATACCAACAAAATTAGGCCTTATCATGTGAGTATATTTTGCTTTTCCTACCTTCTGTGAAACAAGCCTCAGGTTCCAGAGATTCTTCAGGTTCTACTTCTGGCTGCTCCCCTTCTGGAGGTAGTCCAATATCAACTGTGCTGCCTTCTGATGAACTGGAGGCATTTAATTTCTGTGAATTAAAACCCACATGCACCATTATTTTTTCAAATTTAAATTATTTTGAATAGATGTAAATGTTTGAAATGCATATCAAAATCTTTTGCAAGTATTTCGTGCTCTGAAATTAAAAGAATAACTTTTGATATACAATATATAATGCCAAATTGCTCTACTACAGGTGAGGTCACAAGATTAGAAAAATTGTATTACGTATTTTCCCTCAAGAAAATGTTTTCATGTTTTCATATAAGGAATTGCTAAAATAATTAGACTACTATTCTGAGTCACATACAAGAATTCTTAAAAAAAATTCCTATAAGTTAGGAATGGGTATCTTCCACACTTTGTACTGCTTTATTATTCCAATCATGTGGCTGCATTTTAGATAATAATAAAAAAATGTAATAATACAAATAACTTTTCCAAAATCATGACCAAACCAAGAGCAAGCTGTATAGATGTGTTTTCATGTCTCAAGTAAATGTTATTCTATCAAGACTGTATAATCTAAAAAGTTGGAATATAAACTTTTCATTAGCATTGACATGAAAACACATATTATGAACTGTACAGGATAGTTTAAATTTCTATTTCTAAAAGAGCATCACATTACTTTCAGAGCAGTAGCTGTTATTTTGCATTCTCTATTGCCAATGCGTTTTCTGATTTTATTGTGCACTTTGAAACTACTTATTACTTTGTTACAGTACACATACATGTCCAATAACTATAAAACAACAAAAAAAAATTTTGGAGGATTCAAGTGAAAACAAATGCTTTAAAAACAATACTATCATAATACAATACTGAATCAATTAATCGTACTGATAATATAATCCAAATCTTCTCTTTCACACCATGATATTGTGTTGGCAATAGACAAATATGAGTACTATAATAAGTAAAAGTAGTTTGATCATGGCATTCTATGACTCTTCTAATGTTATCACTATGTGGAGTATAACATCAGTAAAATGGCTGATAAGTAGCTAATTTTATAAAGGGAATGATGTAAGCAGAGTTAGAACACATTCTGTGGGGAAATAATATTAGACAGAGGTAAGATCTGTGGAAACATTAAAGATATATATTTGCTGACAGTTAAAACTTAAGTTAGAGGCATTATTCCTTTAAAACATGTTCAAGAAGCTCTAACTTCTAAAGGTTTTGTAAAGGAAATGTATACAGTAATAGTATGTGAATACAGAACGTAAAACTTTAAGGTAATTTAACACTGCCACCAAGATTCAGTATGTTCTTTAAGCAAAGAAAAAATTTTCTCACTCATTCTGAATTTATCTAAAGACATTTGACTATATATCATGATTTTGACACAGGCTTAGCTATGATTTCCATGTACCATGGTACACTTGTAGACCACATTTTAGAATAGGAAGACAAAGCAAACCAAAACATTTATTGTATGGCATATTATGCAGGTAATTGCAGTGATATCCACATCCCTTTCCGTTTCTTTGAAACGTTTACATATTCACATCTTAAGTCTGTGCATAAGCATACAGCATCTGTAAGTTTATTTCCAATGTACACGCATGGATGCACACTTTTTTTTGTAGATTAGCATTTAAAAGTCTCCCACTGCAATCTAATTCAAACCTGCAGGCAACACATGGCAGTTTGGTCATTATGGAATACTGCCTCTACAATGGTGAAGATGGAAAGTATGGAATAAATATTTTAATCTTTAATTATGGACCAGAGCATATAAAAATAAGTGGAAGTCAATCATCAGTTTGAGAAAAGGGCAAAAACACTGTAAACTCAAGGTATATTACAAATAAATGTATGTATGGTATCAAAATTAATGCTTATCAATACTAAAAAAAATCACTTTTAAACTGAGAAGTGACTATCTGCTTGTAAACTTTTCTTAAATTATTGCTTGCATCATTCCAATCTGGACAGCATTTTTAGCAGAATGCTGTAGTAGTAGCAGAGCAAACAAAAATCATGATCTGTTTAAAATATAAATTTGAAGGACCTACTGTCCTGTCCATTCTTTTACAGGAAAAAGGAAGAATTTAGTAACTCAGATATTATAAAGTAAGATTAATCAATACATGTTAATTTTAAGTAGGAATAATGAATTCCTATTATTGGAAATGCACAAGACTAATAGATAACTCAAGATGAAAGATTAGGAGGGATCAAAATGATCAGGAAGAAAAGCTAGAAAATGATACAGCAGAACAGTCAATTATCAGGTACATCAGAAAGCCATTATTTCTGTGGGGCAGCATGTACGGTGAATTTTATCTTACAAGCCTCTTCTCACTGAAAATCTGGTATGCTTCTTGTAAAGAGCTGCAATAATAATCACAGAAGTTAAGCTAAACAGAAAAATGCTAAATTGAATCATCAGCTGATATTTGAAACACAACAATAAAATGCCTTTTCCCACCAAGAATTCTGTTAAGTCTTCCATTGTTGATGTAACAGAGTATTTCTTTAGCATGCTGTTCTTGTACACCTGAATTTAACTCCACACAGATCATTAGATGAATGAGCACACTACAAACATTGTTCAGTAAATTCAATAATAATTAAGTATCATGTGGGGAAGAAAAACAGTGTTGTTTTTTTTTTCAACATAAATGGTTATTTTTTTGTTTCATTTAAAACTAAATGTATTATGCAGCATTTTATATAATTATAAAAAATTGTATGCATTATAAACAGCTCAGAAGGTTCTACAATACAACCTTAAGATCTCACCAAATCAATTGAGGTCAGTGTGCCAGGAAGACTTGTCAGTAATAATCATATATTTCCACAGCCAATTTCTCTTCTGGTATAGAGCAACTTACCAAGGAACATTGCACTAATTTCTATGTATTTAACAAAGACTCACCTGGGAATAAGTCATGTTATTGTTGATCATGTCTTGTCCATATGCTTTAGCACATAAAAAGACTTTTTATATCACTGAACTGGAATTTCAGTGTCCACACAATAAAAAAAATCAGCTGTCCTCAGTGGCAGACCCTGATATGTTGGGTATTTAGCATATGTTCCAGCTCTTCACCAGAACATATCTCAAAGTTACCTTTGCACCCAGTAAACTTTTTTCTTTGCTCAGCAGCATTACAATGACTGGATTTTGGTAATGCTATACACCACATATGTATACAGCTTTTCAAAAGAATGAACCTGTAAGAACAAGATAATCATCAATACCAAACTTTACCTTTGATAATGCTAGCAAGTCCTTTCTGAGCCTTTTCTGATATCATGCCTCTAGATTTCAAAAGTATTTAGTCACTCAGACTACAGGATATTTATCAAGATCAACTATTAGACACTCTTCAAGTACTATGATGCTAGATTATTAAAAAAGAAAAAAAAAAAAAAGATTTCTGAATAGCATGATAAGGAAATTATTCTCGGAGGTATCTACTTTTCAAAAACTCAGAATGTACTTTGTGTCTTCACAGAAGACAGTAACACATGGTTCAAAAGCAGCGATATACTGATTATCATAGCTATACATCTTTTATGTCACGCTTACCAACAGCATTGCCAGTCATGCTTCCATCAGCAATACAGTACAGGATGAGAGAGAGTTTTCACTTTAGCTCTCAAGATAGAAACTGAAAGTGGAAAGCAGCTTGCCTAACAGAGAAGCATTGCAAAAAGCAGCAGCCAAGTTTAGGTCAGGAAGTTTTTGAAATGAATTACTTTCTGAACCTTCACAACATCTCATAGCATCATACAATTCTGCTTCACTTACAGCCAGGCCACTTTGAGCTTCTAATATCTCTTTCTTTGTTTCCATGAAAATTATCACAGAGAAGTTAAACAGCTCTTAGATAAACTCTTTTAATGAAGCCTGGAATTTCATGATTGGCCAGGATGCAACTAATTACTGTTAAAATCAAAACTTAAGTGACAGAAGGAGCAAAGAGCAGAATAGACAGAAGCAGTAAGATGGCATTAAGGGAAACCACTATTTCACTTTGCATTAATTTCCATTCCTCCCAAATACCTGTGAAAATGTTAAATAATGGGAAATACATATGTTTTTCTTGCTATTTGTGCTATTTGTATGTCACTATAAAAATGAGATGATCTCTATCTCATATAGTAATATGATGTTCAAACTTACATAGTCTGTTTCCCATACAGCTACATCGCCTAAAAAAATGACCAGGTGGCTAAATATCATCGTAGTTCCACTGGTATAGCTAAGTAGAATCTCTTTCTAATGCTTATACAGTAAGGCATAATAACTCCATCAGTTCAAGAAAATCCAGAACATTGTGAATCAAAGCTAAACGATTATGTGCTGATTTTGCAAATACTGCAGTAAAGCATGATCCTTAAATTACAGTCCTCTGAACTTTAATGATATTCATATTTACTTTATTCTACTCATACGTGAGCATTTGATAAATGAAGATATTTGCAAGGGTGTTCAATGAAAGCAAAAGCATCATAAGTAGCAATGCAAATATTTGCAAAAGCAGACTTGTTGCAAGCCACTTTTAAAGGTTGTTTAATTCACACAAATAGTGGTAGGATATTTCTGAAACAGCACAGGACTGCTGTCTATAAAAATTAATTAAGCTACCTACAAGGTGAAACAATATCTCATAATTTAATATCATTCACTATGACACATAATACGACAGTGGGATGTGATCAGTTCATAAACAAACCGAAGACAATTTTTCAGAGTAGGAAAGAATTTTGAATAATGAATATTGGTAAATCAAAGTATGACTAATCATGTAAGTTATCATTACAAAAGAGAAGATAAAAAGCTATTTAATAAGTGCATTTTAATTCTACTTTTTTACCAAACGCAAAGCAACATCATATTGCACTATGGTGTTGTAAATATTTTGATCACATTTAATATGTGAGATGCAAATCATACTGGAACTGAAGAACTTTTGGTCCAAACACTGCAACTCATTCACTGGATTGCTGAACTGTATTTGTTACTCATAAGGTAAGAATAAGGTGAAGTTTCTCGGGGCAGACAATTTTAGATGTCTGGGGAGGTAGTCTGTAAGCATAAATTAAAGAGCTATGGAAAGACTGAATTGGCTCAGATTTTGTCATCAGTTTTCTCTTTGCACCTCTACACTTGTAAGTGTAGGTGTAAGTAAGAGCAGAACTGATCTCTGAATGTTTGACCAGCCAAACACCCATTTAGTATAAGCTTTTTTTTTTTTTAAAACCAAATGATGGTCACATGCTTTGACTGTGGAAATTAAATGATTTCATGCTTAATGGTGCTTCAAGTACTGTATATTAACCTCCAAAATAAATAAATGCTTACATGAGTACTGAAGAAAAGCATTTCTAAGGAAATTTGTAAAAAAAAGAATCATGGCTATCGTAAGTTTGCAAGTTACCAACATTACAAGCTAGAATACAATATTATGAAAGTTTTCCAAATCAATTCACAGCCCTTCATTATCAACACAATTTACAAATGGTCTTATTAAGATTCTTAAGAGAAAGTTGGTGAGTTATATACTCTGTCTTCCTATGAAAAGAAAGAGAACCCTTCAAAGCTAGAATCCTGAAAACTTTACCAACAAGATTGGCAAAGGTACATAGCATGCACTGCCAAATACAGTTAGAATATAATGAAAAGTATAGCATCTAAAAAGTAGAAATGTTGGGGCTGCCAATCTCGCCTGACCATGCTGTGATGCAAGTCCCGTGGCTCAGCAGAGAGCGGCTGTGCATGTTTGTACTTTATTGCAATGAATGGGACGAGTTAGCTGAAAAACATGCAGGCCAGTCAATATCCATTAAAAAGTGATTATATAATATATATGTATAATTTGCTTAGGTAACCTGTGTAAAATTGGTGACACGATGCTCTGCCTCGACTAAAAGGTACCAGAGCTGCACTCTTGACTGATCCAGCTTGGTTCTACTCCTGTGAGAAGTAAGAATGGTAGGAAATGAAGTTCAGGACACAGCACCTCTCCTTTTTTTTTTGTGCTGGAAATTCTTATACAATTATATTGGCTGAGTAAAGAACCAATAGACTAATTCAGAATAATCTGAATATATGTGAGAATACAAGACAGTAAGTATCTTT
Source organism: Perdix hodgsoniae (assembly GCA_035772895.1). Taxonomy (NCBI): domain Eukaryota; kingdom Metazoa; phylum Chordata; class Aves; order Galliformes; family Phasianidae; genus Perdix; species Perdix hodgsoniae. The sequence goes on along the minus strand of JAPSGF010000048.1, from coordinate 2,131,005 downwards.
TAGATTATTGAATACTGCCTAAAGTAAAATACACACTATTATGATGTCTGCAACAGCATTAGGAGATATCACATTCTCTAAGGCATTTAAAAATACTTTGTAATTCTGCACAGCATAACTGCGAGCCTGAAAGTTATCATAAGAATAAAAATCTAATTATTACACAGAATACATGCACTACAAAATTTTCTACATACATCATCCCCATAGTACTTAAAAAGCTAAAAATGAAAAAATATATATTTATAGCTTTTGTGCTGGAAAGCAGCAGTGCATCTCAAGTCTACATAGTTTCATGAGCAGGATAACAGTCTCAGCATAATGTCCCCATATATGCTAATGAGCCTACTTTTATGATAACAGTTTATTTAGGGTGTGTTCATTATTGTAATGCATCCAACCAGTAAAGTTCCTATGGACACAATGTTTTCATAACTATTTCTTTTCAGGTTTCAAAGGCAATCTTCTAGACAATTCTGGTCAGTTTTTCATAATGTAAATCCATACCTACTGGCATGTACAATATTGTATGCATTGTTTCTAGAAAGGTATAAGCAAGTTTTTATTTTCATCAAAATACTAGAAAAGATGTATGTTCTAACAATGATTCACCAAACATTAACATGTTTAATTGAAACTTGCTAATAAATTATAATTATTCTGTAGAAATTCATCTTATTGCCCCATATCACAGGGAATACATGCATGCATGTTTATATACAGACATGCAAAAAAGCAAACACTCATCAGGATCTGACCAGATGACCTCACAGCACGCTGATGCCTAAGCTGCCTTTCGTTTGGTATTCTGCTAACTGAAGGTGGTTTGGTGCCAATTTCTATCTTGAGCACTTCTAATTTGCGTTTGTAAGCAATAAGGTGTCTGCAGATCAACAGTCAGCAGCAGCAGATTCATATAAATGGGATCACATGAGAGGGCATGTTAGGGCACATGAAGGCACATTATGGCATGGCAAAAAATATGAAGTTTTGAACAAAAAGTCATTTGTTGTCACTTTTTAATTTAAAAAAAAAAAAGTCATCTTTTGCTAATTTCATGACCAAAGCATTGGTTGTGTAATTAATATGCCTCTTTCTTCTCTGTACCAAAAACCACAGTTGGTAAGAATCATCTAGTGAAGAGTAGGAATTAGAATTGGGATAAAAAACTGCATTTTAGTGAGTAAGGATATTTTATCTACTGACTATTTGATGTTAAAAAATTAAAAACAGAATTTGTAGCAGAGAAAGATTTATTTCTCAAAACAGATGTCAGTGTTTACTGGCACTGCCAGAAGTCATGTTCCTTCAGATCATTTTCTCTGCAATATTTGCAGATTCAGCAGGAAGAACACTTCACTACATTTTCAAAAGTAGATTTCAGCATCAAAATAATTTAATAATTACTAATGAAAATGTTTAAAGCACTTCTTCCTGTTACTGGAATGATGAGAGTATTTAAATTAGTGCAATTCAACTACATTTCCAAATTAATTTTCACAGAGAAGTAGTAAAAAATTATCAGAGCTATAATTCACTTTGATAACATTTCAGCTAATATGTACATAGCTACAGAACCTTAAAAAACAACAACAAAAAAAAAGAACAAGCACAGAGAAACGATTACAGCACACCTTAAGTCATGGTTTACTAATACCAGGATGTGGGCAGAAGATCAAAGAAGTCAGGAGAGAAGAGTTTAGAGTAATGTTTTTCTGAGTGCATGCTTCTGATCCTATCAGGACTTAACAGTTAACATCTCAATACTATACCTGCCAGAAAATTTTCTTTCAGTGGCATTTTTGCAGTAATATCATCTGAAGTGTCACTGTCAGTTACAATATATCTGCAAAATAAACTAACAATATCTTCTTCATACTTTCCAACTGCAGCATTTGGAATGTTCTATCAATAATGTCTTAGGCTGCCAGCACTGTGTAAATGGATTGAAATGCTACACTAATACTAACTTTACAGACAACTGCAGAATACAGACTAATATTTGTTACTCCACTAAGATAGTAATAAATATTTCTTCTTGTGATGAAGAAATCCAAAGTCTTACATTTCCTAGTTCTGAAATTTAACTTACAGCCCTTTATTCCCAAACTTTCAGTACATCCTCTGGATATCACTAGTTGCTAAGCAATGAAAAGACTGAAAACGATAGATCTACTTGAAGATGATAAGAAGGACAAAAAAAGAACAAACGCAGAAGGTAAAAGGCTGTGCCAAGAAACTACATGATTTACAAGAGAGGAAAATAACCTGTGCCATTATTATGACATACAAACGTAATAGGAAATCTCACTGTCAGGTAGAATTTAATTAGATTAGAAGTGGAATTTGCTGTTTCTTAGTCAGCAGTAAAGTTTGAAATGTTAACAATGGAGAAAGGAATAACAGAACAATGTGCAAGCCCTACTTCTCATAAGGTGCCTGAAAAATACTCTGTTTCTCATCCTAAGCAAAAGGATAGAATGGAATCAATGATACTAGACTGAAGACCAAGAACTTTCTCCATAATCAACCTCTTCATTATACAAAATAACTGAAGACCAAACTAAAAGAACTTCTGTTTTGTTGTACACCCAAGGCATGGTTATGAAAAGTAAGACAGGCAGTAATGCAAACAATCTGTAAAACAATATTTTTGAAAAAACAATAAAGAATTGTCTGAAGAGAGACAAAAAAATATGACTTAATGTGTGATGCAGACAGTGCAAGAAAGAATCTTGGGGTAAGAATTAACAGAATCTTATCCATATTCATATCCTTGCATTCAAAAGTGAAGAAATCCATTATGAACATCTTTCTGTTCGTTTATGTCTAGATCACAGCATGCAGTACTGTTCAAAAAGGCCCATGCTAATCCTGAATGAACTAGCGTTAGTATTGAGTATAGCACAGTCTAACTACACTTGAGGTGGTGTGCCTTCACCCTACACAATTAATTGCACAGAGCGCTGGGTTGAAATGGTAATAAAAGCTTCAACATCCTCTGCTACTCACTAAATGTTAGCTTGGAGTAATTCATTTGGCACCATGTTGTGCCAGAGGTGCCTTTTATTATTTTCACAGTAGATAACAGATGCAAACATGGTAGAGTTTAAAAAATGACACTGAGTAGCTATATGAAAGGATATTGTACTGAGAAATAAAGCTTCATAACTTTTTAATGCAAGGACATCACTTCTTCAGCAGTTCAGCTACTATCAGATGGTTGTTAGTGATACATATGAAATTTACTAATGATGCCAGTCCAGTGTAGCAATATGATGTATCCAAATGGGTCATTTTTGTTTATATTTGATTGTATCAAAAAGGTTAAAATTATCAGAATAAACTATTAATTTGATAGAAAGTTCTCCAGAAAGCAGGAAGAAGCAAATAACTATATTGATTAAGTAAATACGGAGAAACTTGCATAACAGTTTCCAACATTTTGTAAGACTTCCGTTATCCAAGGCTATTAAATTGGTGCATTTTCTTCTTAGTGAATAAACACAATAAAATAGGGGGAAAAAGAAAATATTATTAAAAAATATATATCTTACACACATTGATTCTTAAGTTAAATACAGTACTGTACTATCACCTCATTCAAAATCTGCAATCTTACATCAGTTTATCTCAAACATATTTACAAGTTCTCATACTCTGGCATAGAGAAATTAAATACAGATTTTTATTCAACACCAGTAATTTTAGGAAACTAAAATGAATCAGAGAATTTTTAAGATATAAGTAGTCTTACCTCTTTGCTTTCTTCCAGGTCTGACTCGCTGCTAAACTCTTCTGTATTTAAATTTTCAAAATCAGATTCCCCAACAGCAATTGGTACTGTCACAGTGAGACTTGGGTTGTTTATGAAGGACATGTAATCACTTTCATCAACAACGTATTTTTCCACACTGCTGCCTATGCCACTGGTAGTTCCATTCCCTTCTTTAAGGTAGGCAAGGTTTTTACCTATTTCTACTATCGTGTGGTTGGAAATACAGCTGTCTTTTTTGTTGTTTAGGTCTTCAAGAGGTTTGATTTCATCTAAAACTTTCTGCTTTCTAACAAAGGCTTTTTGGATGAATTCACGCACTTTTCTCTTCACAAAATCTATGCCCTTCTGAATCCTTGCCACAGCAATCTGGAGATTGTTCATTTCATTATCATCATCTGTAGCTGCAAGGTTGTCTGAACTAAAGGAGCTCAGGAGCAAGGCCAGAAACAGGTTGAGTACCTGAAAGACAGTAATGATATAATATTTTGGATTCTCATTTTTAAGTCATAAAATAATTTGACTAAGCATTATTTGATATGACATAAATTTTATCACAACAAGCACTTTATCCAACCCACATTCTTGCTACTCTTACCTCCGGTATTTTTTTTATAACTTGCTGAAAATATTTTTAAATTACATATCTTGACCAATATAGGTGAAAATTTAACCCTTGACTTCCTCCTTTCTACTCCACACTGGAAGTCTTGCATGTCTGCTCTCTAAAATGCCATAAGGAAAAAGGATATAACATGATGTAGTATTCAAGAGATGGAAGTCATTTCTTCAGCCGTGTTCACAGACAAGGGGAATGCAGGCAGACTCCAATCTTCTACAGTTCAGAAAACCATAATTTCAGTTTGCTAAATTCAGGATACAACAAAATATATATTTGTCCTGAATACTTGTAACATACCATTTTTATTTTGTGCCATAAAACTAGCTACAAGGTAAAGAATGCTTAGATGTGATATACCTTGGTTTTAGGAAGCTTTTTCATACTGTCATTACACGATAAAAACACAGCAGATGAATTTGAGTAATATGTAATTATTGTTTAGTGAAAACTTCACTAAAAATGACAGTTACAAATATTTATCAATTATTTCTGTTCAATTTTGCTGTATGTTTAGAAGGTGTGCCATAGGAGTCTCAAATTAGTCTGGTTAAGCTCGGTATTTTGGTATCTCTGTGAAAAAGCATATTTATAAAATTTAAGACATATTTATAATTTTTTTGCATGGTATCAAAAAGAGAAGTGATGCTACTACTCAATAAGAAAATACTACAGTTAGGAATAACTATGGCAAGCTGCTTTTTACTCAAAACCAGTATGACATTTAATGATGAAATACTAGTGGGGAAATGTTGAGTAGGAAAAATGAAATGTAAGTATACACAGAAGGGTTAAAAACTAGCAAGGCAGAAGTGCTGCAGAAATAGGCATATAGAGTGCATCAAGAAAGCAGTACTGGTACTGAAAAGTCTTATGTCATTTGGGAATATATAATGAGAAATATTATGTGTAAGACATGGAGTATAAGTATTTCATATTATTCAATACTTGTGTCTCTAGAATGCTGTTTGGGAGTAATTAGAAGGCCAGCAGTGAAAGAAAGAAGTAGTTTAGAAGTCATCAGTTATGAGAAAAAATTGAACAGCCATGTTATTTTGATTCAGAAACAGGACTGAAATTGGAAAAAGTAAGCCGTCCAGCAATGTAAATGTTATCATGATCAAACTATTTCCCATAACTATTTGATATTGGCAGTTTAATTGGCTGCAGTGTTGGTTTAACTTGGATTTTTATAAAGGCACTTTAATGGAAATATCTTATTAAAATAATTCAGCTATAATTGATCTTACTAAAGAGGTTACAAACTCACTAAGGATTTAAAAGCATTAAAACAAAAAACAAACAAACAAAAAAAAACACTTCATAGCTTATCAAGATATACTTGAACCTGCCTTTGAGAAAGGGCAAATGAATCACATGATTTCTTAAAGAGTCTTCATTTCTGATTTCTAAACTACGAAAAACAGGAAATACATTCTTACGTGTTTTAAAAACTCCCACTGATTACATACCACTAGGTTTCCAATCACCATGACCATCATGAAGACAGTAAGGCACATAGTTTGGCCTGCAACCTCCATGCAGTCCCACATCGTTTCTATCCATTCTCCACACAGCACTCGGAATACAATCAAAAAAGAGTGGAAAAAGTCATGCATGTGCCAGCGTGGAAGTTCACAGTCACTGGAGATCTTGCAGACACATTCCTTGTAGCTTTTCCCAAACAGCTGCATCCCAACCACAGCAAAAATGAACACAATGATGGCCAGCACCAGGGTCAAATTGCCCAAAGCTCCCACTGAATTGCCAATAATCTTAATCAGCATATTTAGAGTTGGCCAAGATTTTGCTAACTTGAAAACTCGAAGCTGCAAAACAGAAGAACAGTATACAATTATTCACATCATTATCTGTAACAAATCATTGCTATACATTTCATATTCTAATTATGATGTGTTTAAATCATGTCTCATGCTATTTCTATAAACTTTAGTTACAAAATTTATCTTTTCAGTTCTTTGTATAGTACTAAACACTGGTAAATCCTGATTCAAGTCATGAGAAACCAAAAATACTGTCTCTGTGCCAATTTCACTGCAATTCTTACAAAGTCTTTAATTCAGACTTTGCTTCTGTCGGTGATTGTAGAGATCTACAAACAAATTGAACTTGTTGGACAAATTGGACAAAATAGTCTTTCTGTTAATTCTGTGGAAATATTACTACAAATAATCAATGCATGTGAGTTGTGATCAGTTCTACAAGATTATAACTGCCTAGGCATTTCCAGATCTCTTTCTTCTTAATTGTCAGAGATGGAAGAAATGGTTTTCCTAGAAAGATAAACAAGCTAGAGTTGTTAATGACAGGCACAGAAGTTTCTTGCAAGAATCTCTCACAACTTTTCTGTCATGGAAAATAAACACCACAGTGTCAAAGTTTGTCATACAACATTGAAAAAAAGTGGACAAAAGTAAATGTTATATCAAAGTGCAACTTGAAACAGAAAAAAAAAGGAATGCAATTGGAAAGAAATAGCATATATTCAGGTAATCAAAGAAATCTAAATGTAAATCCTATTTAATGGAATAAGACATAAGTAATACACATAGATGCAAAGGAAAATACAGAATTCCATTACTGAGTGAGAAGTCAATCCATATAGATACTAGATTTTAGGAAAATACAATATAATGATTACAGAGAACCAGAAAGTGGATGAATTTAAGCCTCATGTTTTTTTAAAGGAAATTAATTTAAAACATTTCAGGCTTGCTTTATGTAAGGCAGGAGCTGATGACTAGGAACTTTAGTTTCATTTCTCTTACTCTTTTTAAAAGAGTATTTGAACATTAAATTGTCTGCTAGCCTAGCCTTCAGCAAGACCAAGGCTTTTCAAGTTCCTATTCATGACAGAGCTATCTAATAACTGACAGAGATAATGGAGAAAGATAGAAGCTTTGGAACAGAAAATCTGTTACACAGTAGAGATACCTGGGGAGAAGATGATAAAGAAGAGGGAAGGAAGGTTGCCCTATCCAAAGAAAAATCTTAACACTACTTTCTTCTAACCATGCAAACAAACCTGTAATAGAAGTTTATCAGCTAAAACTGTCAATAAACTTTTACTAATTAATCAGTTATTTACTGTTTTACTTATCTTCAGTCATAGGTACTGAGGGTCTGTGCCTCTTGCATTCTTTATTTCCTCGTATATATTAAAAAAAAAAACTCTAACAGACTATTTAAAAAGGTAATTCTTAAAGCACGCTCACTGCAAACAGAATTGATTTTTATGATGTCTTGAAGAAAAAACGGACATTATTAAAATAATATATAAAACTTGACATGATAGATACTTGTCATCTTGTGGGTATGCAATTTAGTATTTTATAAGTTCTTATACAGGGAACTTCTGATTCAGCCAAATATATAAAGTACAACTAAAAAATGAAAGACATAACTGCATAAATATAAAAATATAACAAATAAATATATATTAATTAGAATATTTACCAATCGGAATGATCGAAGGACAGATAATCCTTCTACATTTGCAAGGCCAAGTTCCATTAAACTAAGACTCACAATAAAACCATCAAAAATATTCCAGCCCTCTTGGAAATAATAATAAGGATCCATGGCAATTATCTTGAGAAACATTTCTGCTGTGAAAATTCCAGTAAACACCTGCAAGGAAAATACAGTGTCTTACACCATTTTAATAACAAATTATTTTATTTTTTTTTAAATGTAACAGCATCAACTTTTTTTAAGTTATATCCTCAGGAAGCAATCCATGGATTTGAATACTTTCTCTATATTCCCATACATTAGGTTTAGAATTAAATTCAGATTTAAGCTCACATATGCAGTTCCTATTTATCTCACAAGGAAGAGATAAATAGGATGCTTCCTATCCATGTGTGTGCTAATACGCACACATAAATACTGATATACTATATCACTTCTGACTTTAGTACTCCAGTTTCCTCCTCAGATATCATCTTTGCTCTTAGGACAGCTTTTTTCTTCTAGGGATAAAAATAAGTTCATAAGAAGAAAAAGAAAAGTTAAAAAAGGTAACAACAAACAGAACTATTCTTCTTCAGGATAGCCTGCAAATAGCACTGTCACACGTTTTCACCATCTCCTGTTATGTCACAATAAATATTCCGTGCTCAGTGGATCTTTCCTCTCTACATCCCCTTGAACATCTAGGACACCAGGAGGAATGAATAAGGTGCAGAACAGGTGTGGGAACAGATCTGAAGGTTCCTTCCATTTATAAGTATCCATTCAAGAGAAAACATTAGATTAATTTCTATAACTATCTTCCATGAAGGAACCTGAAGGATTTAAAATGAAAAAGCATTTTGACTTAATAAATCTTCTGCAAAGGAGAATTAATGGATATATACACAAATGTCAACAGAAAGGCATTCAGCACAGCTTAAATATAAATTCAACCATTCCAAGTCTTTTAAATATTTACTCAGCATTTTCTTTTAAACATATGTACATATGTAGCACAAATTAAGTGTTTAAGAAAAATGTATTTGGCATACATGGTACATCACGGAAGACTTACAAGGTTTCCTACTGAAAGGACACCACTAAACTGTTCCGTCATTGGATAGTGCTCCATTGCCATGAACAAAGTGTTTAGAACAATGCAGATAGTAATGGCCAGATCAACAAAGGGGTCCATCACAATCAAATTTACAATATGTTTGACTTTCAGCCAGGGAGTGCAGCAGTCCCAAATCAAGCAAGTGTTAGCAAATTTATACCAGCATGGTGGGCATTTCTGTCTTGATTCCTCAAGTTCTAGAGAGAAAAAGGTAAATAACATTTTAACATATTTCTTATAAAATTTCTCTACTGTATTAGTATAACCTTGGTATTTCCATTAGGCCTCTGCTTTTTCCAAGTTATTTTTGATAGACTTTATTGATGTAACAGTGAAGGCTAATGTCCAGTAAAAAAAAAACAAAACAGCACTCTACCAATTATAGCAATCTGTCCCACTGTATTTTACATAGAGTAGAGAAAGAAAGAATACTAAATATTCATTATATAGAATGACCATTCACAAGCAAATGCTTCATACAATGTAAAGTAGACACTTGTCTTAGGAATCTAGTTATATAGAATGAATAAAATATTTCAAATTTTACTTCTAAAGGATAAACACTTAAAAAGAACCTAAATTTAGGATTGCTTTTCCAAATACATCAGTCATACAGAAAAAAAAAAAAAAAAGACAAAACTCAGCACCTCCAGGCACACATCTCATCTTGTCTGTAACTTTAGGCCCACTGAGCTCCACAAAAAAAAGCACTGCTAATTAATGTGTTGTGAATTTACTAGCACTTGCATTGTAATACAAGATTCTATTTCACATACCTTCCATTGTGTTTGTGAGCATGCTGGCTATACTCATTGCTCGCTGCCTTCCACTAGGATCCGTTAGGTAGTCCATAGGAACATGATAAGAACTAGACCTTCTTTTTCTTAAGTCAGTTTCTGTAGTAGTGCCCTGAAAATAAAACACTGATAAACTAGACTATCAAATGTTCATTTCATAAGAATAACACTGTAAATCATTATAAAGATATAATGGTTTTAAACACTCTGGTGATCTGCTCCATTTATGTTATGATTTTGCAAGAGAATGATGTGTACTTAACTCACTAAGTAGTCAGATATCTCAGTAGGTCTACTCTTTTGTGAAAGTGTTTTTAAGTATTTTGCTGAATTGGGAATGAAATATTAGAAGAGATTCAAGAAGTCTGTAAACTACGAAAAGTTTCATAATGCTTGTCAGTGAGTTCAACAATAAATATCTTTCTTATTATGCAATAAGGTAGCCCACACAGATAGCTATAAGAGCACAAAGAATGAGTGTTTTTACTTAAGATAATTCATAATTTTCTAACACGTATTTTCAAATAAAATAAGAGAAATCTTCATTAATGTTGTAAACACACAAAAAAAAATCACTAAAAAAATTAACCATTTGATAGGAATTCTAGCTCATGTAAGTTGTCTTATCATATAGGATTATATCAAAAATATAATATACAGTCAGCAGGAGGTTAAATACTCATTTAATATATTCCATTAAGTAATTCCTTTATAATTCTTTTTTCATTTTGATATATATTGGTTGATATACAAATACAGAACTTCTTCAGTTACCATAGTGAACCATGTTATTTAATGGCTTACCGCTATTTTGTTAATTCCCAGTGACCTAACATACATTTACACATGTTTAATTAATGAGAGCTAGACAGCTTCAGTTTCTGCTTCAACTTTGAACTGGAATATATGAAAGGAGCATGGACAAAATGGGAATTATTTCCAAGTTACTAGGTTCTGTAGAAACAGTAGTTGATCATACAGGGAGAGGACATCATGCCTGAGCTATTGCAGACTTTCTTACATTGCTAGCAGTGGTTGCTTTATCAATCATCACCTCTGGCAGAAGCTGTCCAGTAGGTGATGTCAGAGCTGGAGGCCCACCGACTAAAGAAACTACTCCATTGCAATCCACAGTGCTGTGCATCTTCCCATTCACTGGAAGAGGAGGTACTGTCCTGGATGACCTACTGGCCTGACTAATGTTACTGTTGCGCCGTTCACCATGTCTATGAGGAACAAAGAGAGAATCTCTTCTGCTCTCATTGTCTTCAAAAGTGCTGTGCTCATCATCAGCAAAGTCATTTTCAGATCCTACATCCTTTGCTCGACCTCTGAAGCTGAAAAGACTTGTTCTGCTATTGCGCCTTGGGGAAAACAGGGAGCCACGAATACTCAGCAAAGACTGTAGGCAAATAAAAACAGTGATTATCAGATGAAAATTCTTTTAGATGTAATGATTTCTTACAGGGAAAAACACAGTGTTAATATGTCTTAAAGGGTAAGATAATCTACAAAGAAATGAACTAGTACAACACCCCCTTAATACACTCCCTTTTGGGTATTAAACAAAGAGCACATAAGTGACAGACATAGACCAGTTATTTTACTACACTGTCTATATGACATCGATTGGTTTAATTAGATTAAAAGAAACCGCTTGACAGAATTGCTTCCTTTGCCATTCTCCCTGTTTTATTATCAACTGTTCATAAATTGTATAAGCACATCTAGCCACTATTTATCCCAGGCTGGGACCAGTCTGACAGGTTGAATAGAATTTTTTATAAATTTCCATCAAGTCAGTCTGCACACAGACACAGCTCCCAAATTTAAAAAAAAGCCCAGTTTAAAAAAAAGTACATATTTTTGCAAGTACTTGTCAAGTAGTTCACAATATGGTTTTTATTTCTTTTTGAAAGCGTTAGCTATCCTGATTATGCAAAGATGTGTATGTAATTTTGCATGAGTATCCACACTAGTCTTCATCATTTTACTCCTGTGAGTAAAAGTTCTGCTACAGGTGGATCTTCTCAGGATCAGTCAAAATAAAGTTCTAATCTTGCAATTATGCATGTGCTTAACTTTAATTCATGTCAGTGATTCTCCTAACTTGAATGATTTGGCTTTATGATCTGACTTCACCCAGAACCTCTATGAACAGCAGAGCTGGTACATAACAAAGTGATGTCTTTGTTTCTCTTTCGCAACTTATTTTTATGGATCCAAGCCCATTGTTCCAAGCATTGCAAAATGCAGAACAAAAAGGCACTCTGCTATCTAAGTATAACACAACAGATGGATACAAAAAGAGAGGGAATATGAGTAGGCAAAATTGATGAGTATGATAAACAGTGGTCTTAGCTCACCTGGAGTCACTTCCCTGTCAAGCTTTCTGTAGGCAGCATGGTAAAAGAGAGTTTTAAAGAGGGATTTGAGGAAAGCAGTGAAGTGTTCTGTGGAAATTCATGGGAACTTCTTCCAAGCATGAGGGGCAGCACACCAGAAAGAGGTCAAATAAATTCATTTGAAAATTTAACAGGAGGTTATGGATGCTGTCATGGGTCATGGGACTTGATCAAGTTAGGAATTTATTTGCTTACTGTAAGTCAACGTAGGTTGGGGAGAGCTTTAAGCACAGCATGTTTTACAGTATTGAAAACATCTATGGGTCGATATGTTAACTGGAAGATTAGGTAATAAAAGTGAGATACCTTTGTGCTTTTGCAACAATATTTTTGATGAATGCAGCATTAATAGGGACATTGAAATAAGTCTAAGTTAAAAATAGTTTGCAGTTGTGGGTCTAGAGTAGAATTGGGGAAAAAAAAGGAGACAGATAAAAATAAGGGAACTTGCAACAGGGCCTTGTGGAAATCCCTTAGAAAACTGTCAAAATGGTAAAAAGATCTTCTAAAGCACAACTATACCAGAAGTGAGAGGAGAGAAAATAATTACTGTTAGGAAGACTAAGTTTTCAAGAAAACATAATGGTCAGTCACACTGAAGGAAAGTGAAATGTCAAGGAAGATGTTAAAGATATAATATAAACCTGCATTTTTTCTAGGAAGAGATTATTAAAAACTGTAGTGAGTTGAATTTCTGTTGAGTGTGGTAGCTAGAACCCAGAGTGGAAAGGAACTAGGATTGGAAAACCAGAGGGGAGCGATGACTAGACTGTCATAGTTGCATATGAACTTTGAGATGAAAAAGTAAGAGAAGGAAATTGCATGAGGTATGCTTCATTTCTTAACAGATAGATGAACTGAACTGCAGCTGAATAAGGCTGCAGTTTGAATGAAGTCATGGGTAAGAATATGCACCTAAGGGATCAGATGAAACTTCAACATGAGGTAGAAATCAATAGATATAAATTTGAAATTTTGTATATGGAACAGAATAAATCATGAATTAAATTCAGCAATGAAATCTTGACAGTGGTTAGTCAGACAGTTAACAGCAAAAAACAGTGGCAGACCAAGAAAAAAAAAAAAAGTGGAGGCACTGCTATGAAAAAAGTATGTTAGGAGGGAAGAGGAAGGAGGAGTTAACTTGGTAGGAATGACAGTCTAGAAACATTACACTCCCACCACAGTCTGATTAAAAGAGGGAAGTCCTTAATAAGAGTACAACAGATGAATAGGTTTGAGCTTCTCTGAGAATGGGAGCTGGAGAAAATGATACATGCAAAGGGCATGAATGCACATGACTTTTTTAAGTGATGAAATATGCTTTCCGGAGAGAGGACTAGAAGAGGATAAAAAACGAAGGTGGGAATTTAGAAATAGTGGCTAAAAAGAGGAGGATAGCAATTCATAAAGATCAGGGAAAATCAAGATGATCAAGATGGATAAAAGGAAGAGTTGAGGCATAAGTTACACAAAGAGGAAGAGAAAGGACAGAATGGATGTGAGATTGAGATCTGAGTTGCTGAAGGGACAGTCTGAGGTGGGCAAATTAAGAGAAGCTCCTGAAAAGTTTAGAAAGTATGACATAATAAAACTATCAAATGAAATAAATAGCTGGATGGGAGATGCAGATGGTACTCTTCGTGAGTCACTGGTGTACAAATGTAGGAGAACAAATTCAAGAACACAGTGCCACAGATATTTCCACCTTTAAGATAACAGTTAAAAGTCTCAATTACTTTACGAAATTTCACATAAATGTTTATATTAATTCTACTGGCTTTTACACCCTAAATTTAGCACAATTACATCTGAAAACATGAAATTCCTTTTTTGAAGCCACTGTTCATGCTATCTTGATGAGCTCATTCTCATTAACAAAATCAGCAAATACAACTCATTATAATTGATACATATTATTTTGATTTTTTCACAGATAAATTCAAGAAAATCTATCTAATTCATACAGTTTCATCTTTGATAGCATGTATTAACTTGGTCAGATTTTTAAGATTAAGTGAATCACCTTGCAAGAACTGACCAAACTACATTATTGGCATTTGTTTCTATGAAGAGTAGACATTTAAGAGGTAATAATACCATGGTACCTGGTGTGGGGAAGAGAATCTCTTTTCATATGTCAGTCTATTCCCCTCAATGGAAAATCGGAAGCCTTTTCTTTTGATGCTGTCCTCTGATTCGGATTTGCGAAATTCTTCCTCATCCTTCTCACCTTCAGCTTGTTCTTTTTGCTTTTTTTTCTTTCTTCTATTCCTCCTTTCTTTAGCACTCTTTGAACTCAGTTTGGATGCCTCAGAAGAACTTTCAGAGAATCCACCTATTCCACCTACTCCGCTATAATCTCTTGAGTCAGCTGCTGCAGCTGCTGCTGCTGCCTGTATGTACAAATAAGCACATATGCAATTTACGACATTTATACAAATACACATACTCACTATTTAAAATTTAGTGCTATTTATTGATATTCCTTAAAAAATAATGAATTTTAAGTAAAAGCATTCATCTCATTTCAATGAAATCAGTTTATCATAAGAAGTAAATCTGAGAAATACTACAGGAACTATAATTTTCCCCTATCTCCATTTCTCTTTTGAAAATCACAGAATGGCTGAGGTTGGAAGGGACCTCTTGAGGTTATCTTGTCAAACTCTGCAGCGCAGAGTCACCTGAATCCAGCTACCCAGGACATGTACAGACAGCTTTTGTTTATCTTCAAGTTATCTCAAAGTAAGCAGATTCCACAACATCTCCAGGCAACTTGTTATTCAATCATTTGTTCACTCTCAAAGTAAATGAAATAATATCTATCTCCAATTTGAAATTTTACCTTAATGGTTCTTTTTTGTCACTAGTTATCATAAAATGATATAATCATAGAATCCTTAAGAGATGGAAGGCACCTCTGAAGGTCATCTAGTCCAAGTTCTCTGCAATGAACAAGGACACATCTACATCAGGCTGCCCAGAGCCTTACCCAGCCTCACCTTGAAAGTCTCCAGGGAAAGTCTCCAGGGCAACCTGTTCAACTGCCTCACCACCCTCACTGTATGAGATTTTTTCCTTATATCTAACCTATATCTACCCTCTTTGAGCTTGAAACCATTTCCCCTTGTCATGTCACCACAAGACCCAGCTGAAGAGTCTGTCCTCTTTCCTGTAGCTCCTTCAGTATCCTTAGATACTGAAAGGCTTTTATCAGATCACCTCAGAGCCTTCTCCAGGCTAATGAGCCCCAGCTCTCAGCCTGTCCTGATAGGAGAGGTATTCCATTCTGTGGATCATTTTTGTGGCCCTTCTCTGGATGTGCTCCAACAGGTTAACATCTCTACTGTACTAAGGACTCCATATCTGGACACAGTACTCCAGGTGAGGTCTCACCAGCATGGAGTAGAGGGGCAGGATCACCTCTCTTGCCCTGGTGGCTATGCTTCATTTGATGCAGCCTAGGATACAGTTGGCTTTCTGGGCTGAGAGGGTACATTGCTGGCTCATGTCTGGCTTCCCATCCACCAGTACCCCCAGGTCTTTTTCAGCAGAGTTGCACGCAGTCCTTTCATCCCCCAGCTTGTATTGTTACTGGGGGATGTCTCAACTCAGGTGCAGGATCTTGCATTTGGATTTGCTGACCCTCGTGAGGTTCACCTGGGCCCACTGCTCAAGCCTGTATAGGCCCCTCAGGATAGCATCCCATCCCTCTTGTGCATCATCCGCATCCCACAGCTTGGTGATGTTTGAGGGCTGTGTGGAAAGCAGTTATCAGAGAAGACCAAGGCATAAAAGTTGTGAAGTACCTCAGCCTTCTCTTTGTCTGTTGTTACCAGACTGCCTGTGTCACTCTCTAGGGGCGTATGCCTTTCCTTTTCTGCTTGAGGTACCTGCAGAAGCCTTTCTTGTTCTTGCTGGCATCCTTTGTCAAGTTCAGTCCAAGCTGAACCTTGGCTTTCCTGACCCCATCCTTACACAACCTCGCAGCTTCCTTAATTCTTCCCATGGTACTTGTCCCTTTTTCCACTGCCTGTGCATTTTCTTCTTGCTCTTCAGATTGACCAGCAGGTCCCAGTTCAGCCATGCCAGTCTCTTGCCTTCCTTTCCTGACTTGCTCCACCTGTGGATGGAGAGCTTTGTACCCTGAGGAAACCCTCCTTGAAGATCTGTGAGCTCTGCTTCGCCCCTTGCCCATGAACATAGTTTCCCAAGGTGTTTTGTTGACTAACTCCCTGAAGAGCTGGAATTTTGCTTTTCTAAAGTTTAGCTTTCCAATTTTATTTTTTGCCTGTTTCATGTCACTCTGGAGTGTGAACTCAACTACAGCATGATCACTACAGACCAGGAGTTCAAGTTTACTCAAGACCACAGAAAAAGTGCTACCTAAAATAGGAGATAATATTTGGGAGTGGGTGACTGAAGCTATTCTCATATGTGAACATCCAATTGCAATCATGAGTGGAAAAAGCAGTTTTACTTTACAAGGATACCTGAGCTTCTTCTTGTTGCTTTTTCAATTGTTCCAGCATTTGCTGAAATTCTGCTTCTTTCTGTTCTGCTTCTTCCATGGTTGCTTGATTTTGTTCTTCATAGGCCATGGCAACCACAGCCAGGATCAAATTAATCAGGTAGAAAGAGCCCAGGAAAATGACCAAAACAAAAAATATCATGTATGTTTTCCCAGCAGCACGCAGTGTCTGGGAAAAAAAAGATAATAAAGATTTTAGAAGACTTTTACAGTTACATAATCTGGTAGCATCTATCGTATAGACTAGAAATACACTGTAAAATTTCTCCATTATATCACAAGATGATTATGTTAATTTTTCCACATACAACTAGCTAATATTACATCGTAGCTATATGTGCAAAAATCCAAGTTTTGTATTTGCTATGGTACAACTGACTATGATTCAGTAGTTTAAATACTTCAGAACTTCTACTAATGAAAATCTCTTATAGGAGTTGCTGCCTCCATTATATCTTTTTATTATACCTTTAAACTACTTTAATCGTAATGGGGCTGCTAGCCAGTATCTTACCTTCTTGTCTTATCAGATCCAAACTACAGTGCCACAAAGACAATGCAGTATACAATATGACATTTTGCACAACATCACAGTCCTTCAGGTTAAGGATGTGTGTATTTCAGGGACAATATGTAACTTTCTCAAAGACAAGATATTTCTACTAGACTGCAAATCAATTTAGCTAGCATCTATCTGCAGCATGTTTGGGCAAGAAGCATTAACAAGTTCATTTACTCATTTGTGAAAAGGAAACAATAATTCTTAACAATCATTTCTTATTATGTATTGAGAAGCACATTGAAATCTAAGGCCCCTATTGTTTTAGATAACTTACACACATGAAATAAAAGATGATTTGTGTCCCAAAGATCTCAGGTACATGTGAATGAAAAGAACTATGCAAATACTATGTAGTAATGGTATTGGTGATGGTGCTGTTTATTTTAATACGTCCTCACCAGCTGGTAAAGATTCTCCCAAAAGTCCTGAGTCATCAATCGAAACAGTGACAAGAATGCCCAACTGAATGTATCAAAACTTGTGTAGCCATAGTTGGGGTTTCTACCAGCTTTCACACATATATATCCTTCTGGACATTGACTACAAAAGAAGAGGAAACGCTATTTTTAACAACTACTCTAGATTACGATATGCTATAAAAATCACAAAATTGTTCAGGAGTGCCTGATGCAAATGAAATTTTGAACAAGTAAAACTTTATTCTACATACCTAAGATAAAAAATCCTAGTAGTTTTCAATTTTTAATTCCATTTTCTTTTGATATTTCATTGCTATAATAATATAGCTAATAGTAATCTATCCTTTCCCACAGTTTTTCTTATCAACACATATCCATCAGCACAAGAGAAGATTGCCATCTAGCACAGCTAACAGTCAATTGTTAGCCAGCTGGCAGTAACTTTTATGCACACAGTATTCATGAGATTACCTTTACAAAATTAGTCTAAGCTATTGAAGAAATTGTCTGTGTAAATTCAAATCACAAAGATAGTTACATTTAGGTATAGTTTCATATTCTAAAATGTTGGTAATTTGAAACTCTATGGTACAGCTGATACTTTAGTTAGCCACCTGAGCAATTCTAAGTAGCTTTCTTTCTTGACACACTATGAAAAATGATTTTCTTACCCTGCATCTGAGCTATTGCCACACAGCAGAGCATCGTTCTGTCCTTCCAAGAAGTAGAAATGATCTGTTTTTTTAAAAAAAGGAAAAAGATTGTGAAAAAGACCTAAGGCTCTGATTAAAACTTTTACACTTTAAAGAAATAAGCAGAGCTAACAGTTTAATTATGATATATGATGATCAGAAAAGAGAAAAAAGAAGGAAAAAAACAGAAGTACTGATTTGACAGGAAAATGATGTTTTATAGAGTCTTAAATTTGGTCTTTACAGAATAGAAAGGCAGTAGTATATGTAATTCTCAGTAACATATACAAGTGAATAAGATACAGCTACTGGGTTAATAAATTGTATATGTCAGCAAATGAATAAACAAATACCAGGAAAGCAAGAAAAACAATGAGGTCAATATTTTGACTTTGTTCATGTAATTTTATATACATATCACTTAGGGTTACTTCTTATAATTATTAATCACATACTTGAATATTACTTGAAAAATCATGGAAGTTTTTGCAGCATGAAAGCATTGCACATAACAACATGCACAAGAAATTGTTAACTGGATCTTGACTTGAACAGTGGAGGAGAAACCAAGCTTTTATTGTACATGAAAGATAATACACGTAATTCTGTTACAGAAGACAATACTTGAAAAATCTACATTCTGTTATACTAACAGAACTACTGAATAGAACATTGCTAACTATTAAAACAGGGTTCAAAATTAATGTAGTGAGATGGAAAACTAAGAAGTCCCAGGAACATCTTTTCTTTCTCTCTCTCCTCCTTCTCCTGCTGTTCTCTCTTCTCACCCTCTCCCACCCTTTCTCTTTTCTGCTGTGATGTAAAAAGGAAAAATCAGTTTGTCATCAATTGCTTGTTCGAGATTTATATGGCAAAAAAATGGGAATCTCTAGTGGAAATTTTGGGTCGGGTGACATATTATACTGAAGTTGCCAAAATTAGGCATGCTCTGGCTGTTCCCCGGAAAGCAGATGGTTCCTTGAGATTCACCGCCAGCTGGCATGGATTAGCTTAGCTGGCATGAACTATCTCAGGGCTAACACTAAAGAGACAAGCAAGGAATTGCAACCAGTTTCTAAGGACTTTTTCTACTCTACACTACCAGTATATGATGGAGACAGCAAAAAATGTGCCTATTTTAAAGAGAAAGACTGTGCACATCACTTCTACAGCTGTAGTCTATCCCCTGACATCAGCTAAGAGGTAATAGGTTTGCAGATATTTAGGTGCTCATATAGTTATTCCCTGTGAGAGACTTACTTGCACTCATAATGAGTGTAAAAATGCAGACAGGCACCAAAATGGATTTTAAAAATGATGTGCGCGTAATTCACATTCCTATGTGCCACAGCTCCTCCTCTTTTAAGCAAAGGATCCAGATAAACTATCAAATCAGCTCAGCTCAACTGCCAGCCCAGTATTTTAGGGGAAATAAATAAATAAATACACACACACACACACACACACACACACACACACACACGTATATATCAATTTTTAAATAACAGGATAATGATAAAGTAATAGTCAATACAAATTTATCAGATATGTGGCACACATAAAACCATTCCTCTCTTCTCATTTGCCAACTTCCTAAAAGGATAATAGCCTCAGAGAGACAAGTTATACATGACACTTTCTGAAGCAAATAAAGAAGATATGTTCCAGCTTGAATGATCAGAAAATATACTTGAAAAAGTCTTTTTTTTTTTTTTTTTAAGATAAGGGATCTGTTCTAAAGCAAGTTTCATTAACAACTCAAGGCATGAAATAATACAAAAAAATACATAAAGTATTCTAAAGATATCAAGCTGGGAGAGAAGATGATCAAAATTTAGAATAACCTTTACAACTGACAAGCTGGTCTGAAAGCACTTGGATTTATGTCTACAGAGAAGAAAGAAAGGGAGAGCAAAAGAAAGGAAGGGAAAGGAAAAGGATCTTTTCCAGAGATTTTTAAGGATGAGTTATCATCCAAAATCTTTGTCAAGCCTCCATTTCTAAGATACTACTAGCATGCTGAGATGATAAGTATATTAAAAGATTATAAGGTAGTTTATGAGACTTTAATCCAAAAGCATTTACGTGATAAACTGAGGATTCCTAACTTTCAGGGATACAGGCATCAGATTCAATATTCATGCATTTTTCGTCAAAGCTTTAGGATTTACTCCAAGAATCATAATCAGTAGAAGGTTAAATAAATATATATACATAGGTATCTAGTACAATATTATGTTAAACTACTGTATGACGGTTTCTTTATTTACTACGCAAGGTGTGCTTTTTTAATGAATCTGAGCTGCTAAAACTATGAGTGCTTTTATGCCTTTTGGATAGGTTGTAACCTACCCAAAGGTTATCCATTTTAAATGAAAATATATTCATATGCTGTTGTATCTGTTTCAAAATTTTTCAGAAAAAAAAAAAACAATGAAGTAGTTGATATAATGTATTCTTACTTTTATCTTCTATGTATTCATCCCAGTTAAATATTGTCATCGTTGTATTAATAAATGTACCATTTTCACCTATAGAGCTATTAAAGTAGGTAATAACAGTTGTTTCAAAAGTAGAATTGTCTGGAGGCCACTGTAGGCATTTATTCCTCAAGTTGCCCATGAACAGCTGCAGCCCTATTAGTGCAAATACACTCAGACAAAACACAGTCAGGATCATAACATCCGAGAGCTTCTTCACAGACTGAATTAGGGCTCCCACGATAGTCTTCAAGCCTGCAAAGAGGAAGGATCTTTATTATGATACTAAGCAGATACTAAACACATAAAAAATCATGTGATTTTTTCTGATAAAAGATTTCATGCAAAATGATAACTAAATGAGTCTAATGTTTGTGATACAATAGTATCTGTTAAAAGACTGATTACTTGAGAAGATGAATGAAAAGCTGTAAGTTTATGCTTATTTTAGAGTGTACAGAAATAAAAGTCGATGTTACCAAACATATTCTTTATGCCAAAACAAGTGATTTTATTACTCATGCTACCTCCGCCCTATATAAGAAAGTACTGTTTGCTTTTGCTGATGCTTCTTGCCCAAACCTTTCTTACATGAACCACTTAAAATTGTTCTGCATTTCTAAACCTGTTATAAAATTGTATAAATTCATATTTTAAAGATAACTTCTGATGATATGAGAGCTGATGGTTTGGAGAAGAAAGACATCTTTAAAATAATTCCCCATGCAAGGCCCATGCTATCCTTTAGAATTTTTTATACATGACATTTAAAACTCAGTTAAAGTTGTATATCAAGTGCCTGCAATAAATGAGAAAATTTGCATCAATATGAAAGCTTAAAATTAACTTACAGTTAAAACATATAAAGGAAAGCTTGATGTCATAAGATGCAAATCAGATAGGCTGTTTACTGCAAATATCTCATGCAAGTGTTTGTTAAACTCAAAGGCTGACTTCTAAAAAGAAAATGCAGCTAATTAAAAAAAGCAGAAATCAATTTTAATGAAGTTATGTCTTGATTCCTGCTTTTTTATTTTATTAAAAACGTGTAGCAAACAAGGCTTATGCTTCAAAAACGTGAGTATAGCCTCTGTGAAACAACAGTCAGCCTCAGTGTTTAACCTAGCTCTCACCTGGAATGACTGATATTGTTTTCAAAGCTCGGAGAACTCTGAATGTTCTCAACGCTGAGACATTGCCCAGGTCCACAAACTCTGTCACATATCTGTAATAGGGGAGTTCACACACAAACACAATGACAGCACACAAATAACAGTTGGAGAAACGAGGGGCCTAACACCTCACACCAACTACGTCTTACCTGGAATTACAGAAATAGTTTTCAAAGCTCTCAATACTCTGAAAGTTCGAAGAGCTGAAACATTGCCTAGGTTTACAAATTCTGTTACATACCTGTAGGATTAAATCACAGTTACTCAGAATTGAGGCAGATTTTATCCTTATTGCTTGGGTCTTTGATAAAGACCTTTTCACCGTTCACTGTATTTTGCCTGTGTTATAAATGTCCTTCTGATCATAAAATTAAATTATTAAAATAAGCCACACTGACTTGTTTTTGAAACCTAGTTTTGTCTGCTTCTAGTAAGAAGTCAAAATGATTCCTTTAATTCTGTTATGCAGAAAGAAGACAGGATATGAACAGTTCAGGCTGATGGCATTCACAGTCCTAACAAGCTGACACACCACGTTGGCCTCTGCAGCACATTCTCAGTTAGAAATACTAAAATGCGTAAAAGAGGTAGAAGAAACATATTGAAACTGCAGGAATTCCAGGCTCCAAATGTTCTGGCTGACAAAATATCAGGCAATTTTTAGTCACTAAGTTCATCCTATCTGAAATATAAAAAAAAAACAACAAAAAAAAAACCACAACAACAAAAAAAAACCAAACAAGACTTACGCAAATGTAATGACAGTGAAATCTAGCCAGTTCCACGGGTCTCGAAGAAATGTGAAATCTTCTAAGCAGAAGCCCCTTGCAAGAATTTTAATAAGTGATTCAAAGGTATAAATTCCAGTAAATGTGTATCTGAGGAAAATATGCAAGATAGAGTTTATAGAAACATATTCATCCCTATATAGTATGCTCTCTAGTCCCATTTTCTACTCTTTGAGTAGCGTAAGAATTTAATAGATATAACCAGCTTTAAACATCTGCAGAATTTCTTCCTTAAAGGAGAAGAATCAAACTATGATTAAAAGACTACATAAAAATCCATAAATTGAGGTTCAAATGCTATAATCTATGCTAACAAGTCAGTTGCAAAATTCCCTGTTACTTCATTGGCACATATCTATGTTCAACCTAATTCTATGCTACAAAAAAAACACGTATAAAGTCATGATTTCAGAAGTTGCTTCCAGTCTTAATATTAATTTCTTCAGCATTATTTTTATGCTGAAATGTTGTAAATCACCATGATCTGGTAATGTGTCAACCCTCACCAGCCCTCATTCACTTTGTTAGAGTAGCTGTACCCAGTAGTTCACCCTTAGCTAGACAAGCATAGTACTGAAACAAAATCAATGTTTTCAGATGCAAAATCCTGTGCAAGACCAGTCAAAACTTTTTATAGATTCCAACAAAATTTAGTGGGTTTTGTTTTTTTGACTAAATAAAGTTTGCTGAAACACAAAAAGTATAAATGCTTAATTCTGGCATTTTGAGTCATTTCAATTTGCTATCTCCAAATGACGCCTTTTTGAAATTTAGTTTCATTTATATTTTTAATAGAAAAGAAAGTAAAACAGACTGTTTCAAGTTAAACTGTTTTAAAGGCTCACACTAGTTTTCAGACACACTCAACCTGAAACCAATTTTCCTGTATGATATTTTTCAATTCAGTCACTAAGAAAAAACAAAAAACTTTTTCCCACAGAACAGGGCATAATATGCAATGAATAAATATTCTAGCCAGCTATATTTATTCATAAATACTATATGCTAGATATCCCGAATACATATATGTTCATACACAATTCAAAATGAGAATGGCTACACTGACTTTAATTGTCCTATGATTTCACTGTTGATTACTGAAGATTAAACATGTACTTATCCAAATCAGACAGAAGTGAAGTTGCATCAGAAACATGTTACTACATGAAGCATCATAAAGAGCATTATTTTGCACTGCCTTGGAGCAATCACTAAATATGCGTTCTGTGCATATTGGTGACTGGGGTTGATGTCGGATTGGAACTTTTCTCTTTCTAGCTGCTATTTCCTACGGGAAGACTAGCCAATCACTGAAACACTTTTGAAAAAGCTTATTTTTCATTAAAAAAGAAAACATTCAATAACAGATCGTCTTTACTGCACCCTTTATCTATACCAGTTCCTGCAATGCATCCACCCTTTTTACATACTTGTAAGACTAGAACCCTGTTCCTACGTTACCCATCTAATACTGCAAACGAAGAATGCAAACTGAATTTTCCTTAATGAAGGAAGCACTGTAAAATATATTGATTTAATATTACACAGAAGAAGCTAGTATCTGAATGTGTGTTCAAAACATGTTACAAAGTAGTTGCTGTCAGTAGATGTTATCCTTATTAGTGTAACATCATTAACAGCAGTTTATTTCAGATGACTGAATATAATTCAAAGAAAATCCATTTCACTTACTCTACATTCTTTGTCCAGTCAGGAGGGTTACTCATGGTCATAAATACACAGTTGGTCAAAATAGTGCACATGATAAGCATGCTGAATAATGTGGGTTAAGAGTTAAGGAATGTAAGCCAGAAAATATCATTAAAAGAATATCAAACAAAATCCTGGTCTGGCAGATATCCAGTATCAGGAGATATTTATCCCTCCACTGCAATGCTGACACTCAGAGAAAAGCACTGAGCATGTTTCAAAGTCACTTCTTTAAAGTTAGGACAATCACACACTAAAAATTAGAAAATTTGAAACATATACATAAAGAAAAAAAATAACAATACCATAGATGTTTTTTCTCATTTTAAATAATAAGGTGAATGTTGAAAGTAGTGGCTTCTAATTTAGTGGAATAACACCAAAACAGTGTTTTTATTGGATGATCTAGACAAATACCATCTAGTTCTTGCAAATAAAACAATGAAAGGTACATTTTCTTCATTCTTTTTCCTTTAATTTTCACCATAAAATTTGGCACATATCAAAAATTTGTTATAAAATATATATATTATTATATATAGAGAGAAAGCTAGTTGGCACATTTTAATAAATAGCATAGATAAACTTGAGAGAAAATTATTTAATCAGCATTTGCTTTTTATAAATACATATTTATAATATAAAAATATAATATAATATATAATATATAATATAAAAATATAATATAAAACAAGTCCCATTTTATTCTAAAAAACAAAAACAAAAAGCCCTAAAGAAAATCTTCAAACAATTCCATGTCATAAACACTTTCATTCATTTTGACTGAACTGCTGTGTAGTTACAAACCTTCAATTTCAGGGCTAATACATTATTGGAGATGAAAACAGGAACACAAAAATGAAAACCAATCACACAGATGAAGCATAAAATGTCCACATGATGGCACCATCACCAAAAATTAGAAAGATAATAAAGCTTGTTTTTAGAAAGGCTTTAATTTCTCTAACTAAAATGCAGGTTTCCATGCTGCTACAGTCTAGAAATCCGAGTACTATGGTGTAGTAAGTATTTTGATGTTCCCCTCACGTTTCCTCTGTATGTCTACATTAACCAAAAATAAAGTAAAAACTTCAAGCAATAGTAAATATTCTGATTTCTGAACTGTCAAATTATGGCATTACAGTCAGCAGATTTCTGGGTCTTTCACATCTGTAAATGTATCTCAAGTCTTTTAATCAGAAGGTAGCTTCTTGCTATACAATTCATATTGAAAAGAGCACAAGAGAAAAGACACTATTTTAAAACATAACACAAAATGAGTACTTACAAGTCTATGTTTACATCAGCTTTCAAAGTCCTTTATGATGAAATAAGTAACTGGACTATACCTTCCCAAAATATTAAACAAAGTTTTTTAATATTTTGACTTTGGTCACTCCAACTATTCGGCACCATCTCAGTTCTACAATCTTCCATTACTCCACCTGCTTGTTACAAGCTATGGAGTGTCACATAACAGTCAAATAATTATTTGTAGTGACACCACTAGCAAGTGAATACCAACTACACAGTGTTGTGTTTTGAATGATCTGAAGTCATCTGCAGGCTAGCCACTGATAACGTTATCCAGCCTTTATTAGACAATCACATTTATCAAGCTTCCATTACACCAGAAGTATAACAGAATCCTATAATATATATATAATCCTATATAAAAGAATCACGTTATTCTACGTGATCCTAGGACCCTTCTATGTAATGCTACCAAAAAAATAAAAAAACCCACAACCAAAAAAAGCACTCAAAAACAAACTTTGATTTCAATGCTTTTATGTTAGACTCTTGTGAAATATCAGTGTGCAAACATTTGTATATGCTTCTTAAGAAATCAGATTTACTGAAGTCAAAGCTCTCAATGACCTTGGGATCATACCATGATAATGATAATTTAAAGATCTCCAGCACCAAATTTAGATTTTTATCACTGTGGAACTGGGAAAACCTAACAACTGTGAGGATTATTTTACTCATATATCAAAACACTAAGAAAGACAAAGTGATAGGTTTGTCATTATGACTATTTAGTTTTGTAAATCTCAACCTATAAAGTGGAAAATCCAACCTACTTAGACAGAAGTAAAAGTTTATAAGGTTACAAGTGCATAAACCAATAATAATGAAGGAATAGACAGGTACATAGGGCTGAGAATGCAAATAAGAAACCTAAGCTGTTCTATCAAACTAGCTTTCAATTTGGATCTGAATCAAAAAATGAAAAGGAATAATGAAACAAGATTTTTACTAAAAATTCAAGCAAGTACATAGCTGGGATCGAAGACTTCATTTTAACACAAGGTATTGGTGATGAACTGAAAGTATTTTGAGGAATATATCTGCATTTTGTGAAAAATGTGGTGGAAGTGAAAAGATGAAAAAAAGTTTGAGGATTACATGGAAAATGAGAGGAAAGGAAGAAAAAAGGAGGTGGAAGTAAAGGACACAGGAAGAAATTGTAAACAAAGATGACTGCTTGTCTCCTGATATTGCTATATTATGATCCAGCAATAACAAACAAAAAAAAAAAGGGGAAAAGCAAAAGAAGAGAGAAACAGTAGAAAGAAAAGAGACAGATTACCACAGATCATATCAACACTGGATACGCCAGTGAATGATTTAAATACTTTAAATACTAAGCAACATCTCATCTCATCTCATCTCATCTCATCTCATCTCATCTCATCTCATCACAGTTTTAGACTGACCACTTGAAAAGGATATGAATGTACCAAAATCTTAATAGCTATTTTTCTAAGAGGATTGAAAGGAGTTAACATGTACAGGGCAGAGGTGGCACTGAATCGGAATATTGCCTTCCCTTTATTCAATACTACGAAGGTCTGGAAAAAAAAACACAGAATTAAAAATTACATTTAAAAGACACCAACAACTTACAGTTTACAAGGTCAAACCCTGAATCGTTTTCATTCCATCATTAATCATATTTGGTCAAAATATTCTATTTGCACCGCCCACTTTGCCCATCTCAAAATCAGAATCCCCTTGTCTGGTTCACATGCAGCAGATTCTAGACAAATTACTATCAATAGAATTGCATTAAATTGTTTTAAGAATTTATTTAGAAATCATAAGCAATCCTGATATTGCTAGCTAGAAAATAAAGACAGTACATTGAGGCACTAATATACATTCTATAGCTTATAATATAACTACTGATGCATGAAATATTAAAAAAAAAAAAAAAGATTCATGAAAACATCAGCATTTCCTTAATCAAATAACCAGAATTAATTATCATACCATCAAAGTACTAAGACAATAGTACCATGGAGTGATGTAGTTTTCAAAAGTGAAACAGCAAAAAGGAAATTGCAAGTGTTCAATGAGCAGTTTTTGGTCATAACATTAATATGGTGGATAGATTTCACTGTAAATCAAGAAATAATAAACATATTGCTTCTCCCTGTAACTATTTCACGTGAGAGTTTCATACCTGCAACTCTGCCTACTTTTCTTACACCACGCTCTACTTTTACCTAATACAGAATTCAAAAATCTATGTATTTTCACTCTCTCTCCGTGGTTTCAGCAATGATTCATGTATACTGCCAGTATTATATATACATACATATATATATATATCTTAAAATCTGGAAAATAAAGAAGTATAAAGCATCGCTTTTAAAAATTATTTAGATATCCACGCATTTGGGTAAGTTCCTATCTATTTCTATTTTTTTTCCAAACATGGGTGAAAGTTCACTCTCACTAAAGGTATGAGGATCTACCTAACATTGTGACAGCTGTAAAAAGCCCAAAGGGACATAACCCATAAAAAAAACTGGAACACTGCCAGGAGCTATCACCTATCTCAGCTGGAATCAGGGGGCAGTGTTTTCAAAAACTCTACTTGCTGAGAAGGTGTGCCAAATGCAGCAGATGAAATCCAGGAAACACAAGTCCTCCACTTGCTTGGAATCATAAACTTTAGCTCTTCCAAATGAAACATATGTTCAGATACACAGACACATGTTGATTCCCAGAGCATACTTAGGTTCTTAACTGTAAAGGAGAAAGAATTAATCTCTAAAGTGGTATCTTTTCTACCACTGCTTTTCAATTCTCTTAACATTCTCCCCTGAGTTTTAGAGACTCTGTTCCAAAATCATTTTTTCACGTCAGGAATGGAATTCTGGAATTCTGGAGGAAACCCATGGTCAGATGGGTAAAAGTCTACAGTTTAGCACTATTATGTTTGGCCACACAGTTGTTGCCAGGTTTTATTCTGTGTGTTCTTAGTTTTTGTATTCTTACTTTTTTTTTTTTTTTAATGAACATGTCTATAAAGTATCTTTAAAATTACATAAAACTTTCTGGATACTACAAGAGGAATTTCTACCTTCTTTTTATTTATTTGCCTCTGTTAAACACCTCCTTTGAAATAACAATCAATGAGGAATATAAATCTGGATATGAAAAATTTTTCACCCAGAGTATCTAAGTTCCAAGTTCACTCTACTGACTGAATGAAAATGAAAGACCTGCAACATATCCTGTGAAATTACTTTTCCATACTTCCATATCCTTCCTATCAACAACAGAAGGCAACCTAAGCCTTCTATGTGACCATGAAGAAAGTCAGGGAGAAGGTGTCCAGCTGCCTTTGAGATGGACTCCAAAATGATCTGCTACTCACATGTATTACAGAACAATTAATGAAAAAATAGCATGCTGAAGATAGCCCTTGTACTACTTTTTCAATAGTTTTCCTGTGAATAAAACACTGAAAGCTACAGATTTTAATGAAATGCCAAATATATTACAGTAAACCTGAATCCACTTCTACCTACAGACTGGATTCCACAAACTTGCATTTCTAACTTCTGTTCTCACAGATGAGATTTCTGCCAAAGAAAGAAATCAGAATATAATGGTAAACAAAGACTTGATCCCTAACAGTGGAAAAGCTAGGTCTGCCGAGAGAGTCTCCTGTATTTTAATCTTCTTGAAGTTTCACAGAAAGATACAATACACTCACTTTTTTATTGATGTAATATGGGTCCAGGTCTTCCAAGGGCTCAGATACCATTCCTGGAGGTATATCGCCATAAATAAATGGCAGGGTCTTTCCTGCCTCCAAGTCGCTGTTTGGCTTTGGGCCATCTTCATCATCATCATCTTTGCGTTCTTGTTTGGATTTTTTAGCTTTTTCTTCATTGATACGTTGTTCAATAGCTGCAAGTGATTCTCTTGTGAAATAGCGGAAGCTGTCAGGTCCTGGTGGTACCAGCACTGACTGTGCCATCTTTTCATCCTGCACCTCTTAATTACTGTTTAGCCTCTCTCATAAAAAAAGTGCTAAAAACATAAACACACACACACAAAATTAGAGCAACATAGTCACATAAAATGTAAAAGAATATACCTGCATAGAAATTGCTGTGGGACATCTTTCTTAAATACAGTAATTATCAAGCAAGAGGAAGTTGCTTTTTTTCATTTGCTTTTATTTCAGTGTAAACCATTTTCCTTTGCAGCTTGCCTCTTGGTGGTAACATTTAATTTAAAATTTTATTAATACTTGTGAAGGTAGGTTGGCAAAAACAAAACAAAACAAAAAAACTGTATAAAAATGTCACATGTAATAAAATAACATCTTTTCTTTTTCAAGGGTAATGAATGAAATAGGAGATATTTTTTCCAGCACATTCACTGCGAGGCATCAACAGTTCTGAACTGTTTATGGATCAGTGTTGAGGAGTGAGAATACAGTCAGTTCACATCTTTATTATCCTGCTTAAGCTGCACCTTGAACCAACCATCCCGCTAGCTAAAAGGACCAAAAATGACTTACAATCCACTACTGGCACTTAAGGCCAGAGGGCTCAGTTGAAAGCAACATGAGATGCTCCTTCTGTTCAGGTACAAATATGCTGCCTTTGCAGAGCTGCCAGCTCAGGAAACAAGGAATCAGGCATAAGCACCTGTATTCCGATCCCCTGCCTGGCAACACATTGTGCACTGAAATAATTGCTGAATTAAACAAAAATTGTATTTGATCATTAGATAACGCACTTCTAGGACTCATACCATACAGAATGTACAGCAACATTTTTAACTTTTCACTAACAAGGGCAGAACATGTTTTCTTAATAGCTCCAGACAGCTCAGTTAAAAAGAACAAATGAAAATATTCCTAATGCAAATACTTCAATCTGAAATCATAAACACCTCTGTTGTAGCCTTCAAAGCACATTAAAAATCCAACAAATGCAATAAAAAAGTATCTTCCCTGTGAGTCAATATATTGAGAAATGATTTTCAAATTAAAATAACGCAACAGTTAAAATACAATCTGGATAATCCTATTTTACTCTTTTCCTAAATATACATTCCTGCGCAGCACAAATTCAGATTTTGGAAGCCTGCTAAATAAACCGCAGCACAACGCTTTCCCCCCCCTTTTCATCCATATGCATATGGCTCTTTACACCTACACAGACATCCACACACATCCCAACTTCTGCAGGTCTCCCTACAAACAACCCCTTCCGCTGCAGGCAAAAGCACCAGGGGCATTCTGTCATGGATGGTCTGTAGCAAATTGCTTCTAGAACACATACACAAACTGGCAGCAGCACAAGGGTTAAGTAGGAAAATGCAAGTGGTCCTGCTGCAGAATTCTGCCAGATTTTATTGTTAATCACACACATTTTAAAAAGGCATAATTCTGTCTTAACATCGCTGGAAACAATTAAAAATTCATTACCAGTGTAGAATCTTGCACTTACTGGGTTTGGAATGGCACCCAGGAACACTGCAGCTAAATTCCATCACGTCTTTGCCTTCTTTTTTTTTTTTTTCTTCTTCTTTTTTTTTTTTTTTTTAACTCTCCTACAGACCACACCTAACTTCCTGCTGAAGGATCTTGGTTATTGAAGTCAACCTCGGCATTTCCCGTGAGCCTACTAGGTGTTGTAACTCTTTCTGCCACTAGATGGTAGTGATGTACATACAGAAATCCATGTCAGAAATGGCAAAGAATTTTTTGCACACTCAAACACTTGCTTAAACTGAGACTCCGGGACTAAAATACATGATTTTACATAACCAGCCAGGTCTCAGGATTCTCAAAAATTCTTTTGAATATAGAGCTGCTACTGCTGTTGAGACGATAGCTGTTAAAACTGAAAGGTGACACAGAAAAGAAAGTAGGAGGGATAGCAAAAAGAGAAATAGGAAAATGGAGGCTGTACAGTGTACAACAAAGGCAGTTGCTGAGTCTCTCTGCAGTCTGGTTTACTTTAAATCAAAGATTTCATTTTTTAAAACACATTTATACAATATGTTTAATGTTTAATCTAGGAAACTCAGCAATGCAAGGGAAGGGCTGAAGTTTTTAATGCTCACTGCAGTAGTGAATTCCTGTAGAGCAATCGCCATCCATTAGCAGGAAGCAAGCTGCAATGACCAGCACTCCCAGATGGCAAACCAAGGAGATACCACTCCTGGCCCTGCAGCACCTAAATGCCATCTTGCTTCTTGTCTCTCCCACCCTTTATCTGTGTTTTCTACATTTACAGATTTTCAATCTTCTTTCTCCTGCTGCAGTAATCTCACTTTTTTTATCCTCTCTTTCTCAGCACCAGAAATACTCTGCCCTTCCCTCCTACTCCCAGCCATATCCAAATCTCCTTCAAACTTCTTGAGCAACACATTCCTGGAGCTATAGATTCAGACCTGCAAGCAACCAGTTACTTCTGTCCCTCAGCCACCTCCTTTCCTTGTGCTGTGAAAGGGATTAAGGAAGCTGAGGAAAGTAATAAGAAGCAAAGGGTCACTATGAAGTGAGAAAGATTGGAGGAAAATACAGAAGGTTAAAAGAGGCTGCTTCTGTGGCTTTTAAAAGAGGACAAGAAAGAGAAGGACAAATACCAATAATTTGATTCTTTGGTAATTGTGGAGAGAGAAAGAACAGTTTGACTGGACCAAAAGAGTTTTCAAAAGTTTTAAGCAATTAGGAACAAATACACCAAACAAGAAATATATTTTAGTTGCATGAGAATTGTTGATTTGGTTTAGAATCATTTAGACATTACAGAATATTTAAAGATAACATTAAAAGTGCTTTTCAAATGAAAATTATTTTGATGGAGTTTTGTAATTTCATAAATGATTCCATTAAATCAATAGAAATTTTGCAAACATTTTTTTGTAACCTATTTATTTATTTATTTATTTATTTTTGCTAAAAAGCTTTGGGTGAAAACTTCTGGCTGGTTCTAATTGTAGTTTATTGAAGCACCTCTGCAGTCTCAAAATAATAGAATTATGAGACACATAAATTCACAGGAGTAAAAGATCTAACTACAAAAGGATGCTTATTATTT
Source organism: Perdix hodgsoniae (assembly GCA_035772895.1). Lineage (NCBI taxonomy): Eukaryota > Metazoa > Chordata > Aves > Galliformes > Phasianidae > Perdix > Perdix hodgsoniae. The sequence goes on along the minus strand of JAPSGF010000048.1, from coordinate 2,098,089 downwards.
ATAGATGTAGATTTGTACATAGGTTTTCCAGCTGCTTAAGAAAATAAACCAAGTACCTGAAAAGCATGGCTAATTCACACCATATGGGAAAGGGACTTCACTCTGTTGTGACTGTTACACCATGCTAAATTTTCTTATTAGTCTGATTGTATGTTACTTATTGCATGGATCAGAAATTACATGAGACATTGATTTGATTTCCACAAGTGTTATACAATCTAGATAAGCAGAATTAAGAAAAACAGTGAACAGTAAAGACAAAAAGAAAATAGACAGTGGGACACTATCCCAGTACTCTGTGTGTCTATGGTCTTGCTAGAGTGAAAGGTGAAAAGACCAAGAATTTCAGAGACACAGATGCAATATGGTCTTTGCCATCTTTGCAAGAGAAATATGTGTACTTCTGAAGAGGACAGTACAGTACTGCATCTAGAGAAGCTAGTAACAATCATTAAAATACAGTCGTCAGATGCTACATAGCGATATTGTGATAGATAAAATTAATAGGAAGAGATTATGATCAAATCAAATCGTAACTATCAATAAAATATAACTTACATTTAAAAATTCTTGTTCAAGCATGTCAAAAACTACCTAAAATATAAACATGGAACAATGAGAATCCTGATAACAGGTAGCTTCTGACTGCAGTGTCGCTTCCAGCCTGCAGCCATGAATGTACCTTAGGACTAATTCTATCACCAGTGGTATCCATGTTCCCACTATTATGGCATGTAGGAAAGCATGAAGTGGTCTGTGTCCTCTCTTCTACTCATTCAGGAAAGCACTCATGGCCCATATAAAGGGCACAGTTGAAGAAATGGCGTGTCACATGTAAACAAATTTTACATGAAGGTCAATTATATTTGACATCACAAAGCTGAGAAACTTCTGAGTCTTTTTCTGGATGTCTAGGAGCCATTCAACTATAGACAATCTTGATTAATAAAATAAGATGGAAAACAATAACCAGCCTCTCCTCAGAAAAATTAATTGTGTTTGTTCAGTGTAAAGGCTGAGCATTAAAATGCACAAGTGGCAACCTGCCATCATTCTGTGGCTCTGTTATCCTTTTACTCTCAGTTATTTCCAGCTGTGTGTTCCTGTAGTCTCATAAATTGTCCTTAAGTGCATGCCTTTTCATTTAAAGATCTGAATTTCATCTCGTCCCAGTAATGCTAGTCATCAAGCTCATCTTGTCTTTTCTGCGTAACAGCTTGATCCTTCTTTAACAATGCCTTGTAACTTTGTGACTGGAACAAATTACATTGGCATATCTCTACTTTCTTTGACGAAACAATTAATAGAAAGATTAAATAGGATTTTTCCCCAAAATATATTGGTAACCAGTAACTTTCACCAAAGTATAGTTTACTTTGGTATTTGCTCTAGTGTTCAAAATAAATTAATGCAATTCAAAGAACATTAATCTTGCAAAGAGAGCAAGAAGAGAGAAATTAGGAAGAGGTTCTTCTTGTAAATACTACACATTTAATCACGTGCATTGCATGTAAAGAAATTCCAGGAATTCTTCCCTCATGCTATTTAAAATATTTCTTCTCTTTTTATCTGACATATAAGCAAGGAGGTTGTGAGGTTGAACTGAAGCAAGAGAGATTTGTTAGGAAAACTTTTTACCAGAGTCAACAAAGGGAGCAGACTTGCCTCAATCATTCAAGGGCTTTGAGAAAGGTCAAGCCTTGTAAAAAGATGCTATAAGAAAGAACAGCAATGAGTGTGAGATTTGTAGCAAACTGATCAGGATGAGAAACTGGAAACTTGTAACAAACCCTTAATGTTATAAGCATCGTGTTTAAATACCGTTTTTTAATGTTTTGTGCTTCTCCATGTGCTACAATTCTTCCCTGGCCTTCAGGAAGCAAAAGCTTATTATTTACATACTAGAGACGCAGAAAAGAATGGGGTTTTGACTGCACTCATTGAGAGTTTTTCAAGAGTAAATGGGATGCAGGGCAGAAGAAAGTCCCATTGTGTGCAAGAAAACTCTTAAGGGATTCTTTACAGAGGAAGATTAGTTCCTCGGGAAGCATTCATGAGGAATAAGAGATCTGCTAACAGATTTAATTTACTCACCTTTTTCTCCAGCTAGTTTTCTTCCTTTTCTCCTAGCCTGATGAGGAGAAATTAAGACAAACAAGTTTAAAAGAGCCATTCCATAGTCCAGACTCTTGTTTGCACCCTGCACCACTGCTATTCCTACATATGAGCAAAATAAATTCTGGAAAATGTTGCATCTCAAAGGGCTACAGCACTTTTGGACGCTACAGCACTCCACAACACTGCATGAAGGATTGTATAAAATTTGATTGCCCTGACTGAAGGGGAAGGTTTACGGGTAGTGTAGTATCTCATTTAAGATTCATGGTCTCACTGCTTCACTGCTGATATTAGCAGACTACATATAAAATCAATTTTCCTGTTCTTGAGGTCTGTGTGTTTCATACTGTGGTGCTCTGAATGTTCAGTAATCAGAGCTCTGACAGAGGTCTCTTCATAGAGTATGCATGTACTGAATGGTCAGATACAAACAGTTTGTGTTTCTACATAACAGTTTTTTCCAAATGGCTTTTAGAAGAGCTATACAAAAATACAGCTTCATACACATTGTCCAACATTTAAAATGGATGTGTAATTAGCAAATCACCTGTGAAATGCAGTTTCAGAAAAAAAATTAAGCCAGTGTGAGATGGTGCAGTCAGAAGGGACAGCTCCATTCTCCATCCACTCTTATTCTGGTCATTTCGCACTGTGCTGGCTGGCTTTGGCACTTTTACAGCTATGCATTTGAGTCAGATCAGACCCATCTGATTGAAAACTGTAAGTGACCAGATTTCAGCCAGATCAAAGAGCTGACTCATTATACTACAGGAAAGAAGTTAAGAGACTCACTTTTGGAGTAAAAAAGACTAGCTGACTGTCTACAGCATCTTCCAAACTTTAGTGCTTTTCCTAACTATGAAGCACAACATGGCTAAAAGGTTCCAGAGTACAAACAGCTCTTCACTGCTTGAGTTCTAGAGATGAAGAGAGCTCTAACAATTGTACAGTCCACAAATATAAACACAGATTCCACACTTGGTATAGAACCTTGTGTAGGCAGGAGAGAAATGCAAAAAGGTTAATTGGAATGCCCAAATGCTAGTAAATTAGAGACCACATCAGGCTAGTGTACTGTTACAACAGTTCCAGGACTGCTCTTCCAAGACCCTCTGCTCCTCAGCACAGATCGTTTGCAAAACGCATGGCAGGGAATCTAATACGAAAACAGATATACAAAGATCTCCATTGGGAAACTTTGGAGGTTCCTTCAAATCAATTTTCTCACGGTTTTTAAAAAGGGTTAAAGGTGTAACAAGTTATTTCAGGGTACTGTTCACAGGACTAAAGCAAGATACGCTCCAAGGACATATGAAAAATATATTGGTAAAAATAAATTAATCAGTATCTTTCTGCTTTTGACTTTTGTGAGTCAATAACTGACAGTAACTATTCATCCACAGCAAACAGCAGTGTGGGAGAAAAGTACTGCGAGAAGAACATTCACCAAATCCCTGGTGAGGCTGATGGAGTGACTAAGGCCACTCAGCAATCCAGCTGAGCTGGGCCTTTAATCAGATCAATCTTTGTCCTGATATCTGTTGGGAAAAACTTGTTCCCACAAGAATATTCTTGTATAAGTGTCAGGCTACAGATATACCCATTTTTAGTGTGTTTGTGTGCGGAGAGTGACTACACAATTCAGTGATGCAATGATAACAGAAGGGCCATATGTATGGGATGAGATAGAGATTTCCAGATGCCTGAATAGGAGAGTGCTGATGTTGTTAATAAAACATGCTGTGATTTCGATTCTGACAAACTACAACTCTTCGTTTAACCTTCCAGTATGTGCATTATGTAAAGATGTTTAGAATGATATCCTCGTTAATCTTAACTTACAGTGTGGATACAGAAAATGCAGTCATACATAATGTATATGCTTTTGCACAGAACACACCGGTTATACTGACTTTAGCACCCCCGTAACAACCACCTAGCAATTCCGGACAAGCAACAGAAGTCGTGCTCCTGTCGGCGCAGGCCGAGGATGGCGGGCTCAGCACCCTCCACCTCAGCGATCGGCTGCCAACACCGAGTGGCGAAGAGGCGCGGGCAGCCGGGAGGCTCTCACAGGACGCAGCCCCGCAATGGCGGCAACGTTGGGCCGGGAGCGGGGGCCGCCGCACGGCGCGGCGCGAAGGGAGCGAGAGGAGGGGTTGCCTAGCAACCAGCTGGCGGCTGCGGCACCGCGCTGCGGCCTGGCAGGCGGCGCTGCGCTGCACTGCGCCCGGGTGCGGCGCCGCCGCCCGAACGCGGGGGCTGCGGGGGCTGCAGTGCTGCAGGCAGGGCTGGTGCGCGCAGACCGGGCCCGACGGGTGTCCTCGCGCCGCAAAGCTCCTTCAGCTGCGCATTGCGGGGGGTGCGGCTTGCAGCCGTGCTGCGTGCAGAGCCGTCCGCCAGTGCCTCTCGTCCGCATGGGTGTGTTTTAGGGAGGAAATGGAGGCTGCGAAACCATAGAAACGGGCTTAGGGAGTTGAGGGCAGGGAAGCCGTTACGTGATCTCCGCATTTAAAAGAAATCATTCTCGTTTCGAGCTGCTGGCTTGTCCGAACCGGAAAAAAATCACCTTCACCGATCCAGCCCGAGCTTAGGTTTTGTGTGCAAGAGGGAGCAGCGGGCAGCACAGATCCCAGCTGCAACTTCTCAACATAAACAGGAGGCTCCTGTTCGATATGGTGCATTCTGTAAATAGACCCGCAGCTGCAGAGCGAGGTTGCTAACAACAAGCACTACGGCCTCTCGAGGAGCTCGTTTCCAAAACCAAATCTCGACCGACACCAGAAGCCCCACGCAGGGGCCCGACCAGTTCCGTGGACAACACGGCACTCTCCCCTCAGGAGCCGTGCAGGCGCTGCCGCGCTCCTGAGTCTCCCCGGCAGCAGCGCGGAGGGCTCCCGCAGGAGTGACGCAGCCTGAGGGCAGCGCAGCTTCCCGCCCATCCCCGCACTCAGCGGGCTGCCACGGGGCGCGTTGCGGCAGCGCTGCTCACCGCTCTCCTGCGTGCCCGGCGTGCAGCGTCCCTGAAGCGGGCAAAGCAGAAAAAAGGACAAATCCCGTTGTCCTCACTAGATTCCTTTTGCCGCTGGAGGGGAATAGCTGGCTTTGTGTCAGGGAAGTGCAGGTTCAAATGAGTCAGGAGCAAACCAGCTTCTGTGATTCTGGAAATCAAGTCATAGGCAAGGTCCCGCATTTACGTGTTAATATTCTTTTAGCCTTACAGTGGCTTACAGGTTAGCAGTTGGAACTTTATCCTTAGAGATATGGTGCAGACGGGTCCAGACCATCTACTAGTTATGGGCTGACATGGTTCGTGATAATTGCACACAGATCTGGCAGTTCTGTGTAGAGAAGAGGGCCTGACTGGTCCCATTTGCCTTTTTCCCCCTCTCCTACCAACTGTTTGGTTATGCCAAATTTACATTAGACATCTAGCTAAAGGCGAGGCAAGTTGTGACCCAGAAGTGCCTATTTCTTTGCACTGACTGTAAAGGGAGGGAGATTAGATGAATCCTACTCAGTACTATATATGATGGCAAGCAGTTCACTCAAATCACACTATTCACAGGTGGCCACAAACTGTAAATCCAATTTCCTCAATGTAAAGACTGCTTCTAAGCAGTGTCTTACAGCTTTGCCACTAACACTGTTTTCATCTGACTTTTTAAATACAGAGTATTTAGAACAGTCCTTGTATTTCCACACCTCTTAATTAAATAACAGCCACTTATTCTTCATCTTTTAACATTATTTTCATTGTAAAGAACCACTTCTGATTTGGGAAGCAGAACGACGTATAAAAACATGAAGAATTTGCCTACTGATACACAATAACAGAGGCAAGGTGAGAACTGAATATTCCTGTTATAGTACTTAAAATACACACTAATTGCAATAATTATAAAGTTATGACTTATTACAGCTCTGCCAGCTGTCCAAAACGTCTCTGCAGATGAATGTTTTTTAAATGAAGATGTCAGCAATCTAAGGCATGTAATGGTGGATGTATACTCAAAATTTGGCAACCAGAAAGGAAAAAAATACACCACAAAGCATAAAACGAGATTCCACGATGAATATTATGGTTGGCAACATGTACAGAACAGAGCTGCGTTGTTATATAGCATTTTCCAGACCATCACACAGGAACCAGCAGAAAACCTTACAGCTGTAGCTTCATTCCCTACCACCTCTCATGCAAAGGAAGAGAGAAGGCATTATCACTACTCCCTGGTGACCTGACCAGCATGTTTGTTTCTCTGGGTAATGAAAAGCTCAGTCAGATATATAACATTAGGAAGCATTAAACAACTCTCTATTAAATTTAGAGGGTTTTTTTTCTTATCTGAAAGGAAACTGAGTGGTTAATTGGCCCACAATTAAATAGAAATGCCATTAAAAAAAACTGAAACAGCTTGCCAGGCTCACTTTCTTCTTGCCTCTTATATTTTCGTGATAATCTAACCATGATATCAAGATATTAATTGAGAATATTATGAACATTTTAAAAATATCTTTATAGATCGAGCTATCCTGAAGGACAAAGTGCACATGGCAGATATATGCACAGAAGAGCAAAAAGGTGATACTGCTCCTCCATCAAGGAATTTGAAAAGCCTGGGAGAACAACACAGATGTATAGATGTGAGGTCACAGGAGATAATTAAGAGCGTTTATTCTGATATTCTGCATAGTATGGCTTATAGCAGTCCCTTGGTTTAATGTCAACATTGGCTGGAAAATAAGTTTTTAGAATAACAAATTAATGAGATTCTTTTTGTAAGTTACCTAACAGCAAAATATTGCAGTAAAACACACACATTATTTCAAATCTTGCTTTTTCTATGCATATCTGAAACAATTTGAGGACATGTTTTAATATTGCTTTGGATTGCATGCTAACTTACTTTTACATTTTTTGCAGGCTTTAACACATTATGTAAAAAACAAACAAACAAACAAACAAACAACTACATATTTAGATATCAGTGCCCAGGGAAGTGAATTTAAAAGTTCTCGTTAAGAATGTGCCAGAAATGGAAAACATTTTAATATGTATTTGCCCAAAACTAATTTATTTTGGCTCCAGACTTTTTTTCATAAGAGGGAAAAACCTCATGGAAAAAAAAGAAATAAAAAAAATCCAACATCTGTAAAGTTCTAGTTACTCTCTGATAAAAAGTGATTTCATTTCAAGGCAGCTAAAAAAGATGAGAGGAGGCCTCACTCACTGTAATCTGACTTTATGAGGAAAAGAAGGACTGCCTAGGACAATCTACAAAACTCGCAGACTAAAATACAGCTGTCCATTTACTCCAGAATCATGTCTTAACTGTAATTTTTTATTTATTTATTTTGAATCTTGTTGTTGGTATCTTTGAATAAAGCAAAGGAGCAGATGTTGAAAATCTCCTCATGAGAGTTTTTCATTTGTCACTATGCTTAAGCCAGGAGAGCAGGTTCCAATTAGAGGCAACACAAGAGATCCCCAAAGAGTTCTCACACATGCTCCTTCCTCACAGCATCACCTGCTACCTGGAGGTGTACCTCTGCCAAGAGATCTTCCCACTGGGGCCATGTACATTGCACTGCTCACCGCCATATAGGGAAAATGAATACACATAATCACGGAATCACAGAATTGTAGGGGTCAGAAGGGACCTCCAGAGATCATTGAGTCCAACCCCCTGCCAGGGGGGTTCCCTACACCAGGTTGCACACATCTCAGTATTTGCTTTACAATGTATTTTTCCTCCTCATATGTACTGAATTTGTGTTCCTTCCATATTTATTTATTTTTTTATTACACCACATCTCTGATTTCTACAATCAATTGCTTTCATGGCTAACAACCTCTTTTCTCATCTTTTCCTTGGATTCCCAAGAGATATTTCCCTTTCTTATCATGGTATCAGAGGTGGTCACCCATTTTCATGATATTTACTCAAGCTCACTCAGTTGGATCATTTCTATCGTCTTTTTCACTTAGAGCACATAATTTTGAGAATGTGTGAATCCTTTAACTAATTTGGAAGTGAGATCAATATTGAGAAAATCAATGTCGTTCCTTTTCCAGCAGTGGAGAATGCTTCTACGTTACCAGCCTCTGCACTCCACAGGGCAAGATATCAGCATGAGTAATAGCAGCTAAATGTTCTGTATAGTATTAGAGGTCATTATTTTCAAACCCATAGGCTTACACTCATTTTTATTTATTTTTTTTTCCTTAGGGATGCTGGTGGAGTAGAGTAACATTCAGTCGGTTTGAAGGCTAACCTGCCTTCAGTTTGGCTTAGAGGGCAAAAGCTTTGCTTCAGATCAAAGATCATTTAATTCCTAAAAAGTAGAGCTGACAAAAGCGCAAATATCTTTTTACAGTCACAAATGTTGTAAAAGCCCGTGGAGTGCTTTAAATGTTAACTCTACCCAAAAATACAGTATTGTAAAAGCAAAATCATCTGAAACAATAACTCTTGAAAATGTTCTGTGACGGTTGCATATGTTCATTCTACAAAAATACAAAAGCAAACTGGTTGCAGGATGTAAAATATTCTGCTGAAAAGTGACTCTCATAAATGTGGCCCAGAAACACATGCAGTCTATTGCTTCATAATAAAAGTGATTTCCCTAATAACTCTAAGATTTCCATCTTACCATTTCTGCTGATAGTGAAATTGGGGACTTTCCATTTTGTCCATTACTATTAGAAATTCCATAAGCCAAATCAAAGTAAAATGGCAGCTCATTCTCCATCCCAGTATTTTCTGAGTATATTCTCCTTACTTCATTTACGTGTTTTTTTTTGTAGCAGTACTGCTGTACCTAGGAGGCTGTCTACCATTAGCACTTCTGTGGTAATGACCATTCTACAAAATGGACACCTATTCCTGCACTGCAAAGTCAAACTTGTGCACATACATTTGCTGTTAAGATGTCTGTGCAGGCATCACCTCAATCTGGAAACAATCATGTAGTATTTGTCCCATGGCTACTTTCAGGTTAACACATCTACAGATGGAAATTTTTTTCATCCTGCCTGGTACCAGTACTTATCTTTTAGTTTCCATGGTTTCATTATTGACTGTCAGTAAATAGAAAACATATGGAGCTGGCATACTCTACAGATACACCTGTTAAGCTCTTGTAATACGACCTTCTGTACCATACTCCCTGTTACAACAACCTCTCTAGAAACCTCTGGTAGAGAAAACTGATCTCACAGAGCTTTCTTTGTGTCCCAACAGTAGGATTTTCCACTGTTTTGCATTAGGTATAAATATTTATACCTGAAGAGCATACAATAAGTATACAGTGCTACTAAACAATTTTCTTTTTGTTGGACACAGGCCATTAAATTTCAAATATCCTGGGCCAAGTTCTCTTTTCTTAATATTTGTGGTTGTAGAGAAATTTGTCATAAACTTCCCTGTAAGTCTGCACATGGTCTGTTCAGATATTTAGGCACTACTTCAGCCTTCTTTTTGTTGGTGCCTGTTTATGGAATTCATCTTCAAACAGAAAATTCAGACCACGGTATCTATTGAAAGGACTGTTCACACTTCTTCATGGCCTATTAAACTCCAACTACTTTTCTTCTCAAGATCAAAGACTGAGAAATTTGTCTCTGCATATATCTGACACTATTTTGTATACATATGTGAAATCAGTGATCGAACCAAAACGAATGAGTCTAGAACACAGTGTATTGCTTTAGAGAACTTGAGTCAGACTCATTTCAGAGTGAGTCACTTGCATTTATCATCAAACAAAACCACATTGGGGTCAAAGTCTGCTGAGGATTTTGCAGTTACACTGAGGAAAGTGAGAAGTGGTTAGAACATTATAGAAAAGTATATATTAATAACATCTATTCAAATATGAAAACTGAGTTTCTGTTCCACTTTAAAAGCCTGCTGATAATAATTTAAATAAAGCCAAATTTGCACTGCTGTCTGAAGAATGACAACAGTAGATATGGATATATTGTAGCTTTAATTAACTCAGCACCACTAAAATGAAAGGTATGGAGTGAAAGGCTAGGAGGCCAACTAAGTAGCCAAAACAATAAGCAGGTTTGCATAGTTCCATAAAACACATGCATTGCCTTTGAAACCACAGTACTGACCTGAGAGCTGCCTCCTGTAAATCTGTACCTACTTCAGTCATGCTTTTTACTGCAAGGTTGAGGTATATCCAGTGTTTTTTTGGCTGGAATAGTCAATTTGACATCTAAAAATACTCAAAGACTGTACCATGCAACTCCATTTAAAACCAGACAAAGAGCACTGTATGACAGAAAAGCAAGGCATCCTATATCGTATGGCAGGACTGTGTTAAACCTTGCTATATGTTCAAAACTTGGACATTCATCATCCTGAAATGCATGTCTGTTAATATTACAAGTTTGTCCAAATAAGGTAGCTTCATGCTGCATGGAAAAATCACCATCTTTTTGAACACTATCCTGTTTCTTGGTTGGGGAAGTCTGTGTTTTCACCAAACAATGGGAAAGACCTGTGAGGATCTCCAGCAACATGAATAAAAATTAGCTAGCATTACCAAGTCAAAAGAACAATTTACTGGCCAAAGTCTGTTTCCACCTATGCTGAAGGGAAGCTAAGCAAATAATTAAGAAGCAAGTGTGACTTACACAAAACCTCAAAAAAATTCATATACAAAAAATTGCTAGACTTAAGACAGAGAGGTTTATATAAATGTTATTACTGATTTTTTTTTCATATATACTATGAGCAGAATTGATAGAGATTTATTTGTTTAGTATTTTCCATTATGAAAATGTCTTTCCAGTGCCTTCAGCTTTGCCAAAATTTAGTTGTTCAGGCTGGATTTGATTATGCGGTTGGCCTCATCCTAATTTCTTTCTTTAATGATACTAAAAATGGTGAAATACTTCTTTCAATGAAGTTAGAAAGAAAACTAAGCTTGATAGTGCAAATCCCCATGACATCATGATCTTTCTTAAGTCAGCTCACAGGTTTATGACAACAAAAGTTCCAACATCCAATAGAAAAAAAATACATTCATGGATAACTTACATCTTTAAAAGTTTGAGAGCATTATTTCACTAATATACAAGTTTAAAAAATCAAAACACAAGAGAAGTAAACCTATAGTATTTTTTTGTTTGTTTTAAATAGAAACATTAAAATATTTTAATGATCATTTGCTCTGTATTGCTGGTAATACTGCAGTATGAGAATATTTTTCAAGAGAATTACTGAGTATTTTTGCTACAATCTCTTTACCCCAAATTTTTTCAAGTAGGCTGTTTCAGGGAGTATAAAAGTTTTCTTTTGTTGCTCCTGTTTAAATTTATTGAAATCTGGCCATTCAGCACTTCTCTAAAATAATTTATAGACACGCTCAGAAAAAGCTTCTTAGCGGCTTGAAATAATACTTACAGAGCTTCCATGTGTTGGCTGTGTTTCTGCCTAGCATTAGCAGCCCTTTCAGTGCAACTGATAATCATAGCTGCTGAGACATCAAATGATGAAACTTAAGAGCAGAAGCAAAGCCCTTTTGCTGGGACCATGCCAGTAAAGAGCAGAAAAAGGAAGAAGCCTAACTGATATAGGAGAGGATGAAAAGGAACAAGAAACTCAGAAGCAGAAATAAAAGAGGTAAAGTTGTGAGCTGGGAAACAATATGAATTTGAACTGAACAATATGAATATAGTTATACAACATTTATTTAAATTGTCCACTTTGAGTATTTGGTCCTAAACTTTTACTGTGTATCTCCCCCAAAATGCAGCGATTACAGTCTTACTAATTTCCTCTTTTGTTTTTCTTTTTTCTTCTCAACCATTTTTATCTTTATGATAATTAGTGGTTCTCAACATCATTTGACTGCCACATTAACAGCTCTTTGAAATCAGGTACATTATCATCTTTGCAAGACAAATGACAGAACAGGAGATTCAGGTCACTACTGACACAGTTGCCTTTTAGCCCAGTATTTCTCATGCTGGTAGTCATCAGTGAGAGGGGGACTTTATCAAGAAATGGATTCTTTCAAGTGGCTTCAGGAAGGCTCTACAATGAAGGCCTCCAGGATCACTGATGCCTGCGTAGGAGGCTGGCCCAAGGGCTGGGTGGGCTTCAGTAGATGAAAGGCTGTTCCCAGTCCAGGGCAGCACAGGACCAGGGCCTGTCAGGGAGTGCAGAGACTGAAACTCAGAGAAGGATCCACACTGTGCTGTGGAGAGGTTGATATGAGAGTGTGCGAGGTCTTAGAACAATGGAAGTAGCACAATAGAAATCTTCTTTGCGATTTTCGGGCTTCAGCCGAGAGCTACATGCGCAAGAAAGGATTGCAGCTGCAGTCATTGCTATCCAGCATGATTTAAGCACTGCTTAATTTCATGTCCTCTCTCTCCCCTTTCAATGGATCTCAGAACCCACTCAGAATTGGAGCAGGCAACAACTGGACAGATTCTTGAAAACAGTGCCTGCTACAGTGTGACTGAGCAAGCCAGGGCATCAGTGCTGCTAGGGCTGCAGCATGGGACTGGACTGCTGGGCTGGGGAGGTTTGATGTTTGTATGGTACAGAGAACGCCATGGTTAGAATGAGATGAAAAAAATCTAGCAGATATTTAAGCCTTTTTGTTACGTAAATTTCACAGAAGGTAAGTAGGGCCAACTTTTCCTTGAGTCCACATTTGAAACATCTGACTTCAGCCTTCGCTTCTAAAAGGTATCAGGATCATACTTGGATGCAGTATGCCCATCTGTGTGTTCGCACTTCCCAAAGACTACTGTTCACAGTTGTTATGCTTAAAGTCTGTAAAAATTCAGCTTCAGTATTTTACTCTGGGGTTTTTATCAACTCACTGGCTTTCAAAAATATTTTTGAAATCTTAATCTGTAGCTTATCTTTGAAAATACGTGCTAGTTTGGCCTAGTAACTGAATTTTATGAACGCTGTAAAATTTCTGTGATAAAGGAAGTTATTATCTCCTTGGTGATTTTTATAATTAAAAAAAAAATAAAAATCAACAGAACAGACCCAGGTACTTGCTCACTTCCTAATATTAAGGCTATGAGCCTTCCCATTGACATGCCTGTTGTTGAATTGGGGCCTATAGATATAAGAGAACATCACTCTTTTAGTGCATTTGTCGCTGGCAGAAATTGCAGATGTGACTGTTCGTCTTTACTCAAGATCTGTTCAAGATTGTATGATCATTTACCACCTAATGAAAGTATCTTCAGACACTATGGCTGAGGCATACTCATATATACATAATGTAAACAGTGATCAGAAAAATGCAACTAAGCAGGAAATATGCATTGATTGCAAGAACACGTGAACCCTCTTAACATTTCATATATACCTAAAGAATCATCTAAAGCTGAGGCAGCACCTAACATTCAAACCCCAACAAGGCACATTTTTGTTGCTTCACTTATCACTTAAGAAATGCTTATCTTTATACAGGTGAATAAGTGGTTTTACGTAAGTGCTTTCCTATTCACCTCCCAACAATAGAAAGCATAATGCATTTATTTGATCACACAATTTTTTTCACTCACATTCTAGCTACCAAGCCCTTTTTTTGATCTCTGACAGTGTAAATCAGTGCAGTTCTATGTTGTTTATTCTTCCCGAATAAATGAATTATTGCTGCAATTAAGTGATTATAAGAAAAAAAAGAAGATTTTAAAGAAAAGTCAGGGGGTGCTGCATAAGGTTCCCACCTCCTGAGTCATTCTGCTGTCTCTCCTGGTGTGTATCATGCATCTTAAAAATAATGGTGAAAAATAATTCCTTTCTCATGCAATATGAAAGGAAGCTATTTCATTAACAATTCATTCTTATACACAAAACATTTCACAAAACAGGAACGTGTCTCATATGATATTTACAGCAGTGCTAAACCATATTTAGTCACAGACAAGTCCTCCATTCTGTCTTCCATCAGGGAGAGGCTGTTTTGGGAGATGAGGGAGGGGAGAATCCCGCAGATCTCCTATGCCTCACAGAAACAAAATGATGAATTTAGGAAGTCAAGAAAGCCTATGCCTGAAGATGGTATAAAGAAGCAACAGCACATTTCTGCATTAAATCAGGATGGTTTTAAAACTGAGCAATCCCAGGGATGTATGAATGTGCTTTAGAATACCACTCCAATTTGTATCTTGGATACAGCATGAATATAACATCCAGTAGAAAAAGAAAACACTTGTAGATAATCACATCAAAACAAGAAATTGCCACAGTTGGGATAAAAAATAAAGATTCAGAAGTAATTCTAATTTTAAGTATAAAATCTCAATAAAATATAGGACTGACAAGAGAACTCCAGAGAACAACAAAATGTTTCATTTCTGTGGTGAGACCTAAATAAATTCTATGAATTATCCATGCAGTTGCAAAGATGGCTATTGTTGCCTCTCCTCTTGCTGTATTAATATTAATTGAAAACTAGGTGTGGCACCATAAGAGAAAAATCTTGGTGCAAAACAACTGGAATTTATTGTCTAATAAATAAATTTTAAATTAAAATATCATTTTTTCTTACCTGATTAAGAGTGAATTACAATTCATGGCATAAGGAATATCTGTACACTTGTAGATGATAAGGCTCCTTATACTGCAGGTTCAGTTTCCTTGGCAAAGAAGCTTGAAAACTCTTAATTTCACTGAAATGAAAAGGGAAAGAAATGAAGAACCTCCCCATCAAAACAACAAAGCAGCCTCTGCAGTATTCTGTAGTCTCTCCTCCTGCTTCCTGTTCTGAGATTCACTCTGTGAATCCCAACATCGATCAGAAAATTGGTGTGGAGAAAAAAAAAGGAGGGGGGAGCTAAGGGGGAAGAAAAAAGGAGGCAGCATATTACGTGCTAGCTCCACCTACTGGCAAGGAAATGAGCTCAGCTGAATTTTTTACACCCTATCAAAACGACAGCATTTCAGTTTTAAATCGCATATTAGCCCTTGATTGCACAAGTTTAAAATGAAGTAACTAGGACAGGACTAATGAATGCTTACACATTTTTTAAGAAATCGTTTGATATTTAGGCTGCACAAAGTTTTTATATTAGTGGAGTATGTATCTTTGCATCTGTATGCAAAGAATGGCAGAGAACTCAAGATTCTGCAAGGTATCTGTGTTTTATGATTTATTTATATATGGGGCGTTTGGAAATTAAAAAAAAAATCATTCTTCATTAAGAACCCCTGCAAAATAACATAGATGACTTCCTGCTTTTTTTTTTCTTCCTGTTGATTGTTAATTGTGCAAAATAGAAATTATATTTATATCTTTATTGAAAGCCAGAGAAGAAAAATTGTTATGTAAGACACAATGAAGGGCTGCTCAGATTTAGCCTGGGATATTATGTTATTGCTCAGTAAAGAGTTAATATAGTGATCAGTTTCACTAATTTTGATCCAAGGCTCTCTTCTGTATTTTACAGCAGCCTGAATATGCTCTGTAGTATTCTTGATATTATCAGTCTAATATGCAAATTGACTGCCCACTCCAGTTGTCTCTATCCATGTTCTCCACGACACCAGTGTTGGATTTACTGTTACTAAAGTGCTGGGATGCTCTGTAGCTGTGTGTGTCCACTCTTGTAATATAAATAAACAAACTGTCAGTTTGTGTACAATAACAAATTATCGTGTAATCCTATTTTATTTTATTTGCCTTCAAAGTTTTCTATCATTTTGACTTGCTCTAATGCATCGAATGACTACCAGACATCTGCATGCAGAGCTGGCACAATTACTCTCAGTTTTGGAGGAAAATGGAAAATCTCATCCAAATGTGTGATACAGGAGAATAAAAGAGTGCAGGAAGAGTTAATTAGGAATGGACGATCTAGATGGAAAACAAAACAAAACAAAACAAAATAATTAGACTCCATGATTTAATTTATCACAAAATTCACTAACATGAACACAGGGAAGTTGCTGGAGGGACCGTCCCTTTCAGTAGCAACAGGTTAAACCATTTATCACAGTTCCCAAAAATCCTTGGAATACCAGTTCTTCAGGGAAAAGATCAGTTTCTATACTTGTTCAACCCCTACAGTGGAATCCGGGACTATATAGTTGAAGTAATGATTATATGTCATAGCGCCAATGTGTGAGAATGGACTGAGAATTTGACTGAGATTGTTATACAGAACTGTGCTCCATTCTGACCTTATGATAAAGAAAAGCTGCTTTAAAATACTATATCATATATCAACTACTTTTTATAGCTTTAAAAAAGTCAAGAATTTCATTGAAAAGTACAGCTTTTATTCTTGTAGTTGTGCTTGAAGAAGTGGAAGGAAGTGGAAGGGTGAGTGCTGTCCTTGGTGCTGAGCCACAGCTTTGCATTCGAAGTCCAGGACCCCAAACACATGTAATTTTGAATAAACTTTGACAGCTTTTTATAATTATGGAAATACTTGTGAAGTTATTATGTGTTTATTTAGGCCTATTGCAAGCCTGAATTGGTTAAGTTGATGTTCTAAATCCTACTTTGTGTCTTACTGAATGTACTTTTCATTGGAATGTGTAACATTAAAATTTCAGGTATTAATTTAATTTACTAATATAACTTCATAAGAGATAAAAAATTTTTAAATTTCCAAAAATGAAAAAAAATTGAATTAAATATAAGAAATGAGATGAAGATTTTACAAGAGATTTGGGGATTGCAGTCTATATTATTTATAGTAACGTTAATATATAATTATTAGTTGTAGAGTAACCATTTAAGAAAAGGATTTATGGGTAGAAAAATGCATTTCAGCATCCTTATAAATGCTATTTCTCTCTCCCAAACTCACTGAAACTTTTTTCAAACAAACAAACTGTAATTGTTATCCTTCTTCAGATCACTTCTTTAATATGTAGAAATATCACAATTACATCTTAATGGTAAAGCTCATTGACAAAGCTAGCTTTGCTTTTCTGTGTTATATATGAAAAGCACAACAAAAATGAGTTATGAAAATATCTCACATACACCACAATAAAATGTTACTGTAAGTCAATGATAAAAAAGTAAATAATAACAATAAAAAATAAAAAAGTAATTTCTGAATTTAGCAGGGTTTTTTTTTTAAGTTTACACTTGTATATAAAAATGGCAGTTGTTAATGGCATAAACTTGCCCATTACAATTGTGTGAAAAAAATAAAGTTTCTTCTATGAAAAATTCAGAAGAATACTATGAAAATCAGTAAATGAAAGTAACTCTCTGAACTGATTCTAAATCTACTAACACTCTCCAAAAACACTTACAACCATGGTTTAGTAATGGTTTAATTAATCACATTAATAGTAATTATGTGGGAATTAAAACATACATTGATTGAACAAATCTCATTTTCTGACATTTTTAAACTAGTCTTAAAACTAGAATAGCTAGAAGAATCTTTCTGCTAACTCAACCATGCTGATAAAGTTGGTCTCTAACAGAAATTTATCTTTGCCTCTCAGAGCATGGCTAACAGCCATATGCATAAAAAATAATCATTTTATTAAACCATGCAAAAACATTTACCCAGAAGAGATGGAGCAAAAGGTCAAACTTCAGTTTTCAAAGTACATAGGACATTAAGCCTTTGGTGCACTGCCAATAGCTGTTCTGGCCAACAGACATTTATCTACACCTGCCCTTCAGATGCCTTAAAGAAATTTCATGTATTTAGAATCCTTAAATTTCCTTTTCGTAATCTTTATCCATAAATCTTTTAAACTCTAAACTCTAGGCCTATTTAGTAAATCGCTAATGTTGAAAGCAGGTCTGCAGAGTGAGCAGGTTCATGTTTTTTTAATTTATCATCTTCTTAAAAGACATAAAATTAACTTCAATCAAAAGTTATCAGCCTTTGTTATTTAGTTCCGATTAAATGTTAAGTCTATCATTCCTGTCCTTAAAATATGAGGGTTACCTTTTCAAATCACTTATGGAAGTGAAACTGAAATTTGGGACGATTCTAAGTATGAAGCAGATTTTTTTCCCCGATCCAGAGTTACTTTAACAAAAAAGACCCTTATGACTACTAAATGACAACCATATTTTAATTTTATTACATTTTTTTTCAGACGTGAAATATTGGCATTTGAGGCATGTTAGTGCATGGTGCCATTTTATCTCCACCTAAGAAGAAACTAAGATTAACATTGGAAATTAAAATTTTCCTGAATATTTTCTATGTAATGAAAACTGTTTAATCTTCATAATTACTTCTGAAGAAGGCAATAATTTAGGTCAGATTTGCAATACTTTCAAAAAGCCAGTCGTTTCTTGGCTGCCTGAGGCTAGCATTGAATCACTTTTAATGACCAACTGAGAACACAGATTTGTAAAGGAATGTATACAACAGTTTTTAAAAATACATACCACTTCCGCCTTTCGTGTCTGTGACATTAGTATGCGTATAGTGAGAAGCACTAAGGCATTAGCTTGTGTTCTCTTCACAGTTCAATGCACTAAGCATTCTGTATCTTTATCACTCTTGGATGAAAGCAGATCATGGTAAAATTATTATTCTTTAACATGTTAAAGTTTTGTTTTTGTTTGTTTGTTTTTTAAGTTGTGTATTTCTCTCAGTGTAGTATGCTTTCCTAATTTAACTATAAAGGTACTACTTTCAGTACAGATAACTAATAGGCATACTGTAAAATGCAGATAAACTTTCTAATGCAAAATCAACTTGGCAAGTGCATGTTATTTAACATATTTAACAGAGCAATTCTTCTAAGCATTCCAGCTTTAAAAGTCTAGGAAATAAATAAATCATAACTTGAGGTTTGCTTAACAAAAGCTCCCCTCTCTTCAAGTGATGATTACCTTTCATCTGACCAATTAAACCACATGACTCAGTAGCAATAAATGGAATGAAAACAGATGAATGCAATCTCTCGGTTTATAGGTGTCCTGGGAGAGCATTATTAGATTTTGTTACTAGCTCTGAGAGCACTACTGCACTTGTTGCTGAGGTATCATTTAATTCATTTGTCTATCTGAAACTCTATTTGTTTGCTTTGAAATTGCTCACCTGCATTTCCTCTTTGTACATTTGTCTTATCATATAAATATATATGGAATTCTTTAGAAGATGGTCTATAACCTGTGAGCATATAGTGCCTAAAATAACTTCCCAGATATGGCTGATTTTGTTAGACCTTAGAAGGAATATTAAAATACTTCATACTTGTTCTTTACATTAGGGCTAGCTAACATAATTATTTTATCCTATAGCCCTTCTAAAGCCAGAAAATATTCTCTGTCTTCCTAAAGTGATCTATTACTCACATACATACATGGTGTTTTTCATAATTTTTCATAATAATTTTTCATAATTTGGCCTACCTGTGAGTTTTACAAGTATATATCAATTAAAAGAGGGGAATTTTTAATGAATTTGTTATCATTTGCGACTCTACTGTATGGAGCCAACATAGACAACAGATAACATTGCTAATATTGTGTTCAGCTAACTGTTTTTATTATTGTCATTTTAACAAGAGGACAGTATTCTGGAAGCACTTAGGCACATCTGGAAGGTGGTTGGCGTCGTTATTCTATGTTATTATTATTGTTATTACTATTTTATTCTAGTTATGCTTTGAGACTTTTTAAAGTTAATTTTTACTAAAACAATGGAATTAATGGGATTGCATTGATTGAGGCCATTTGTGTACAGCCTATTGTTATTTTTCTACAAAAGGAGGGCTCTGTTATATAGTGACATTAATGCTGAAATACTTTTACATTATTGTTAAAGGCTACAGTCATTACATAGTGCACTGCTGATCACATACCTTTATTATGATATTATTATGAACAACTTAAAACAGATAATTTTTCAGGTAATATGCTCTGTGATCTGTTGTCAAAAGCTTCATTTTAATAGTCAAAGGTTTAATTTACTATGAAATCCTTCTACTCTTAAGTGATTCTACAGACAGAATCTTATGTTATTATCCATGATACAGAGAAGGGATTGTTGAAGCATATCTTCAGCCTCTTCTTTATCCAAAGATCTGCAGTTTTGCTCTACAGCATTCAACTGGCCTCTGTATTCTCGTACTGTATTTTCTTACCCAGTTTTGAAATTCCATGGGTGCAATCCACAAGGTCTTGAAGAAAAAGAGACAGTAAAAACTTCTCTATAAGCCTATCACTATTATCCTTAAATTTTAGTGAAGATTTTTCCAATGCAGTTAAGTATATTCTCTAAATTTTAGTTACTACCTTCAGTGGGAAGCAGATATATATACAAATTCTCGAAAATGCAGATTATTAGCTCTAAAGTGACTATCGGGTCCAAGGCTTGAAAACATGTATTAGTTATCTAACATAAAATTTATTAAAATCAATCTTTCTGATTCTTCAGTGAAAATAAAGAAGTGGAAGGTTGAAAAATACATTTATGCTATTATATTGATCAGTGTTTAACTTAATATCACTTAGCCATATACTGCAGTTTAGTTCATTTTCAAAGGCAGGTATGTAGATAAAGGAATAGATAGCTGGACAGACACATTGTGCCTTTAAGTACGTTAATTTGACAAATGATGAGTATCACAATGTATAGTTCATACAAGTGCCCAACTACCAATTAGAATTATTGCCCCAAAATAATATTATTATTAATCAAATAAAATTTTGCTGAGAAGTGCTTGCCCTTATATGAGGTTTCATGAAGGGTCACAGGGACTGTATTCATTCATGTTTAACACACTAAAGTTATTTTTCTATTTGCAGCTAACATTCTCAACATTTCTGTTCCAGCTGTTTATTTAAAAGTGACTGAGTAGCGTTGCATTTATTCAGTCATTTCTGAAAGCATAACTGCACCTGGGGTAGGATTCCCAAACAAATTATTTAGAAATGTCCAGACTTCTCAAGTTATAATTTTAAATGTAATTTCTGCAATATACTTTCAGTGATGATTCATTAACATTGCACTGATAATTTAAATTCAACAAATGCCACGCTGGCACTGGTATAAATTACTTTTGTTAAAGCACTTTACTCATTGTTGTCTTTTAAGTGACCACATTGTATTTTCCGATCTGGCAGTCTAGTTTAGATTGCTCTAATGTTGAGTGGGATCTTGGTGGGGGGAGAGAGAGAAAAGAAGAAAGAGAAAGGTCTTGTATATATAAAGTTTTGTATACATATGCCTTTGATATACAAAGTATGTGTGGCATATATGCATTTTATACAAGTTTGTGGTGAATGAGCTTTTTCTAAATTTTCTAAATTTCTAAATTCTAAGTTAATTTTAAAAATTCTAGTGTAGTTGAGTTGCTGCGTTGTTGTTTTTTTCTACATATAGATGATTTGATGTATTTATTCTGTAAATGCATATTGCATAATCATTTGTTTCTGCCCCGTTGTTCTACAACTCTACAACTACTCAAAAAAGTGTTAAGGAATTCTTCAGAACCTTATTCAGACTCCGTTTCATAAATCACAGGCTTA
Source organism: Perdix hodgsoniae (assembly GCA_035772895.1). Lineage (NCBI taxonomy): Eukaryota > Metazoa > Chordata > Aves > Galliformes > Phasianidae > Perdix > Perdix hodgsoniae. The sequence goes on along the minus strand of JAPSGF010000048.1, from coordinate 2,076,504 downwards.
GAGTGGTTTCTGTGAATACGAATCAAGCAATATACAGGTAATCCTGTACATTGATTCAAGAAGAATATGAGCCTCTAGGAACCATATTCATAAATTAATACTTCCTGTGTCTTTTTGTGTGTCATAATATCTATTAAAAAAAAAAAACAAACCTTTTTTCCTGGATATTATTTTAATGATGAAGGTTGATCATTGAACTTTTTAAGTCAGTGACACAACACATCTCTAACATCAGACCTAAACCTAAAAGAAGGTCATCTTAAAAAAAGTAGGACCAAGGGTTCTTTGACAATGTGACATTAGTCTACCCATCTTTTGGAATACTAGCACATCAAAATTAGTTATTAAAAGATATGCTGTTATAAAGCTTACAATAGAAATCAAATTTCTGAACCAGTGCATAATCAAACTGCTTTTTATACACTTTTTTCTCTTGCTGCCAGAATTAAGGATGGTTTCCTACTTTTAATAAGGTTAAAATAGCTTATTATGTAGCTTAGAATTTCTTATTTTTTCCATGTCAGATTCAATACGTATGGGACTAAATGATTGCATTTTAACTATGACATTGAGACTTTCTAAAAACCTCCAGAGAAAAGAAAAATGTCTGTGATTAAAAATGTCTGTGATTAAAAATAATAAATAAAAGTTATGCTGCATGTAAGCAAAGTCAAGCCCTATCCAAGGAGCAGTTTGCTTTTGAAAACAAAACACAGTTACAAAACAATGTTCCTAATGAGCTTAAAATCAAGACACCAGCTTCTGCACATACATGAATTCACTAATATAACATAATTCTATGAGAGTAAAACCATTGCTTGAACGTTTGAACGTGTAAATATTAAAGGGAGAAGTTTTTTCTGTGTTTTTTTGTTTGTTTGTTTGTTTGTTTTTAATAAAACTCTGGTGTATGTTCAGATCCTCATAGTATATTTGAAATAAAAGGAGGATTTGCCTGAGCAGTGTGATCAGGACTGTGCTCAAGTTTTACAAAAACAAACAAGAAAAGAAATGTACCTGCATTTGCAAGCTAGGGGCACATTCTCTTTTATTACGCAGAAATTACTTTGGCCATTTTAGGATTACTGTCTGAATATACATTTCTGTTTGCTTTTGTAAGTCAAATTCAGGAATTTGCAGTCCATGTCTGTCAAGCACACACAAAGTTGAACTGAAGTAAAAAGGACTATTCACAAGTTGACACAAATGCTTAAGGATTGTGGTTTAAGTATGCTGACAAAGGGATTTATAGATAATAGTATAGATAAAGGACAGCAGTTGCAGGCAGCTGTTGCTGCGGCTGCTGCTCCATGCAGTCATGGCTCCATAGCAGCCACTGTGCTGGATGCATGCTGGCAGCAGTCACTCTTTTCCACAACCTGTGTATGACCACTACAATGGAAAACTGAACCATCTCTATGCATTACTGAAAAGGTGCGTAAAGAAAATAGAGGAGGTAAAGTAGTAATTGTTTCTCATGTTGTTTTTTTCTTGTTTTGTGGGAGGATAACGTTTGTTCATTAAATCCCACATGACTGAACAAAGCTGGTACTTTGATACTGAATCAGTTAGGAACGGTAGTGGTCTCTAACAATGTTGCCTGGAGCAAAATATTCACTCAGCACTACTGCACACAGACCAGGAGATTTTGGAGCGCCTGCCCTAGTAATTCTTCCCAGCATGGCCAGAGTAGTCCTAGGTAAGAATATGTAAATCCCAGGAATCCTGTATAAGGGAAAGACTTTGAGACTTTTATATAAGCATAGCACATTTTAGACACAGAAAAATAAAAATTAAAAAAAAATATACAATGCCAAAGATGCATGGTAGTTTGCAACAAATAGGACAGCACCTAAACAGACACCAAATTCAGCACAGAGCAGTGAGGAGAGTAGTCAGTATCTGAGCCATCTATACATTCCTCTCTTCTCATAGATTTTTATAAGAAACAACAGATTTACAGCTAAAGACCCTGCTAAATGTATTGACAACTGTTTTTAAATTAAAATATTAAAATGTTAAGAAAAAAGTCAGTCTTTAGAAGAGTTATTCAATAATTGGAGTGGTACTGCTGGTCTGTTCTGCTTCTTGCCTGGAGGAACTTACTACGCAGGATGTTTGAAGTGTAGTGTTGATGCTTTGTACGCGTTCGTTATCTTTACCAGTAGGTGGAGCTGCCACGTTAGGTGCTGCTTTTTTTCATTTCTTCTCCCCCTCCACTCCCCCACCCTTCGCCCCCCCTCTTCCTAATAAGCTGTTTTCTGATATATGTTGGGTACCATAGAGTGAGAGGGAACAGGAAGCGGAGGCAGAATCAGAGAGGATTCTGGAAAGGTCTCTGTGTTTTCTTTTCCACTGAGAATACAGAAATTATGATTAATTAGTAAAGCTTTGTCGATGGAAATCTGTACAATTTCAGGAGGGGATACATATTACCACGTTATTTTTGGATGCTGGGCTTTGCAGTGATTTGTCATTCTTCCTCAATCAGGTAAGCTGGCAAAACATTACATCTTATCCATAATAAATCTTAGCAATATGATCTTTTCCATATTTTGGAACGAGACTGTACCCTCTGGTTTGCTGTTAAGGTAGAGCTAAAGATGGAATGGGGAATTCAAAGCCATTTTGTACTGACTGATTGTGATGATGGTGTGATTTTTTTCGTTTTAACCTAGTTAAATCTGATATCTGGCCTCTTAATATGATATTGTAATGCAGTAGACTTGCTTGCAAAATCAGATCTTTTTATCATCAAGGTGTACTACATTAATTCTTGGCATTTTGTGGAAATGACCTTGTTTCCTAAGAAGAAAAATGTGGTGATATCGAGGCTCAGGAACAGCAGGTCTTGTAAGACTCCGAGCATCTAAGGTTCTGATGATCCAGGAATAAAATCCATGTGGTTTGTTAATGCCATTTTCAATATGCGCACATACACACACACTGTGTGTATATATATATATATATATATAATATATGTAATGTGTATGTTCTTTGTCAAAATCTCCTTACTGGTCAGATTTTTCTAGAAGGCATATAAAGAAATATTTTCTTTCTGTGCCATTTTTTTTCCCCCATAGAATACAGATTGTGTGTCTGTGCATATGAGAGAATGGACTCACCAACTGTGAATTAACCAGAGGGCCACACTGACAATACTGCTCACATTTTGTCCATAACATCACTGCCTAGCTTAATACAACCTTCTTGATAGGACAAGTCGGATAAATAAGCAGAATAATTATTATATTTCTTGATGTTGTTTTCTATTTATTGTTTTATTCATTGTTTTTAGTAGCAACTACAGCTTTCAGTTATTACGGGTAAAAGGAACTTATAAATAAAGCTCATTTTGACAGATTAATTCTTTTTTCAGTAGTTGTTCCATAGATGTACATTCACATGTTATTCAATATATAGTACTGTAGTGTTAATTTGGAAATAATTTTCATGAGAAAAAAAAAGTAGAAATAAAAGGATGCCAGAAAAACATACAACACCATTAAGGAGCTCACTGTTTACAAAACACTGCCTCAGTCCGTATAAGAAAAAGATGCAGGATTGACTCTCAGTTGTTGCTCAGTGTACCAAGGCCTATACATGAAGCAGTGTTAGAAAAGGGTGAAGTGTACAACTCATATCTTTATGTTGCCAAATCAATATGTCTGTGACTTCCTTGTGTAAGTAACTTCAGCATATGTAAATAATAATAACAATGATGCTTGTTTAAAAACATACCACTTTTGTGCTTTCATAATGGATTTTCCAAGAAAACAGTTTTCAGTGAAGACTTTTTAAGTCTAATTAATCTTAATTTACTCTTACACATCTCCATTTAGGGAGGAAAGACTATGTTAAAGACTAGATTGCAAGCTGCTATGGTAATTTGAAGCTCCATAGCACCTGTTAAACAGATATGTTATTTATTAGGCCTTGGTATTTATAGAAAATATGCTTGTATTGTTAGCTCATGATCTTTTCCTCTAAAGAGCAGAAGTTAAGACCTCACACTGATTTTCTCAGCTGTGCTAATTAAACTGCCTTTTAAAGTTCTGTTGAGGTAATAAAAGATGCTAGCAGAGGTGGGGGCTGCTCTGCTTCACTGAGGAACAACTCCCTTATACTCTCCTAGCTTTTGTTACCAAAGTAATTTGGTCATTTCCCTTTATTATCAGGTACTTGGGGGTGGGAAGTGTCAAGGGAAAGGAAAAAATAAATACAGTGTGCTCTCCAAATAAATTTGATGACAATACATTGTGTTTTCACCTCTTTTTCTTCATCAGATAGCACTAAATGAGTTAATTTGTAGTTTTTTCTACACCCTCAGCAGACAAAGAATTTTAGAAGCAATAATTAAGGTGGGATGTGAAACAGAACTTGTGACTGATGGCACCCTGCTGCTGCTTGCATTCTTGGCCCCATATGTGTTAAATATATGCTATGCATTACGTTCCTGAAGTCCCACAACTTTTGATGTATCAGATAACAGCAGATGCTGAGACTTCTTCAGAGTAGGCAAGAAAGTTATGACCTGAATCCCTAAAATGAAAATCCTGGCAGTTTTTACTAATATACCATTCGTGATGTAAGATGACAAACAGTGTTCACACTTGAGTTAAATCTAATGGAAAATAAATACAAGTTTCTGATAGTTGGTAATTTTATTTGTTTAGATTACCTTTTTGTTGACCTCTGAAAGCAACTGCTGAAAGTAAGATCCGGGATTTACTCTTTTTTTAAATCAGAAAATTCTAGATAAAGTTTAGAAACTTAACTTTCAGAAGTCTAATCAGTTTATTTGCCACTCAGTGTATTCCTCTACTCTGTATTTTTTAGCTTGCAGCTGTTAATCAGTAATGTATGCTGATTAACATATATTGCAGCAAATATCATTTCATCAGTGTCACATTGAATTCATAAAACATTTAAAGTATCATAATGAAATTGACACACATTCAGACTGCTTGCAGGACAGATGTATACACTGAACTGAGGCTTCCCAGGAATAATAGCTGAGGTCCCAGCTACTCCTGATGAAAAGCTCTGAAGCACATTGCCAACAGCACTTCCCTGTAATCTACAAGGGCTGCTCCAAAAGTAATGCCTCCTATATTATTAAGTTGGCCCACAACCTCAATGGCACCACAAATGCCATTGTTGGTGAAACAAAAATAGAGGTTGAACCTTCCTGTCAATATTCCTTTAAATTTTGTTGCTTTTTTTTTTTTTTCATTAATTTCATGAGCCTGGCATACAGGTTCCTGTTTATTGCTGGTGAAAAGGCATAGCTAATGGCAGTGACTATGTTGAAAAGTAGAGCGAATTCTCAGCTATATAACACTATTGTGTTATTGTGCTCTTTATATTTCTTGTAGCTTCCATAGAAATAAACAGGATGTTCTGGAAGTAATGCAACCTAAGTAATTATTTGCCTCAGAAATGAACTCAGAGCTGGTATCTTACAATAAGTTTACCTGCTTGCACTAAAATTTTCCTTATGGTTATCTGAAGTCCCCAGTATTATTCTGATAGTACTATTGCTTGATTTTTCTTGCCCTGTAACTAGGTAAAGAGCAGGATAAGTGTAGCTCAAGCAGAAGCTGCATTGCTTCAAAATTTAAGTATGAAGTAGGAGCACAACATGCTTTTGAACAACCACAGTGTGTAAGTGCCACCACTGTAATCCTAAACAGGAGTATGGAAATTGAATTATAGATCACAAGAGTATCTGGTTTTTCATTTGCAAAATGATTCCCATAAAAAAAAAAAAAAAAAAGCCCCGAAAAAACAAGAGCAGCAGTTAGCCCAACCCAAAATTGTCATTTCAAATTCTCAAAAAAACTTGAAAGTGGTCACCAGTCTTTATATGGCCTTCCTACAAAAAAAATAAAAATAAAATAAAATATTCTACCAACTAAAATAGAACAGAATGTGTTTTTATAATACATTTAAATAATTGTAGCATATTTTAATTGTAATTTTTAATTATAAAAAGTTAATGTTGAATTAAAGAGTTTAATCACTTGTGAGCTCTTTCACATGTAAAAATCGTAAAGTTTATTTCTGTTCAGATTAGTTGTCTACTCATTCACTGTTTATACATAGATCACTTCAAAAGTAATGCCTCCTATTTATCAGTAGTATTTTCCACAGGAATTAAAAGCACAAAAACAGCACAATAACATTTGATAGAGCAAATTTTCAGCTACAAAACAAGATTTTTCAGCATAGTCACCACCATTAGCTGTGCATTTTCACAGCAATTAACAAGAGCCTGTGAGTTGCACTCAAACATCTGCATCAAAAGAGGTGACCCACTGTTGCTACTGCTGAAATGCACCACCCACCACCTCACTACACTCACATCTACTGCTGGGTCTCCATCAGCAATCAGCAAGCATCAGTGAATGTCAGTGTGCTATTTTTTCCTGCATGGAGAAATTCAACCACCCTGTTGCTTCATAGGCACTTCCATGCCAGATACCATTTTTTTATGACTGCTCCTCTGCTGCTTTCTGTCACATGGCAACAACACATTACTGAATATTGGTGGGAAGGTTCAACCTCTACTGCCATACCACCAACAGCTGCTTCTGATGTCATGGGCCAATGTAATAAAATAGGATGCAGTCACTAAGCTCTGGAAAACATGATGGAGCTGTAGGTGCTCCTCTTCTTTGCAGGGGAGTTAAACAAATGACCTTTAAAGGTCTCTTCCAACTCAAATGATTCTATCATTCTTTAACTTTCAGAGCAGTGCTTGTAGTTACCAAACTTTCCTTACTGAGAAGTCCTACTTAGGCAAGTGTAAATTATAGGGCTATCATATGCACAGGTCCTTCTTCCAATCTGGAATTGTTTTTCCTGTTGCTTCTCTGAGGTCATGGCTCAAGCTGTCATATCAGCAGATCAACAACACTGAGTATGCGTGTCCTGACTGCACTGTACATACTAATGTGTGGCACATACCAGATATATGAATTGCATACATGCTGTACTGTTGAACTACCTGCACAGCAAGACTGATGTCTATCATATGTTGGAGGACTGCATGTATACAGACCAGCCAAACTGTGCATGCATAACATATAGCTGACTCCCTGTCTTGGCACTGCAACAGGCACAAAACGTCTTTGCAGAGTTCCTGACTGAAAACACGGTGGCCACTACTCAATCTGATATGATTTCACAGGTGCTAATATGGAAAAAACCTCAAAGAGTATCGGTATTATTCGCTCTGTGTTCTCAGTATAACTACTCAACAAGATCCTAGTCAGAGCTACATAGCAGACACTTCCATTTATAGATTTATACTTAAATTAGACTTGTTTATTTAAAATTAGGACCTCCCTTAGGATTAACATTTTCATATTTCTTTGTGACTTAGATTCTGAATAAAAACAATACAAATACATTTCAACCTGAGTTAGAAAAGAATTTCTACCTACTTATTGAAGCTGTAGCTGAGTATTAAGGGAGTCCCCCATAAATGTTTTCACTATTACTGGTTTGAGTTACCAGCCTTACATTTTCTATATCAGATTGTTAGAATTCTTCCTATAAACTAACGCATAGAAAGAATGCTAGAATTCTATTAGCTATCCCACATTGTATGTTACTTAGAACTACAGGCCTTTATTATTGCAATACTGGGCAGATATACTTAAACAGTATAAGAAAAGATGCCTTTTAAATAAGTGGGATAACTTGCTTTACTCCATTGTAGTTCTGACTGGATTGAAATGGTATTTCCATAATCCATAATTCTTTCCATTAAGAAAACATTCCAAACTTAGGGACTAATTTAGCTTTATTAAGCAATTGCATGCAAATGGAACTTGAAGAAATCCATGTATATTTTTCATTGATCATGCTAAGCCACAGATATAAAGCATTCTACTTTCATTTTGAATTTTCATGCTTATACCTCATGTAGCAAAGACCACAAACAGCTGAAAATTCTGTATAAGCCTCTCAGCAAGAAGTTATACTTTTTTCTTTTCAGTTTCCTAGACAACTATCAAAGTCTAAATACAGTCCATCAATCTTGCGCTGTACAAATTTTCATTTTTTTATTGATTAGTTTCTGGAGTTTAGTAATACTAGAAAACAAGCATCTCAACTGCATGGTTCTTAGTGATTCTGTTCATTTTCTGAGTTTGTATTGATATTTATTGTTATTTTTACAAGCAACGTTGTGTTGTAAATGTATTTTCATTAGTTTCTCTAGAGAAATTTAGAAGAGTATTACTTTTTGAAACACCTTTTGTTTTAATTTTTGAAAGCAAGAATAATATTATGATGTATTTAGACATTGCTAAGCGACGCTTCATTGAATTCTTTTAAACCATAAGAGTAAGTAGTGGTAAGTGTTCACAAATACTAGGAATTAGTTGGATTTAAGGTATGGGAAACACAACAAATAATTCTGAATCTGGACAGTTATATCCGTGGATAACTGTTTCTTGTTAATTTAAAATCAGATTAACATTTTTGTAGTCACTTAACACTTCAAATACCTTAGACTTCCACTCAGTGCTTGGCATTTGCCTCTCACTTGAGATTTCACTTAGCAGAAGCCATTACTGGCATACTGTAAAAACAGAAAAAGCAAACAAAAAAAACCACACAACAATCTTTGTAGGAGTATCTAATTTTGAATAACCCCATTTCTTTCCTAAATTGAGTTTGAGAAGCATCAATGCATTCTTCCACAGGACAACATAACAACAATAGGTAGCTATCTTTTTCAGCTCAGCTTTACATTAAAAGGGAGCTTAGGGAGCTCAAGTGCACAAGTAGACAATTTGAAACAGTTTTAAAATATTATATCTCACAACATGAAGGATGTTCCACCTTATCTTAAAAGAAATCCTGATGCTGTATAGGCAGAAGAATTCAGGAAAGAGTCCTGCACTTAGAAGGGAGTATATTGTGTAATTTGCTCATCAGCAATCACTTCTGATGAATGCCTGAGGTTTTACCTTTGATTCACTCCTGGAAGTTGAAGCAGGATAACCTGCTCCAAATAAAACCAATTTTGGTCAACATATCTTCCAAAATAATTCTCTATAGCTGCTTTCTGCTACAGTAAAAATTTATAATTTAAAACTGCTTATGCAAGTTCTTAGTCCTGAGGTGAGAACCAATTGCAGTAGATTAAAAGCCTATGAAACATAAGGCAAAAAGTTAAGAAAACATAATGAAGTGTTGATTTGTTATGATGGTGGTTTTTGTGTTTTTTTTGTTGTTGTTGTTGTTGCAATACATTACAAGTACCCACCTTATACAAAAAGATGTTTGAAACTATGAGATGAGAAATTGAAATTTTGGGATTAGTTTACCAGAGTATAAATTCAGGACAAAGATATAACAGTTTCACCAGCCTCCTTCCTTTGATTTTTACAGTGACACAGCATTAGCAGATACACAGCTACAACCCTCATCCATTGGAAATACAGCCAGTAAGAACAGATGTGAGATGTAATAAATAGGGATAAGAAGGTTAGAGTTACATGTGAAAAAACGTTGCCTATGACTGCCTTGTGCTTATTCAGAATAAGAATTTATTAACATCACGTGCATTTTTAGTGTTGTCAAACTCATTCATGTTAAAGATGGATACCTCTACCACTTGCACACAACAGTTATTTTTAACAACAGAACAAAAGTTACAAGGCTTCTTTTGAAAATAAGAATCATATGAATACTTAGTATTTCTGATTTTTTTTTTCATTAGGAAGCTATATTTCATATTTTTAAAGCCTGCAAGCAACAGAAGTTAACAGTTTTTGCCTATTTGCCCTGTCTCTGACCGTGAGATTAGATTTTAGCCACAGTGCTACTTCAGAGGCAGAATCCAGATGCACCCAATAGGCAAAGGGATGGGTAATCCCCCTGCACACCCCCAGGGAATTGCTACATTCAGTGGAAAATTTGCATTGCTGGATAAGTATCATTGGTGGCAGTATCAGAGTCATTATCCCTTGAGGGTAGTAGTTGAGACAAAGTTTTCAGATGTCTTCAGTGGAGCCTCTTGTAGTGACTCACCACAGCAAGATGTGCTGAATCAGTGCCTCATTCAAAATGACCAGGACATGAAAACTTTGCTGTGAGCAGTCTTCTCAATGACTTTGTTATATTATTAAACAAGTAAAAGCTACAATTGAGGCATCACTTATTGTATCTTTGAGAAAGAAAGTTATTCTAGATTAGCAGTGACTAGTACTCATATTTTGAACATATTTTCTGTAGGAATACTTTGAAATCAGTCTTTATAAAAGAAGCTGTGATCAAGTAGAGAGCTTTGACTCTGTTTTCCCACCTGTATTCTTTGAACAGATTTGTGTCAACACAGATTTTATCCACAGACTTTTCAGTGACTGCTCATTCTCAGTGTTTGGAGACAAGTACTATAAAGGATGCTATAGCAGGAGCTAGGACTTACAGGGATGTCTTATTTTTTCTTTTCTTCTGTAGGAATAAGAAACAAAATAATGACAATGTAAAATAAATGTTATAAGAGCCAGAAATACAGTTCAGATGGAAATAAGTTCTCCAAGAAACGTGATCCCAGTCTCAGTGCCTGCAGACAAAAGTACCCAAGATGTAAGTAGACTATTTAAATTTAATGAAATATATGCTCTAAATATTGAAGTTTTAAAGGATGTGGAAGCAGCAGCTTACTTTCAGTCAACTCTTGAAATGATGCAATCTGAAGAATGTGGAGAAGAAACTGGCCTTTGCATTGCTTGAGATCAAAGACAGTTTTCTTACACAAGAAAAATCTATTCATACTAACTTCCTTAAGATAAATAACATGCAGAAGCATCCATGTCTTCCTCCAAATACATAGTGAATTAACTTCTTATTCCTGGTTAAAGACTATAAATCCAGGGGGGAGTAATGATAATTTTTGCAGTTTCCTAAGCAATAGTTGAGAACCTTCCTGTTTGTCTGGGCACTGCTGTATTACTAAAGAGTGATATATTACTAAAGAATGATATAATACTAGTCAGACAGTATTCTCAACAGACATTTTTCCCCTTTCATTTAGAGAATATGGTTAAAAGAATAAATGGAATTTTTTAAATTCACGTGACTTAAAAGATATTCTGAAGTGTACTTTGAGTCTGTGCTAGGTTTTGTGGGCTAATCCATATTCCGCCCTGATATTACTGAGTCTTTTCCTTAGGTTGGAAAAATATGACTATATGGATATGTAAGTTTCTTTGCCTACTGCAATTGATTTTGAGAAGCTCTGGGCATGGGAATAAAAAAAAGTATCAGAAATCTCGGGGAAACTTCAGTCTCAAAGAAGCTTCAGCTCCCAAAGAGAAACTTTTCTTAACAAACAATTCCATTTTCTGCTAGAAATGCAGCTTTTTTTTTGTTTTCATGATAGCAAAAGATCCAGTGGTTAAATTCTGAGATCTGCTTTTTCTTCGAAGAACTTAGACTATCTTTTCTTCTCAGCCAGGCATTATGTTCTGATTTATATGATATGCATTTTATATGGTGCTATGTATCTGCTATGTATCTAAAATGTAAACTGGAAAATAAAATGAGTATCATTAAGTCTCTGCTTTTTGACCTTATAACATATAATGATTACTGTAGTTATTTTTCAGTAGAATCTAAGGATCTCTGCAAGATATTTGCAAAGAAGTATTATGTTCCATTTATGTTGGTAGGCTAAGAAACAGACTCTTCTTAAGCTGAATGCATTTGACTTAAGATTTCTTCTCAAATACTTCAGGCATTCATGTATGATCTCTTTCCACACCTTCTCAAATGCAACTCATTCTTTTAAAAAATGTATAATGGCTGAATTTAAAGAATTCCTAAAGGTTTGGGTCTATTTTTATGAGTAAAAAAGTCAAAACATTTATATCTGTGGTTCTGCAATTTGCAGGAATGTATCTGAGGAATACAGATTCATTTCCCATGAATTTTTTTTTTTTTTTTTTTACATGACTAAGCTTACTAGAACAAGTATACTGGCATGGATATAAGAATCATATGGCGCTATTTGTCATATGTCCCACTTAGGAGAAAACAATATACAAACAAAAGAATTAAAAAAAATCCAATGTTGCAGTGAAGCAGACAGTAAAAAAAGGAGATGAGTGTGGGATGCCAGTGGGTTCAGAGATAACAAGACAAGAGAACAGTGTCTGAAGATATCCCAAAAACCAGCTTCTGGATCTTTCAGACAGTTTTGAGCTGCTTTCCAGTTTCGGATCTAATCTGTTTTGAAGGTTTGCTCATCTGACAAATCTTCTGTTGGACAGATTTAACCTCATATTTTAAACTCTTAGCAGATTTTCAAACCCTTAATTTTCGTTGTTGTTGAAGTGGGAGTCCTTCAAATGTAGTTAACCGTGCTTTCACACCTTTTTGAACACCTTTTAATGAGAGCATTAAATAAAATCATGTGTAAGACCTCTTAAGGACCATATTATTTATTAGTATTTCCTGTATTTACTGATCATTGGTCAGGCTTCAGCTACAAATTTACATTCAGATAATTAAGACTTTCTAAGCACTTTCAAATTAAGCTTTTATTACACAAATATTATTGTCATTGCATTCCCTTATTAGTTATTTTGTATCCTAATAGCAGTAATTACTTTGGTATTGTTATTTGTTACCACTATTTATTTTATTAATAAATATCTTGCAGTGACTTCATTATTTTTATTTTGAATAGTTGTGCAATACTAGTGCCTGCAGGCTACTAAGGTCTACCTTACAAATTGATACAAAAAATAATAATTAATCTCTAGCAATGACTGTAGTCTAAAGAAAAGGACACACCAGATGGATGATAGCTATTGGAAGGAATGGAAAAGAGGAAAACAAATCCTGCATATTAGTCAGCTAGAAACTGCAAACACAAGTTATCATAGTGCAAGTTAGTAGATTACAGTTTAAAGAGGCAGGTTCAGAGCACATGGTAAGCACTGGAGGCTGTTTTCAGGTTTCAGGAAATCTTTTCCTTGAAAATACCTGCTTTCCTGTAACAAACAGTCATGGGCTCTTGGGGCTCCTTGACTTAGGATCAACAGTTGACTGGATGGCTTTTTTATATCTCAATCAGCTCTCCATCTCACTGAATAGATTGCAATGCATTTTTAATTAAAGCATTAAGACTTGGCTCTTCTTTTTTTGGTTCTATTTTCCAATCAATTTTTAAAGCAGTAAAAATGGCTCAAAGATGCCATGAAAAAATATGGCAATGATGTATAACCATTAAAAAAAAAATTTTGAAGCTTTCAACAGACAAGGGGATAGGTCTTTCTTTATCAAGTAAGCCTCTGCTCATGTGTTATTTCAGTAGAAGTATTTCTTAGTGGAAAATCTTTGTACTAAATTAACATTTACCCATCCTTTCTTCTCTTGTTGTAAAAGGTCAACTGAATGCATTGGAATCGGTAGTACGAGAGGGAGCTGTGATGACACACTCCTTTAGATACTGTCTGTAGTCTCCCTGTTCTCCATTTCTCATTAAGATACCAGTGGTGTGAGTTGAGGTAACTTTCTGATGACATCAGCAAACACCTACACTTTTTACTTTTATAGTAGCAGACAATCTCCAGCCAATGTTGAAGTGATACCACCAACCCTGTTGTTTATGTTTGTCTTGAAGTGGGAGCCCCACACTTTTAATTTGGACAATATCTTTACTGCCCTACCACTAGCCAAGAAGTATCATGAACATCTCATCTAGAACAGATTCTTTTTAACCTAATTTTTATGCAATTGTTTGTTTTTAACAAAACCATCTGAGGCTACTTCTGTACTTGATACATCAAAATATATTTTCTAAGTTATAAATACTCAAATTAATAATTAGATTAAGAAAATTAAATTTTGTGATCATTTTACAGATTCTGTTTGCTAGTCTTGCACTTTTGCCACTGCATGTTTGTGCGCCAGCATTTCAGTTTTAGCGGAATGAAAATCTCAGTCAGCTTTCCCAAGGGGAAAAAAAAAAGAAGAGAAAACAGGAAAAATCAAATGCTCATGTTCCAAAAGAAAAAAAAGCAGCTTAAAAGAAACACTACAGAGTTTGCTACTTACATAACTTGGAAGTTTTGAAGAAAAGATATGACTTGTTTCACACAGACTACAAATAATTGTTCAATATCTTGGTGATTTTAACAAGTAATCAGGGTATCCACCTCACTTTTACAGTACCACTTTCAATGTTACATTTACCTGATTTAAGATATCTTAAAAATAGATACCTTCAGGCCACTTCCTTTGGATTTTTCAGAGACAAAAAATTAATTTGACATCATTAGCACAGATATTTTGCCTACTTTCTAAGTAATTTTCTATATAAATGATGAGATGATAATTATATTCAAAAATGAAATGTAACAACTTACCCCTAGGACTAATATAATTAACTGAAATATGCATAAAATTAAGAACATATACAAGTAATATGTATATTAAACTTTAAAGGAAGGGATTGAAAGAAAACTAGGAAAGGGTTTCTGGAATGAAATGCCACAAACATGGAGAGGAGGAGGAAGCTGTTTACTTTCAGAACACCTCAGGTACACAAGGATATCCAGCAAGATACCGTTGCTACCACTGCCAACCCTTAAATGAGGTCTGGGAAGGGGTGGATCCTGACTCCACCCTTTTGGTCACTCAGGTACATTACATGCACCTGAGCCCCACTGGATTGTTCCTGCCTTCCTACCGGGTACTCAATCACTCTTTCAAGCTGTGACTTAGCATTTCTGCTACAGCAGTGTAGTACCTAAATAAAAATGGTTTGGGCATATTTAGCATAGAAAGACACTTGTGTAATAGCAGCAGTTAGGATAGATAGTAGGTGAGGCAGGACTTAAGTAATGTTTCTGGACTGTTTCCAGAGATTGTATGTGCTTTTAATTCTCAAATAAAGAACAATTTTTGAGTTTAATAGGGAGTTACATTAATTATTTTTTTTAAAAGATACCTTTTTCTGGTTGATTTAATAGATATCAGTAAAGAAGGAACGGCTTTAAGCTGCACCAGGGAAGCTTAGGTTGGATATTTGGAAAAATTTATTCACAGACAGTGTGAGGCACTGGAATAGGCTGCTTGGGGAAGTGGTGAAGTCATAATCCCTAGAGGTGCTCAGGAAGGGGTTACATGCAGCACTGAGGGACATGGTTTGGTAGACAGTATTGGTGGTAGATGGGCAGTTGGACTTGGGGATCTTAGAGGTCTTTTCCAGTCCTGGTGATGCTATACTGAAACTCAGAATCATAGAAGCATGTGATAAGGATGCTTGCTGGAGGCAATTGCTCGCTTAAAAATTTATTTTTCAATTTATACTGCTTCAGTACTTTCAGCCACTCCTGGATTTACATATCACATTAACACAAGGTTCTCCCGGCTTTTTACTTGAGAAAAATTTTCTCCATGTCTACATCACAATATATTTAATTTATGAAATTATGGTCACCTCCATTCTGGTGTTTTGTTACTCAGGCAATAATCTGCCAGTTACATTATTTCAGTGATTTCAGTGCACATCATACATTCTGATGCCATGCTGTGAACACACTCCATAAATTAAGACTTGAAGTGACACAGGGGCAAGTTTACCCATGATGTCATTTGCTTGGTAATTTTGGATTTAGGAATAAGTAGTCTCATTTCTTTTTCCATTCTTCTACTGCAAGTTCTTCAGACATTTTTTAACATACTCTTTCTCCCTCTAGGATTTGGGTTTGAGAAGGTCATTTGAAAGGAAATCATTATTTTAAAAGATCATTATTGTAGCATTTTGTGGTAGATTGTGTGCATGCATGCATGCCATTTCTACAAGCTGCTCATATATTATGTCTCAAATCTAGACTTAACAACTGCAGTATATAGTTGTATGTTCACAAGGTAAAGTAGGGAAGGCTGAGTGGCTTAGTTATGCATAAAACACAACTCTACCCACTCATTTCAGGCACCAAAACTCAATAACCCTTAAATAAATCAGTTTTCATAATTTTTAAATTATAAAAGCAATTGGAGTATGCCCCAAACTCTTATAAAGTACGCAGCAAATAATGTTCTTCTGTTAGTGGTGCTGCTGTTTAACAAGATTTGCCATTCCCCTTTCCAGTCACTTTCACCATTGTGCTGCACACTGCATCAGTCTGAGCAGTAGGTCCCATTGCAGAATGACTTGGAAGAGAGAAAAGCACATTACTTCAGCTGACGCACTGCATGACTACATAAAGACACCTGTGTTGCAATAGGGAGTTTGGTGCAGAGAACAGGAGAAAACAGCAGAAACTATAGCAGACAACGTTAGCACCAAAGACATTCACAGGAAACATCGATCTTTGGTTCCAATTTAGTTTTAGTCTGAAACAATGTTACGATACTTGTGCAAGGAATTAGGACAGTGCTCATTTTCCATATGGCCTTGATCATGTGTCCTCTCTCTTTTTAAAAGACTTGTGCTCTTGATTCACATCTCACAGGCAGTCAGTAAGTGGATACTAACCCGCCTTCCTGCCTAAACTTTCAGTACAATAAACTGCCATTACAAAGGAATTATGCTTGTTCATACCATCACTCAGTTTTCATTTAAACAGCATTAATCAAATCAAATTATTTAATTTGTAGAATGAGATTTCTAACAATTCAGAAAAAAAGATTCCATGTATTAACCAGAAAAATATAGATTTGTAAATATCAAGAATATTTCATAGAACATGCATTTACAGTTGCTATTAAAAAGGAAATATATGTTTAAAACGTTTGTATCAGTAGTTTCCTGAAACTGGAATAGTTTAAGGCCATAAACAAAGCAGGGCTAGTGAATACAAATAATGTCTTTTTAAGACCAACAGGAGAAAGTTGAAAAATAATCATAAATTTAAAAAAATATCTGCATAAAGCAAGCAGTTGCTTTTAACATTTTTTTAGCCTTGAAATACGCTGTTTCCATTTCCATTGGAAAATTTCTGTGCAAATGTGTTTCATTTGTTTTATGTTATCTTCTGGTGGTACACTCTAGTTTTCCTAATTTATTTGCATTTTTCTTTGTAGGTCATTCTTATGCAAGAGGCTAAAAGGAATTAAATTTGCAGGATGAAAACATGGCACAGGCACTGCTGGTACCGCCAGGACCTGAAAGCTTCCGCTATTTTACTAGAGATTCTCTCGCAGCTATTGAAAAACGTTTTGCAGAAGAAAAAGCTAAAAAGCCCAAGCAAGAACATACTGATGATGATGATGAAAATGGTCCAAAACCAAACAGTGACTTGGAGGCAGGAAAGACACTGCCGTTTATTTATGGTGACATACCTCCAGGAATGGTTTCTGAACCTTTGGAAGACCTGGACCCATATTATATCAATAAAAAAGTGAGTGAATATTCTTTTGTACAAAATAGAATATAATTTTCTGCACTCAAAATAATTTTTTTATCAGAAAATATGATGGTTAGAGTCACCCAGCCACTAAATACATAGAAATATCTTTTCATCCAAGAGAACTGATTTATGCTCTTCTACACTGTGACTTCTTCAGCATCTACTGAATTACTTGCTATTTTAGTTGAAGGGAGTTGTGACTTCCTTGAACTTTCTTGAAGTTGAACACATGGTTGTATTTTCCTGATTTCAGTGTAGCAGTAAGACTGGATCTGAGATACAAAATAGTTCGAGCATGATTTTGCAGTGGAGATGATTGTATATAACCAGGTAGCATCAGATCACCCAGTTCAGTGAAATAAAAGACTGTAGCCATATTTATTTTTTCTGTTATAGCTATATCTTATATTCTAACACAAATATACATAAATGGCAAAGGGTCTTTTTAAATCTTGGATCTTATAAAACAGACTAGTTGTAAAACAACTCTGGAATGAAGTTTCATAAATTAGTTCATGTATAAGGTTTTTTGAACAAGTCTACAAATGAAGTGTCAGAAAACTGAGAAGTATAATTTCTCATATCCAGTCTGAAAAAGTAGTCATAGCTTGAGAAACTCAGACTACTGATGAACTCATCAGGCTACTGAAAATAATTAGTGAACTACAGAATCTTTTATCACAGGTGACATCTGCGTTTATGTTAAATACTAGTTTAATGTGCTCAACAGAAAACAAATGGACATCTTAACTGATGAACTGGAATTAATCATCCCTCCTTCAATTTCTAGCATAAATTTCTCTTAATCACTGCCTTGTCCCTGCAGAGAAAATTGTACAGGACTTGGAGGCTGCCTTCAGGGTGACCTTGGGACAGGCAGAATTGTTCCACTATTTCTAACTGGGTACAAGACTGACAAGCAGAGAGAAATGCCAGTAGGTGTAAGGGCGCTGTCGTCCCCAAGGCCATTCACAACATCACTGTGTGAGCAAGTGCTGGCAATGATCCATTACCTGTAAGCTTTCCCAGCAGAATGAGGTCTTCTCTCCTGGAGGGAGCAGGCCAGGTAGGCATCAAAGGCCATGGGAAGGACAGCAGTTTTCTGATCAGAGACACAATAATAGAAATCAGCATGGAAAGCAGTGATACCATATAGCTCAGCTGAGAGCATAACAAAGACTCTATTATGGTAACACAAATCAGAGCCATTACCACTGACAGAGAGCAAAAGGAATGAAGGATAGTCATGTCCTGACAAAATTTCAGACAGTACTAAAGATGCAAGTATATCTCAAGCACAAATAAACTTGGAATAAAAATTAAAACACTTTGGCAATGACTGTCAACAGGAACAAAATGAAAGCGAATGCTCACCATATGTTTATCAGGTTATATTTGAAAAGCTAATAACTACCTAGATTTGGTGCCCACAGATATAGAAAACGAGAGCATATTTTTAAAAATGAACACATTTTTTTAAGAAAATATTTGTTTCTATTGGGTCTGGTTATGTTGGTCACTGGCTGCTTAGAATGATGTCAGCTGGCAATTTATTAATTCCTTTCATTTTTTTCAAATACTCTTTTAGAAAATACATATAATCAATACTGGTAATATTTAAATTCTCAAATAAATCTGGAATTATTTAAAAATTATGCTACATTATTTAGTAACCAGGTGTTTGTCCTTGTAATCATATAAACATGTATATAATTAGAACAAATGCTTGTTCTAAACACAAACTGGAATTTAGAATGGCTCTATTATCACCATTTTGTTTGTTTGTTTGTGTTTTAATGATGTGGTAGAAGTACTAATTTGAAAATCTGATTTTAATGAAGTCTTGAAAATTTTTTTATTGATGAAATGCTGTACTTTGCTATTACTGATGAACTGAGATTTTTGCTGATAATTCTCACCAACGCTAATAGTATCTGAATTCAGTCTGTGCGCTAGGAAAGTCAGCGAACTGGAGAATCATTAATGGAAGGTTTAATCCATTGTATGTATAGAAATCAGTTTTTTCCTACCACTGGTAGAGAGTAGAATGAAATTGGAACTACCAGACGGAAAATGGAATACTTAATAAGGAGATGAAGACACGTTTATAGGCAGTGCTGCATTTTAATTGTATAATTTTTGTTTTGCAGACTTTCATAGTATTGAATAAGGGAAAGGCAATTTTCCGATTCAGTGCCACATCTGCCTTGTATATTTTAACTCCTTTTAATCCCATCAGAAAAATTGCTATCAAGATTTTGGTACATTCATATCCTTTTATTCTTGATGTTGATTTAAACCTTGCCCTTTAAAACTGAAATGATTACTGAAATAATACTGTTTGTATGAATTTACAAATGATGTCCATGTGGGTGTAGTATGTATGCTAACTAAACATACACTGATCAGTCCTAAAAAGCAGCCATGTCACATCTTAATTGCAGTATAGTCTTTATTTCTAATGGGAGAATTCTCTGTGGAACCACTTAAAGCTGAAAGAGTTTAAATATCAGGCTTTATATACAAAGAGAGACTTGATACCATGCAAAGCCCTGCAGCTAAGGCCAAATTAGTAACAAGCCATTGCACTTCAATGTATCTAAGGTCACTCTTTTACTAAGACCAGTAGTACTATTCATATACTTGACTCACTTAGCAAGGACAAAAGAGCATGAGTAAAGAGCTGTTTTTTCAGGCATACTTTTTCAGTATTGTGTTTTCAGCATTGGGTTTGATTCTATTAAAAATACAGGTCAAAATAGAGAATATTTTCCAATATATTTCATTCACATCCAAATAAAAATTTGGGTGTGTGCAAACAGTCTCTGCATGCAGATGTTTTAGAATGAACTTCCTGGGTTCAGTGAGAAATTACGTTTGGTACGCATTTCATATCTTTACACATTTAAGTATGTACTCAGGTTTAATTTAAATCCCAAACCTGCCAAAATTATAAAAGCAATGCAATGTTTTACAGTTACTACACCATAACATGCCAGATGGCATACTGTTTTAAATAGACAGAATTATGTACAAAACTTTATTTTCAGATTTTATTTAGAATTTCATGTTATTTGTACATATTTTCCTGCACTTAATATATTAATGCTTTCAGTGTTGTAAAATGGTCATGTTTTTCTGACTTACCTCCCTTGACTATAATCCACATTATTCAGCATGCTTATCATGTGCACTATTTTGACCAACTGTGTATTTATGACCATGAGTAACCCTCCTGACTGGACAAAGAATGTAGAGTAAGTTAACACTTTTACTTCTTCATTTTTTCCTTTTTTATTTTGTGTGGTTCTAAACAATAAATATTTGTGGAAAGTTGTGTAGCAGAATGTGCTTTTCCAGAGTCATGAAGAACCAGATTGCAGAGGTCATTAATATCTTCATGTTTTTCTCCTGAATAATTTCAGCGTTTTAGAAAGAATGGCTTGTTCTTTAAAATGGTGTTTGAAGAATGTTTGAGTTTGTACTGTGAAGTCTTAACAGGAGGTCTTGGCTTTGGGTTCTGAGATGCAAATTGGAAAAGGAGCTCTAGCACTTTGAACATACACGTGAAATTATTGCATGTCACTGGAGAGTCCAGCATCATATTCCTTGAGTATTCATGTTCTTTGCACAGTGGGACATTCTTTGCGTGTCACTAATGTGAGCTCACAAGCACCAGGCACAGAGGGCAGTCTCTGTCACAAACACAAAACCCACCCAAACCACAAGCTGAAAGGAGTGAGGAAGGGGCCTTATTACAGTAACTGAGAGCTGATGGAAGGAAACCGTGAAGTATCTTTTTCTTGCTTGTGGTTATACCTGCATTTGTATTCACTATCAAAATACAGATGTATGTTATCCTTTGAAATATTATGCTTTTCTAGGAAATATTACTGATAAAAAAATGTTTTTGACTGCTTGTGGTTTATTTCATTTCCTCCACTTCTTCAATAGCCATTACTTATTTCTATTTATTTCACTGCATGCTCTGAATGCTACATATAGAAACTGCAATATACACCTGTTCCCCAGTCTACCCAGCAGTGGCTGTGAGGTTTGATGAGAGGCTGAAAGGTGAACAGTAGGATCTGTAGGTAGATTTCCTTTGTTCTGTAAGTCCACTTAGACCCATTTGTGTCTCAGGGAGTCCTTGTCTTACTCTGGTTATAACTGACAATTCTCTGTTTACAAATGATTGGTTCCCACACCAGGTAAATTGGTAATCATGCTCCCCATGTTCAAGTACAACAGCCTGGGCAAACATTCTTAGATTTAATGTTTTAAACCTGTATTCTTATTATCCAGAAATGATTTTCAGAAAACTTTGATTTTGTACTAAAAAAAATGCATTTTTGTAACACTTAGACATCAACCTGTTTTGAGAATACAACAAAATAGGCCGCCTTATAAGTGCTACTGAATGTACATATAAATATCAAGTCTGAAATGTATCTGTAAATACTGGAGTCTCAAATTAATTGCAAGCACAAATAAGGAGATTAAATCAAGCTTTTAGAAAATGATTGGTATATATGCCTCTTGAGTTTAAATTTCATCTACTGAACAATGATTAAGTTAATTAACAGTCAAGTTAATCATTTGTTCCTTTCCCTTCTAAATACTTTTGAGTATTATACACCTTTGTGCCACTTTCTACAAGCGTAAGTATGCAAAGATTTGTTATACCTGCTTTGATGCATTTCAGGTACACTTTCACTGGAATTTATACCTTTGAATCACTGATAAAAATTCTTGCAAGGGGCTTCTGCTTAGAAGGTTTTACTTTTCTGCGAGACCCATGGAACTGGCTTGACTTCAGTGTCATTCTAATGGCGTAAGTGGTTCAAGAACTTCTTAAGCTTTTAGGGCATGAAATTAGTGGCAAACTATTATTACCATGAATATATTCATTTAAAAATATTTGATTTCTGCAGCCTGTGAAGTTTAGATGCTGTGTCACACATTGTAGTACTCAATCAAAGCTAAATATGGCAGGAACAAGCACAGAATGTCAGCCACCAGTGCAATTTCTGCTGAGGGACACTAATTTCATGTCCTATATTTTTCTGCTCACCAGAATAAAAGACATCTCTTTGACTTATGTCACTGTCCTATTACAAGCTAATTAGTTTAATTAGATGTTCAAATATAAATCAGTGAGTTAAATGCCAATGAAATTTAAGCATAACTCATGAAAATATGTATAGCAAGGTGTACTGAAGAGACAGGTAAATTTTTGAGTATGATTGTTGATGTTGACTCAGAGGTTTTGAAGACCCTCGTAATTAGTGTAAGCTCTGCCTCAATTCTGAATAACTGTGATTTAATCCTACAGGTATGTAACAGAATTTGTAAACCTAGGCAATGTTTCAGCTCTTCGAACTTTCAGAGTATTGAGAGCTTTGAAAACTATTTCTGTAATCCCAGGTAAGAAGTAACTGTGTAAGGTGTCAGGCCCCTTGTAACTCCAATTGTTATTTGTGTGCTGTCATTGTGTTTGTGTGTGAACTCCCCTATTACAGATATGTGACAGAGTTTGTGGACCTGGGCAATGTCTCAGCGCTGAGAACATTCAGAGTTCTCCGAGCTTTGAAAACAATATCAGTCATTCCAGGTGAGAGCTAGGTTAAACACTGAGGCTGACTGTTCCATTGAAGTTGAATTCACTTCTTTTGAGCATAAGCCTTGATATTCGCTGCTCATGTTGCAAAAAAGAAAAAAAAAGAAATAAGAAAAAAGAAAAAAAAGGCATGGATCATAAGCCGGGATTATGATTCTTTACCTTTTTAGCATTAGCTTCTTTTATTTTGCAAAATCAGCCTTTGTGTTTAACAGATTCTTGCATGAAACAAGAAATGTGAGGCCTATGGATTTTTTTGCTTTATTTTTCCATGTTTATTATGACAAATTGTCTCTTTAACATTAAAAATGCTTTAGTGCTTTGGCTTTTTGGATTTTGATTTTTTTCCTTTTCTTTACCACTTAAAATTGAAATTTGCCTTGAAGACAACCAACTAACAACAACAGCAAAGCTACAAAACAGGAGATAAGTATTGCACAGAAAAATTTATCAACTATATTTTTTTCCCCTCAAAATTATTTGGAATTCTATCTCAGTTTGTACTGTTGTGGAGTCACTGGAAAGTGATTTATTGGCAGAATATTAAATATGAACTATAATATAAATTGTTATTATTATTAAATATTAAATGAGGTAATAAATACTATTATTAAATACTAAATAGAATATTAAATGGAGAGAAAAAGAGATCAAATCTATAACAGAAAAGCACGGTTGATAAATTTCCTGCTTGAGAATTATATGACATTTTTGTGTATTTGAATGTATCTACATTGCTTATTCATAAAAAAAAAAAAAAAATTCATTCATCCTCACAAGCTCTCAGGCTGTTCATGATTCTTTATTTTTTGACAGATAGTAGTTTTTTTTAAACTGTCTGCATGACAACTGAGTTATATGGGAAGGAGAAGATCCTCTTTGATAAACTTATGAACCTTTTCTCTTTTCAGGCCTAAAGACTATTGTAGGAGCCCTAATTCAGTCTGTGAAGAAGCTCTCGGATGTTATGATCCTGACTGTCTTTTGTCTGAGTGTATTTGCACTAATAGGGCTGCAGCTGTTCATGGGTAACTTGAGGAATAAATGTCTGCAGTGGCCTCCAGACAATTCTACTTTGGAAATAAATGTTATTTCCTACTTTAATAGCACAATGGATGAAAATGGTACCTTTATTAATACAACTGTGAGCACATTTAACTGGAAGGATTACATTGAAGATGAAAGTAAGAACGATTGATGTAACTTTTTTATATACTTGTGGTTATTGTACGTAAATATTTGCAATTTAAAAAATGACATATGTTTCTGCCTTATGCACAGTTGTTTACAGTGACTGACCTACAGTGATTACATACAATAAACAAGTTCAATAACCAGAAGCATTCCTAAACACAGTACAAAGTGATTAGAAACTAACCACTTTGATTTTATTATTATTTTTTTATTATTTTATTTTGTAGTGCCTTAAAGATGAACTTAACCTAATCACATACTTTTCTAATGCTTTCTACACAGCTCATTTCTACATTTTGGAAGGACAAAGAGATGCCCTACTTTGTGGTAATAGCTCTGATGCAGGGTAAGACCCTTTCAAAAATCATCTGTTTTATTCTGTAAAAAAAATCAGTAACAAAGAGCCTATTCATAGCAGTTGCAATTTCCCATTTAGAAATGATACAGAACAATGATTTCTTACTTAGGTCAAAATGTTCATTAACAGCCATTCTTCTTGCTTTATTAGAAATTGATCTTGATAACATCCGAACCCCACAAAGTCTACTCTGGAGATTAACTGATTGAAAAGAGTAGGGTGAAAACTAAGGTTAGAACTGAGAAAGAGAATGCATAAAACAGTAAGAAAGTACAGTGGCTACCTCATATTCCAAGGCTTTTCATCACTGGCAAAATGTGCCATACACACATGTCCAATTGTTAGACTTGAAGTGTTAACTGATACCTAACTGGCCTCTGTGACTAAGCTGAAAAAAATTTCAGCGTTTGTGTAGGAGATCCCTTACAGAACAATTGGATTTAGCTAATCACATTGTTTAATCTGTCTGTACCCTTAACAACATTTTAGCAATTATCTTTGCCAGGAAATTAATCATTCAGAAAGAGATTCTATTTTCAAAATATGACTGAGGAGAATTTAAACATTCAGGTCAATTTAAATTGCGAATGTTTGAAAAAGATCTCTCTCATTTACTTGTTTATTTGCTTGTTTCTCAGAACACATTTCATAAATTAACTTCTAATTTTGAAATTCATGGATTTTCTGTGCAAAAATAACAAATGTAGTTGCGATTCATTATTCGTGTAGGTTGCTCCGAAAGTAATGCCTCCTATTTATTTCCATGGAAACTACAACAAATATAAAAAGCACAATAACACTGATAAAAGAAATTCTCGGCTACACTACTCTGTTTTTCAACGTAGTCACTATCATTAATTGTGCATTTTTGCCAGTAATAAACGTGAGCCTGCATGCTGTGCATTTAAAAATCTGCAGCAGTGGAGGTGACCCACTGTTGCTGTCGCTACTGCTGAAACACACCACCCACGATCTCACTGTGCTCACATCCACTGCTGGGTCTACATAAAAGTTCACTAAGTATTGATGGATGTCAATGGGTAACCATTTTTTCCACATGGAAAAATTCAGTGTCACTGCTTTGCTTCATATACACCTTCATGTCAGACTCCATTTTGCCAGATTGCCCCTCTGTTGCCATCTATCACAGCACAGAATGTAACGGAATATTGTTGGGAAGGCTCAACTTCTGCTGCCATGTCATGGTGTAAACTAGATCAATCTATGCCCGTGACAAAGGGCAATAGGCCCCTGTCCCTGCCCCCACACTCCGGCCCCACAAAATGGGAAGGAAGGAGGGGGGAAAAAGAAACAGCGGCAACAATCTATGGAGGAAAATTTATTTTACTAACTATGATATTGGAATGCAAAATAACAATATAATACAATCTAATTTAAATTGAGACTAATAAATCAAATAAGATAGGAGAGGGAGAGAGTTCCTGAGACCGACTCAAACCTGAGGAGCTTGGAATGGCTAGGAAAGGTACCCTCCAGCACACACTGCCAGGCAGTAAGAGACTGCCCCATCCGGAAGGGTCAGATCCCATGACTTCCATCATGTACAGGGATAGGTACACGGAGCTGGAGTATTAACACTTTAGTTCCAGTACACTACATGATGTGTTGATGTGGAATACAGAAAACCAAAAAACGTAAAACCATGACATGCCATACCAAAATTGCCCTCTAACGCCATGGGCCAACACAATAAAGTAGGCATTATTTCTGGAGCTATATAGAATTATACTATATATACTACTGAGGAAAATAAAAGTTATGAATAAATGCCTCCTGTTTGATTTTCACATAGGCAGTGTCCAGAGGGATATATATGTGTGAAAGCTGGTAGAAATCCCAACTATGGTTACACAAGTTTTGACACTTTCAGTTGGGCTTTTCTGTCGCTCTTTCGGCTAATGACTCAGGACTTCTGGGAAAACCTGTATCAACTGGTAAGCAAATTTTATGACATAAAATCGAGGTTAAGTTGAAATGTTCAGCTAACAGCAAAGCATTATGGTGTTGAAATAGCACCGTGGAGGATAATACTGGTAACAGGTGGACTAATATGCAGATATGCTTTCTACTTCCTAGACACTACGTGCTGCTGGGAAAACATACATGATATTTTTTGTTCTGGTGATTTTTCTGGGCTCTTTCTATCTGATCAACTTGATCCTGGCTGTGGTTGCCATGGCCTATGAGGAACAGAACCAAGCAACTATGGAAGAAGCAGAGCAGAAAGAGGCAGAATTTCAACAGATGCTGGAACAGCTAAAGAAACAGCAAGAAGAAGCACAGGTAATGATGGATATTGTACTTTCTAAGCAGGCTTACTCTAAGGAATGGATAGTAAAATGTTATGAATTAGAAGAAAAATCTTGTTTGCCATGCAAGTGTCAATGAATATCTAGTTTTGGTAGTATTTTTATGCAGGTCTTACACTAGATTAGAATGATTCTGCAATGAGAATGCTAATAGAAAAAGAAACTGAATCTTCTACTTAAGAATTAAGTTTTGTACATCACCTGTGAAATCTGATAAGCATATGTCTATTTTAGTCAAATCCTATCACATCCAAATCTCTAAGAAAAAAGAATAATCCTGCAAAATGCAAATTAACAAAGAAGTTAAATATCAGTAAAGAGCACATTTCTTAAAAAATATTATACTTTTATCCCTGAAAGTCACTAAGCCACTTTTAATTACATCAAGAGCTATCTAGATGTTTGTGTGATTCGTTGTGGGGAAAGAGAAGATGACCCAGACTGAAAAAGAGAACTGGAAGAAACAGACTTTGAGAAAGGTTGGATAAAGGCCAACTTCTTGTTACTTCTTTAGATGAATGACTATTCAATTAATTAGAAGGAAAGCAGTATTACAGTCAAGATCTCTTTTATGTGTGAAGATGTTAGTGGAAGGTGCTAATTTCAAGGTTTTCAATTTTTTTTTTTTTAATTTTCAAGCAGCACTGAGCTGCTCAATTGTTTCAGGAGGCAGTAGCCTGTCTTTTCACTCCTTTGATGTAGGATCTATTCATCCACGAATCTAAGTTACACTGTGCTTTAGTTTACACCATTATTTTGAAATTTCCTGTCAGTACTAAGTAGATACGCAATGATTCAGCATCTGGCCCCTTGTCTATGCTAGAGCATCAAAAAGACAATATTCTGAAACTAGTATGACATAATTTTGAGTATCTATTTTAATTGATATACACTTCATAATTCTCTTAATATCTTATTCTCTCATTGGCAGAAAAGTTCTGTATCAAGTCAACTTGTATAGCATATGTTGCTTATTGTGATGCAGAAAGTCATTAATTCGTACTATGAATTAACTAATTTGAGTTTTTTCCAGCTATAAAGACAAATCCAATCCTTTTTTAAATATCTGACATCAAGTATAACACGTTTTTCTGGATAATTACAAGTCATCTTCGCTATGTAGTGCTGGTCTCTTGCCATTTCTCACACCATCCTTTTCTGGAAGCTCACTGGAGCCTACTGGCTTTCCAAATATACTTTACACAGCAGGATTTCACAGCTAGTCCCCCAGACATTTCTTTATAGGAAGAGTATTGGTTATGCTCTCATTTCTTCCTTTATTTCATGACTGCACGTCAGTTTTCCCAATGAACAAAATCAGACGGTCTGACCACTGCAGTTGATGACAGGGTTTCTGAGTTTTGAGACTGTTCTTTGCTGCATCTCATCCCTTTTAATCACAGAGGAAACCTAACCTTTTTCTGCTCCCTACCAGCAGTAGCAACAGGAATTAAATGTACCTGTGTGTATTTATAACAAAGCCCTAGAGTGCTGCTACAGTGGGAATGTGGGAAAACAAACATGAAGAGGAATATGGTGCTCAAAGACATATTAAGGTCTTTAAGCAAGGTGTCTGCTCCTAGTAAAGGCAGAAATCAAGAGGGTGTCCTTGCTGTGATGACACCAAGGAAAGGCTGGATTCATTTACCTGCTACTTGGATTATGATACCTTAACTCACATGGTGGATGTCAAGGATTAGCTTTCTCTGTAAAGATTTAGAGGGGATCAGCTGAATTAGAACATAACCTTGACATAACTGCTCTCAACAACTACCAGAAGGGAAGTCTAGGGAAGTGGGAGCCAGCCTCCTGTCCCATGGAGCTAGCAATAGAACTAGAGAGAATGGCTTCAAGTTGTGCCAGGGGAGATTCAGGTTTGATGTTAGGAATTACTTCTTTGCTGAGGAAGTGGTCAGGCACTGGAATGGGCTGCCCAGGGAGGTGGTGGAGTCACTGTCCCTGGAGGTGTTCAAGAAACATCTAGATTTTGTAGTGAGGGACATGGTTTAGTAGGAAATACTGATCATAGGTGGGTGGTTGGACTGGATGATGTTAGAGGTCTTTTTTAAGCTTGGTGATTCTGTGATTCTATAATGTGAGGCAAGAGGAAATCTGGAAGAAGGTCTGAAGTAGATGAAAATGCCTCATGCTTACACTTTCCTGACTGCCTTCATTTTAGACCAATGTCTTGTGAAATCTTTAAGGAATAATGATGCTCTTGTACTGCTAAATCTAGTGTTTAAGTAAACCATGGTGCTAAATGATGAGGAGCTATTTATCTCAGTAGTTCATTTTGACTATGTACAACACTACAGGGGGTATAATAAAAGCAATTGATAAAAAACAACAAAATTGTTTGTTTTTGGCTCAATTAGACTACTATGTTTTGTAACCCAACAGGCTACAGCAGCAGTGGCAGCAGCATCAGTTGCATCAAGGGATTTCAGTGGAGTAGGGGGATTAGGAGAACTCTTGGAAAGTTCTTCAGAAGCATCAAAGTTAAGCTCAAAGAGTGCTAAAGAAAGAAGAAACAGAAGGAAGAGAAGAAGACAAAAAGAAATGTCTGAAGCAGAGGACAAGGGAGATATTGACAAGTTTCCCAAATCTGAGTCAGAAGATAGCATCAGAAGAAAAAGTTTCCGCTTCTCCACAGAAGGAAGTCAACTGACATACGAAAAAAGGTTGACATCTCCTCATCAGGTACAGCAAGTTTTTTTTATTCGATCATGTACATCTGTTCTAGTTTGGCTTTTATTTTGAACTTTACATACTGAAAGTTATGTAAAAGGCGAGCAAACAAATAAACAGTGTTAATAGTTTTAACAGTGTTAAAGTTTGACGCATTCTATTAGTGAAGGGATAAAAAGATCATACCAAGGGGAACTGTTTATGTTAACTATTAATGCCTTAACTGTTAGTATAAGCATTTCTGAAAATTTATTTCTGAAGATGTATTTGGTAGATTAGAGAGAAATCAAAGACATTGAGTAGTATTCATATATTTGTATTGTAGTTCCCCAATTCCAGTTCTCTGTTGTGCATCCATTTCAAAACCTTACTATATGTAAGTTCTTTAGCAGACCACATCATCAAAATTCTCTGAATAGAAAATTCTAGCATTAGTTTCTATTGCCTTTCATTATCTTCTTTAAACAATAGGTAAAGGTAGTTCTAGTTTTCCATAGTAAAGACAAAATATATAGGGATTCCTTAGGCTTCTATTTACAAAATTTAGTCATACTGTTCTTTCCCAATGGAAGCTCATTATCCAAGATGGAGAATCTTACAGAAAAGAAAAGTGAGTGACTTGACTGCACTCAAGAAAAGAGTCACTGACAAAGTCTGAGAAGAAAGGAATTTCTGGTTGCTGGTCTTGTGCTTTAACTACTCAGCAGTAGGCTTCTCCATTGTTTAGTCTAAATTCTCTGATGCTATTTTATATAATTCTGGTGAAGGATAAGATTAAATAATGTATTTATGTTAAATATATTTATTTTTGCATGCACAGATTGATGCAGAATTAAGTTATCAATAGAAAAAATATTTAGTTTGGGAACATGTATAATAAGGAAAATTTGAGACAAAATTTGAATAGGGAATATAAATTTTATGTAGCTTTATTAACATACAGTAGGTATTGTTGCATGTATTTATTCATACTCTGAAACTGTCAGAAAGCTTTCATCTTATCAGCTGTCATGAAAAAGTATGAAACGTTCATCTAAATTGAATAAGTTTAGGAAGGCAAAGCATGTGAAATGACTTTCAATAATATTAAAATCATGTGTGAATTCATGCTGCAGATTGAATAAATATCCATGGAGATCAACTGAAAAAAAAAATTGTATGTGTTTCAGATTTGAAATAAAGCAAAGAAATAGTAAAATAGACTAGAAATAGCTCATCCTGAGATATCATGAATTGTAGAGCAGGAAGGAAATAAGTGACCACCTGAAATAAATTTTAAAGGGCATTTAAGATTTTAAAATACAAAGAGATTTCCATCAAGCAAATAATCAAATTTAAGATAATTAATTGAATTAAAAATTGCCTTAGTAATTGTATATGTGCAAAAAGACTCTGGTACAAAAATTGCCTGCACATAAACAAAGTAAGACTGAGCTGTCATGTAGTCCAAAAAAAGGTCTGGTTTGTCTTGTTATCCATGCAGTAAGCTCCTGAGTGAAATAGGGTGGCTGAGCATGAAGCAACACAGTAGAATGGTAAGGCGAGATAATCTGCACAGCCAGCCCCTATAGAGGTTTTGTCCTTTGACACAGTATTCTGTTTGCGAATGAATGATGCACCCTCCATGAAAAGCTAGGCTTTCCTTTCACATCTTACTTGCCAGCAGCATTAAGGCAAATATATTTCTGCCTCTACATGTGTTAGAATTGCTGTCATTTTGGCTTATAGCTTTTGTCCAAACCTAGTAGGGATATTCAAAGCAGGCATACTGCTCCTAAGTCCCTGAGGGGCCTGATCCATTTAGCTGTGCTCAGAGCTTGGTAGCATATATTGGAAAGACTGGACAACACATAAAACAGCAGCAAGAGGAGCTTTCTCTATAAAGCAAGGATAGCAGTGCTAGTCATCTGAATCCTAGTAAGCATGCAATTATTTGAAGGACTGTAGTTGGGCCAAATAATGGTATGACAAAATTGCAAGAGTTGTAGTAATTATTTTACAATTTTGTCAGGTTTCACTGTCATTTCCCATAGATGTTATAGCTGTTCCCCCCCACATATGGGGAAAAAAAAAAAAAAAACAACAGCACTTTTTTTCCAGTCAACTTTACATATTGATAGTAAAACCATTTTGCTGATATTCTTTAAGTAACACAGACTGTGGCTGACAGCCAGCATAAAAAATTTCATCCCTATTTATTAAAATTTGGTATAGCTATAAGAGCAGAAAACTACGTATCATAATGGGAAACACCTGCAAACCTTTATAAGACAGTGTTACTAGTTCAGCACACATATAATGTGTATGTATATGTAGTGGTCTGAATATTTGGTTCTCAACATTAATATAGATTTTTATATACTTTAATTTAATTATTCTGAGATAAAGGCATTGCTCTTGCATGTAAGCACTTTCCACCTGAAAATAAATTGACAATCATCAGAAAACAGTTTTACTGTAAAAAAAGATATGAAGATTCACACAAAGACAAGAACTAAGAAAGCTTAATGCAAGGTGTCTTTTTTCCACAGTTAGCACTCATCTTATTTATTCATGAATGCTGTTAATAAAATATGTAGCATGGGAGAAGAGCATTCCATTAAGCTTCTACTGTAATTAAAAGATTAATTGCCAACAACCGCTGATTTATTTTTCTCATCTGTAAGAGGATATCTTTGGGTAGCTGTGTCCCTGCTGAATCCCTGATGGACACATGGTAGGTAGGTGTTCAGCCTACTGCAGCACTACTGCAGCACTGAGTGCTATGTTGAAAGAGTGCTACTAGGCATATTCACACTGTCCCTCCAGAGCTTCTCCAAGCCCCTGTCTTCTAGTTTTAGAGTACTGCTTATATTGTTTCATCATTACTGAGACTATTGTCAAGAGGACAACAAGTTCTGATAAGTTGCAATCCCTAGGAGTCCAAGCAATGAAGAAGGGAAGAAAACTAAAAGACTTTCAGCTCTGCTGTAAGTAGAAGATACAATAAAATATAAATCTGCAAAGCCTTGATAAACACTCTCCACCACACTCACGAGTCCATACAAACTCAAACCACTTTTTTTGCTCAAACTGCCAACCTTGCTATGTCTCCTACACAACTTTTCTTCAGTCCTGCTACATTAAACTAGAATTTCTTATCTACTTCAGTCCCATGAATGAGCACGTTCCCCACATGAAAATTCTCTGAAAAGCCAAGAAATTCTATATCTTGGAACATCAGTTATAGAGCTGTCTTTTTTGTTTTCTATTTAAATCTTTTGCAGTCTTTGCTAAGCATCCGTGGTTCCCTGTTCTCACCAAGGCGCAACAGCAAAACAAGCATTTTCAGTTTCAGAGGTCGCACGAGGGATATAGGATCTGAAAATGACTTTGCTGATGATGAGCACAGCACTCTTGAGGACAATGAAAGCAGAAGAGACTCTCTCTTTGTTCCCAATCGACATGGAGAAAGGCGTAACAGTAACATCAGTCAGGCCAGTATGTCATCCAGAATGGTGCCAGCCCTTCCGGCCAATGGGAAGATGCACAGTGCTGTAGATTGTAATGGAGTAGTCTCCTTAGTTGGAGGACCTTCGACTCTAACTTCACCTACTGGACAGCTTCTACCAGAGGTAATTATAAGCAAACAAGCAGTTCCTGCAGTTTTCTTTGGGCACGGAATTTTTTTCTTACTGTTCACTTCTGCCTGCCTTACCATTTCTTACATCTGTGAGAAATAACTTGCAATAGTTTCTAAACTACAGGAGATAAGGGAAAAAAAAGTCCTTAAGCTCGTATGTCTGAGCCTTACAACAGTATTATATTCTCCTTGCCTTCAGCAAGAGATCTGCACAGAGAAAAATAATATGTATATATAAACTAAATCTGCCATTTTGTACACAGTTTTTCTCAAAAAACAAAGCTGGGCATTTGATATAAAACTAAGGATATATGAATAGGAAACTACCCACAAAATGTGAAGGAAAGCAGTTACTACTCCCATGATAGTTTTCCATTACCATACATTTCAGTTGATTTCCATAAGCTGTTTCTTCAAACTTCAAAAAAAGCAAGCTTTTTCATACAAAATATTTTAATGTGGTATTTTGCTGGCCATAATACTTAGACAAAATATTTTCATTATAAATATTGAGATTTCATTACTACTATCATACATTTTATTTTCTCTTCTATCTTGATACAGAGCTTCATACAAAAAATCAAATAGTTAGATATTTGATTAGATATTATTATTAGATATTATGCTTATATAGAAAATACTCACTTGAAAAAAAAAAGATTTAGCCATTTAAGTCAAGACCCTTTGCAAAAGAAACAGAACTATTAACACTCAAAAATGTTTTTTCATCTTCACACTAATATAACCTTGAAATCCTCTGAAAGCTTTATTCTTTTTCTGGATAGGGACAAAATAATGAAAAAAGAATGAGAGGTTTGTGTGAATGATAGAATTAGTGAAAAGCAAGAACCAAGATTTAGGAACATTTTAGTACTACTCCCGTGGTCAGATTCCTGGGCTGTGCTCCAAAAGAAAAGAAAAGCATCTATAAGGACACCTGCATACTACTGAACAGTGCCATGTCCGTGACATTTAAATCAGAGTTGGGTATGGTTGTTTTGAAAAGATAACTACAAGGCATAGAAAACAGAAAGGAAAATGTAAAAGGACTTGCATACTCATTATAAGAATATGTAACGACTTCTGTATGAGCACTGTGGTGGACAAGAATTAGGTAGATGAAACATTAACATGATGTGATTTCTTTCTCATATAAAATTTTCCAACCATGCTTGTCAGGCCAAGACTACAATATATAGATAATAATTAATTCCTAGAATTACACTAATATAGTCATTTAACATGACTAGTTGCTGAAAATTAAGGTGACAGGTTTCAACTTAGATAATTTTTTTTCTTGAAATAATAATAATCACTCTCAAAAAGACACTTAGCAAAAGTTTTGCTCACTGCCACTTAAATGAGAGCCACCTTTGCTCCCACATTGCGTGTTCCTACTGTTGCCTATTTGTTGCATTTCCACTGAGTTGCTCAAAAACACAAAGGTTCACAAAGGAAATCTTCAGTGTGTTAGAAAGACCTGCAAGTCTGATTTTGATTGTCACTATCCATTTATGCAGTAAATGTCTGTTAATTGGCTGTTGAAGAAAATGGTTTAATTCCTCAGTATTTCATTTACAGGGCACCACTACTGAAACAGAAATAAGAAAAAGAAGGCTGAGTTCTTATCAGATTTCCATGGAAATGCTGGAAGATTCTGCTGCAAGACAAAGAGCAATGAGTATAGCCAGCATACTTACAAACACAATGGAAGGTATTTCATACATTCAGATAAACTGTTTATTAAATCCCTGCTATCTACACACATACGGTTTTTACTTATTTAAAGGAAACTGAGTACACTCATAATTTATATATACATGACAACCATCAAGGTCCACAAGTTTTAGGGAAGATTAGATAGTTGTGAGCTGTTTATTTAAATGATTTAATTTTTTAACATATTTTAAACAAGAGTTCACAGAGATTATAATTGAACTATTGACTATTTTTTTTTTTTTGTTTGTTTGTTTTTCTTTTCCTTTTTTTTTCAGAGCTTGAAGAATCCAGACAGAAATGTCCCCCATGCTGGTATAGATTTGCAAATACTTTCTTGATCTGGGATTGCTGGAGTCCATGGTTAAAAGTGAAACATGTTGTCAACTTAGTAGTGATGGATCCATTTGTTGATCTTGCTATAACTATTTGCATTGTTTTGAACACCTTGTTTATGGCCATGGAACATTACCCAATGACAGAACAATTTAGCAGTGTCCTTTCTGTGGGAAACCTGGTGAGTGCTTTATCATGCAGTTTGATCTAAAAGTACTATTTTTTTCTAAAAGAAGTGTAAATGCACTGTAGTGGCTTTAACTCTATTCTAATTTTTATTATTGTTATTTTTTTAATAATCCATTTTGAAACTGTATTTATTATTTTCCTAAACAGTTTCCTGGAGCCTTTAACTTTCATGAATCTGGTAACTATTGAAATGAAATAACTAGATATGTTTGGAAATGTAGTCTTCACTTGTCAGATTTGATTTCTTGAGGTCTACCTTGGGGTTTTATCTTTAAAAGATTAAAGGAGATTATCTAGTTTTTACTACAATGTTGATATTCCCTCACAGAAAATATTTTTCTTGTGTGAGAAGTTGATGAAACATTCATATGTCAGAATTTCACTTTGAATTTTTTTCAGTTAAATGACAGTGAAAGTATGTTTCCAAGAAAGACATGTTTCTTGTTAACAGTATATCCTTGCCTCTTTATATGACTGAAAAAATGTTTTACAAAAAGAAAGATTATTATTTATTCTCTAATAAAAAGTACTTTTTATTTGTAATTCTATTAGTGATGCCATTCCTGGTTTTCATCTGATCTGGAGATTCACAGTTACATTCAATTCTTCTGAGCAGATACCTAAGTATTTGCTTCTGATGATCAGGAAACAGAGGAATGAACTTTGCAAGTGTTTGTTTTAGGGGAGGACTCATACATTTTAAAATTGTTGCCACCTCAAGTAACTACTGGTAGTTTACACAGGAGAATATGGATTGACTCCCACAGCATGCAGTCCTGAAAAACCAAACCTACTGAGTCTTTTGCACTAATAGCACAAGAAGATTAGTTTTGAATATTCTACTAATATTTGAATGAAGCAGTAATACATTTCTCAGTCACAGTACATTTTAAAGTATAAACATTTTCCTTATATGTACTGCTTATATAAATATCTATGACTTTTTTTAAAAAATACATAACTAAAAATAAACATACTGCCAAAAGATATTGTGTGAACTAAAGTTTTCTTTCTCCTGAACAAAGGCTTAGTCTGTAGCATATTCTTATGTTCATTACAAATTACAGAATATTGTATTTTAATGCATTAGTCTGAAATACTAATGTTAGAATGATCTTCTCTCACCATTTACACTTTCAAGATCTTCAGGCTTTGCCCACCTCATATATTTTTTACTCAATGCTAGCAACAATGATGTTTTAACTACATTTCCTACAATTCAGTATTCTTAATCAGGACTATATACAAGCAATGAATATTATTCCTGCTGATTCCAATTAAGTTCTCTGTAGCTCACAGTACTAATCTATTAACCTTAGTTATGCAGTTAGCATACAAAATATGTTAATTTACTGTTCTCTTGTGACATCATAGGCTTTGAGGATAAATTAAGCATAGCAAGCATGAACAAGCCTTTGCTTGTTCATAGTAGTATTTAAATAAAAGGGAAGAAATAGTTATAAAGTGCATTTATTAATTTTCATACTACTGAAATTCAATATGCAAGATTTGTAATTGTAAGAAAGCTTGAGTTTCATTCTGCTAAAAATGTACTACTTTTGTGTATTTGTGGATGCTGATATGCTCAAGAAATGTAGTTTGTGGATGGCATGGGTATGGAGGAAATATTTTTAAATTAAATGCTTTTAATTTTTTTTCAATTATTTTGACAAATATTATGACAGCTTTGTCAATAGTTATCTTTATTTTTACCTTTTTCTTTATTATATTTTATTTCTATATATTTTCTTTATACTTTCTTTATAGAAAAACCTATTACATTATTCTGAATATATGGTAACACCCTTCATATCTCAGTTTAATAGTGTATTGTTTCTAGATGTTTTCAGTTTCTCAAAAGTATAAACTTTAAAAATTATTAGCATTTCCAGTTTGAAAATGGTGAATATTTCCACACCATTATATCCATCTCCTAATTTTCTTAAATTAAAAGCTGTTTATAATTGTCATGTTTACGTACACACAATGTATGTAAAATTAAGCTTTGCTTCCATACAACTTCCTGGGAGGACTAAGAACAATCTGGATGAAGAACTATCAGAATGCAGTTGCAGAGCACATCAGTTTATATCAGTAGACTTCTGGATCATGTGGGATAGCCTTTGAGTGTTGTGCACAATATTCATATGTTTTTAGTGGCTTTTACATTATCCTCTAAAACTTCTTTGTAATGCTGTACTTAACACTGATCACTACTCACTACAAAAATGTCATGCTGGGATTAATTCCGTACTTTCAAAAAACAAGGAGCATTGATCATTTCATAACTGACACCTTCAGATATTTCAAGTAACATTTTCACCATGTAATCCGTTTCATGCAAGGAAATAGCTATCACATGGAAAAATAGCTGTTCCTGAATGCTCTATATCCTTACAAGAAGTGTAATGCAAGAAATTTCAGCTTCCACCCATACATTTTGAGCTAAAACAAACACCTTAGGAAGCCTGACCCCAGAAAGTCCATCATAACACTTCTGTTGAAACTGTGGGAAAGGATAGAAATTACTGTCATTTAGTTTTATTTTAATGGGAAAATCCTCTACAAGCAAGCCTAAAAACAGTGGATAATATCAGATCAGGCACTGGATAGTGAAATCTTTTAGTTGGTGAACTGGATCTGAGCTGCTCACTGGTAAATATATATTTTTAGAAGCTTATTAATTCTGTGCCCTCCTATATCTGTATTGATTTAGTGATTTACTTTTAATTACAGTCTTCATTGTGCAAAAATACTTAGATGCTATTTGGAGATAACAGTCATCTCTTTTATGTAGTAACAGGTGCAAATAACAGGTAACGAATTAGAAATTAGAAAAATTTCCTCAGATATATATGTGTGTCATAACAACTCAACTAATTGATTTTGTTTTAGGTATTCACTGGGATATTCACAGCAGAAATGGTACTAAAGATAATTGCTATGGACCCATATTATTATTTCCAAGAAGGCTGGAATATTTTTGATGGTATTATTGTTAGCCTTAGTTTAATGGAGCTCGGTCTCGCAAATGTTGAAGGATTATCAGTTCTTCGGTCATTCAGATTGGTAAATACCTTGATAATTTTATATATATATATATATATATATATATATGCAATTGTATCACTTCAGAATTGTCCTGATTTATATAATAATCACCAGTAGTGTAAGGACATATTAGACACTTAAATGTCTCACACATTTTTTTAATATATGGTTAAGTTACAAGTTGTATTTGATATGTACAATTTTAGGTGTTAGTCAAATGTTATCTTTTCATATCAAATTGTCCCATTGAGATTTCACTGTACTGATATCCTTTGCAATCATAAGACTAACTGCTATCTTTTGAAACTTTTGGAAGTTTTCATTATACTGATTTCATTAAGATTCAAAGCTGAGTATCTGTAAGAATATATATATTGCCACTAGAATAAAGAATCAAGTTTTTTAATCTTTTTATTTGAACATTACTTTGTGTTCCCTGTAAAATCCTTAAGTATGTCCTCTCTTCATAACAATTATTTTAATGTGCACTGAGAATAAGCTGTTTTTACGATAAGAATACTTAAATTGAAATACCGTTGAGCTTGTACTAAAAATAACGTATTTACGGCAATTAGTATTCTACACAAACTAATCTATAGGTAAATCTAATAGAGGCACAAGTGTCATGACGTAAAAGTCTGTCTTATTAGTATTTTGTACGCTACCTGAAACTGTTATTTCTGAATATATACAGCAGACAGTAGTGGCGTAGTTAATTAGCACCAGCTGCCATGGTACCCAACTTCATGTACCATTATTAACTGACTATAATTTTTAAGTTAGTAAGTATAATGTCCTGAAAGGACATCTCAAGATCAACATGAAATTATTGCTTTAAAATTTCCCTTGAAGTAAGCCTATAAAACCTAGTGTGGTGCTGAGAGTAACACGGGACTAAGCCAGCAAAGAAGGAGTTGTGAAAGTAAGAAGAGTACCAACTTCTGTCTGTTTTTAGGATCTGAAGCAGTAATTATCTGTGAGTGGATGTTCAAAAATACTAAAACAAAATCTAGTATAAACACAAAATATGTTCTTTTTGTCTGCTGCTAAGATGAAATGCTGGACAGTACAGTTTAGGGAAATAGCAAACTCCATGCTCTCCTTTTCCATTAAAATAATATTATTTGTTGTGAAGAAAAAGTTAGTTTACATAAACTCAGTTCTGCTAAACACCTTGGACCTAGCTTCTCTGATCACATGTGACTAGAACACATCTGTACACAAGTTAGGATAAGCTGCCAATCACAAGAGATTTTGTAGGAAGATTTTTAGCCTTGTTTATTTCTAGCACATTTTTATAAGCAATGGAATTATTAATAGAAATTTAATTGTTTAAAGTTGACTTCTGATGTGTAAAATGGTACATAAAATGAAGAATGCAATCTGTATTGCATTTGTGCACGTTACATTGTTAGTATAGACACCACTAAGTAGGAGCCCTTCAAAAAAACAAGATCACTGGAAAAAGCTCAGGAATTAAAACTAGTGCGTGTAAGCAGACTTAGTTGTTTGCTTTAAAATGCCAGGAACAGCAGGGAAAACAGCTGGCTTTCTTGTGTGGCATCTCAGATAAGTGAATCTGAGTTGATTAATGGATTTTGCTGAATTCTCATGGAAATTTTCTCAATGCTAAGTAGTAATGCAAGTATTTTCAAAGAAATTCAGATACTCTAATAGGAATAGATAGTCTACAGCACTTCATGCTGTAAAATTCTTTTTAGAAGATGCCATAAATATGTTACAATGCAAGAAAATAATGGAATGCAGAAATTATCCATTTAGCATATACTATATTATATCCTTCTCAATAATTACACAACTATTAGAATTTCCTAAAATGTAGTCTCTTAAAAAAGTTAAAATATTATGAACTTAAAATGTGTTTTTTTTTTCTGCTTCTTGAGTACGTTTTGATCACACATCTTGCTCTAACTTTTCCTTTCTTACTAAGTTCTGAAACTTAAATTGTGAACTGCCTCCTTAGGTTCTAAATTCAC
Organism: Perdix hodgsoniae; assembly: GCA_035772895.1. Classification (NCBI taxonomy): domain Eukaryota; kingdom Metazoa; phylum Chordata; class Aves; order Galliformes; family Phasianidae; genus Perdix; species Perdix hodgsoniae. Next base: position 2,036,013 of record JAPSGF010000048.1, on the reverse strand, counting down.
AAAACACAAATAGACAACAGCCGAAGAGGTTATATAAAACTGACATAACAGATGGCATTTGCAAATCAGAACTCTTCATGAATAATTGCACGATACCTCTAGAACTACGGTACAGTAATGGTTCCTCTGCATTTTTGTTTTTCAGCTTCGAGTTTTTAAACTGGCAAAATCTTGGCCAACTCTAAATATGCTGATTAAGATTATTGGCAACTCAGTGGGTGCTTTGGGCAATTTGACCCTGGTGCTGGCCATCATTGTGTTCATTTTTGCTGTGGTTGGGATGCAGCTGTTTGGAAAAAGCTACAAGGAATGTGTCTGCAAGATCTCCAGTGACTGTGTGCTTCCACGCTGGCACATGCATGACTTTTTCCACTCTTTTTTGATTGTATTCCGAGTGCTGTGTGGAGAATGGATAGAAACGATGTGGGACTGCATGGAGGTTGCAGGCCAAACCATGTGCCTTATTGTTTTCATGCTGGTCATGGTGATTGGAAACCTAGTGGTATGTGATGAACACTTCTAAATTGTGATGCAAAAATATATACTATGTACAGCTAGGCAATGTTTGTCATGCTTCTATTTGGAAGAAAAAAATAACTGTTGAGATAGATTTTGGGTAACAATCATTCTTTTTCACTTTTATTTCCATTCAGTGAAGTAATGTTACTATGACTTCAGGATTATAGGAATGCACCAAAATGACACACTGAACACCCTACCATGGAGTAATGGAGCTAATTCATAGATGTCATTTAAATCCAAATGTTATCAGAACTCATCTTGAAATAATAAAGATTATGCTGCACCACCTCATGGGCAGCATCTTGTTTGGAGATTTTTATTTTTTTTTTAAAAAGGACTTGCACTCATTGCAGATAATTCTGACACTAACACTTCTGACTTAATTAAAATAAAGTATAGTGTAGTTGTTGTAGTAGCATATCTTGAATTTAAGTACTTTTTGCCCTGCTTAGGTGTAATAAGAAACCTCTGATATTTTCAGAGTGATTGGTCTTGCCTCCTAAAAATGCATTTGAAAGTTTCTAATTCAAAATTGTAGAATAAGTTTTTATTAAAAAAGTTTAATTCATGCTGACAATTAGTGATGAAAGGTTCACATATATCATTGTGAAAATTTCTTAGAAATCAGGATTATAATTGGAAGGCACAATTCATGTTTACACTTAAAAATTTTTTCTAATGTTCACAGTAAATTCTGAAATGTCTAGAATTTATATTTCATTATCTGTCAAAATTCTTTTCCTTCAGCGACTGATTTCAATGGTTTATTTTTATGACATAGAATTCACAATGTTTATGTCCTAGTTATTCAGACAACTTTACAATCTTGACACTAGATTTGCAGAAATGTGCAAGCCTGAGAAAATTATTTATGATTGGTAACCTACTCCTTGTTTTTTCAGCATTAACTTCTGGATATAAATACTGTTTCCGATTCATATTACCTCATCTTTCTTTCAAATATTTACTTATTCAGATCTGTTGTTGTTTTTCCTGGAATTGGGAAGGTATGAAGAATTATATCTTGAATAGAGTTAAAATGAGAGGTCTAACACATTTAAATAAGGGGAAATTTATTTCAGATAGGATATGAGGTTTTTTTGGTAGATCAGAGGGGTTTTTTTGTATCTTGAAATTATATAAATAAGATAGAGAACAAAGCATTTTTCTCAAATTCAGTAGAAGGAAATTGTTGCAGGTTGTTATTTTGCAATGTCAGGACAGCTTTTGATGCCTTGTGGCCTCCACATAATCCAAATATAGGGAAGACCACATTGAAGTCTTTTCAGTCATTTACCAGTCCATTCCTTTAATAATGTGATTTTATACAAAGTTGTCATATATAAAACTGAAGGTATGAAATGATTTTTTGCTTGTAGGCTTTAGGGAAATAATTGTAGTTTATTGGAGGTGACATTGAAACAACAGTAACATTGTTTTAGTTTTGAAGTAACAAACCACAGTTCTCAGGCAGTATTGGTGCTAGGATTGTTATCTGCTGATGAGGAGTCTATTTTACTTTAAATTCCTATCAATAAGATCAAATAAATTTTTCTTTGTTGCCAAGTGAAACCAAGATTAACGTAAAAATTCTGTTTTAAAATATCCTTTCTACTCTTTTTATGACAATCTTTGTAGAACTTAAGATACAAACCCAGAATTAACAGAATATTACAATTAGTATGGTATAATCCTTCAAACACTATGTAGAAAATATAAGTAGGCTATTATAGCATTAACTGATGTAAGTTTTTAAAATAAATGCACCATAGAAATCTATTTAATTTTATAGGATGATACTTTTTAAATTCTACTTAACTTCCAGGCGATTCCAATAAGAGATTTAGAAAGAAGCATTTCAGACCTCTGAAGGATGTGTATAGCTACAGTTTTGTAATATTTTTTTTTACTGTACACTTAAACAACTCTGCTACATCAAGAAAAAAAAAGAAAAAAAATTTAGACATTAGCTTGTCCGTTGTCATCTTCTGGATATTTAACCAAGACCAGCAAGGAGAGGTTTTGTAATGGGAAGTAGTAATTGGTTGTCTAAAATTAGCAAGTGTGAATGTTCTTTAAAAGTCTGTGCTTTTTTACATTATCCTGTAAAAATATGAACTTCTTATATGCATGTATTTATTATATAGCTGTATTCTCTCATCTTCTAGGTTCTGAACCTGTTTCTGGCCTTGCTGCTGAGCTCGTTTAGCTCAGACAATCTTGCTGCTACAGATGATGATAATGAAATGAACAATCTCCAGATTGCTGTGGCAAGAATTCAGAAGGGAATAGATTATATTAAAAAAAAGATACAGGAATTCATACAAAAAGCCTTTGTTAGAAAACAGAAAGCTTTAGAAGAAATCAAAGCACTTGAAGAGTTAAACAACAAGAAAGACAGCTGCATTTCCAATCATACTGCTGTTGAAATAAGCAAAGATATGAATTATCTTAAGGATGGGAATGGAACTACCAGTGGTGTAGGCACAGGCAGCAGTGTGGAAAAATATGTTGTTGATGAAAGTGATTACATGTCCTTCATAAACAACCCAGGCCTCACCGTGACAGTACCAATTGCTGTTGGAGAATCTGACTTTGAAAATTTAAATACAGAAGAATTTAGCAGTGAATCTGATATGGAAGAAAGCAAACAGGTAGGAGCTTTTGTGTCTTAGCTATTACACTGTAGTCACACATTCATATATTTGTCTATTTCATACTTAGTGTTCTTCAGAATAGCATCTCATCATTTGTAAATATATCATACTTTTTATTATTTTAAGTAAATACAGTTCCAAGAAAAAAATTGTGCTATGTGACAGTACGCTGAGAATCCTCAGACTTTACATTTTTAATACTCTGTTTATTAGCATTTGGAAGATGTATCATATGGTTATTCACTTTACAATCTTTTAATGAAGTTTTTTTTTCTGTAGTTAGGGTAGTTTTAAAAAAGAACCCTGAGGAATGATAAATAAATTATGCATTTTGAATTATCTAAAATTTTTTGAGTAATATTCATACTGATTTGGGGTTAAGAGAATATATCTGCCTGAACTGAAGCAGTTCAGACATAGATCAGTGTTACAGTAAAGCAGTATCTCAAGTTGTCCTGGAGAGCACACTGATATTGTAGCATATATGCATATAGAAGCAATTTACATTAAAGTCTTACGCTGTTCTTACTGGGCAAAGAAACAGAAGTTGGTCTAAAGTACAGAAGCCAAGTAGCTCCCATACAAGCAAACGTGGTCAGGTGATAAAAGTATTAATGGAAGAGTTAGTATACTGGAGTGATGAGCAATAGCAAACTATTAAATGCATTGACTGAAAAAAAAAATAGAAAAATTATTTTCAGTGCTTTTAGAAATACAGGAACTGTGAGGCTTAAGGGATCAGGAACCTTGAATAAATATGTTTTCAATTGGATCAGTTGCTGTTATGTTGTTAGGCAGGTTACTAATACAAAAGGGCCTGTTTACTATAAGGCAAGCTCTTCTATAAAGAAATCCTGCATTCGTGACAGTATCATAGTGGCAAAGCTATTTTCAAATAATGCTGTATTCTATGGCAATACCAAACTATATCACATGGCTTTAGCAGATTGCCATGAGCCAGTTAATTATACTATGCTTTTTTTCTTCATGAAAATCAAGTAACATAAAGTGTGTGTGTTTATTTACAACAGTAAAGGTTACTCTGCATAAGAACTGTAAGATTAAAAGCCAGATATTCCATTGAATTGCTGTTACAAGACAAATATTTTCAATACCAGTTTATACTGTGGTGTAGCACGTAAATTGTCATAACAGTTTCCAAATATAAGAGAATTGAGAAGTGCAAATTATGAACTCAACTAGTATCAGAAAACAAGCTTTCTCTGTGTCTGAGAGCTAAGTGTTTTTCATGTAAGCTGATTTAGTGAAAGTGTTCTTTTTCAGTGAACTTTTAGCAGTGTCTTCTAAGCCTTCTGATATGTTCTAATTCTTTTTCTTTAAAATGAATCTTCAATCTAAACATTCAGCTTTCCTTGTGGTTAGTTTTGAGAAATACAGTGATGAGTGCCTTCTGAATAACTCTGCCTTACAAATATATATGCTTAAAATTTTTCTGAATATGTAATTTTTTCAAAACTTTTTATTATGCATTAAGAAGTTCAGAAGGTAATAAGCTGTGATTACAGGACAAGCTAGCCTCAGCAGCAGAGTTCAGAGGTTGCCATCCTCATCTGTCTTAACATTCCCTAACAGTCTTTACTACCTTCTCTGCCGTAGTGTATCTACAAGGCATGTCACTGAAGCAATATAAATTGAACAGCTGTCCCATAGGTATTATTTCATAGTCTCTTCTGTAAGATAGATTAAATGGATCAGTTTAACAGTGCACCACCATGTATTTTAATCAGAATAGCTGAGGAGAAAACTAATTGCAACATTAATGCAGAAATTCCTCTGCTTTCAAAGTGAAGGGTGTAAATATACCCCAAGAAAATGAATTAAAGTAGCAATTTTAAGGTATTTTCACAAGTCAGTTGCTCTGTTCATTCCATCTCTACTTGTTTCAGGCAGCATACTTTTTTTCTAAGGTTACTCTGAACTTTTAGTGCTATGCTAAATCAAAAGTGATTTTGCCTTTTTAAATGAACTTTAAAAGTACCATTACGTGTGCAGGAAGAGAAATAAAATCCAAATGTCTGTAAAAACGAGATGAAAGTGAAAATTACAAGTGCCTGTGGAAAATCAACTAGTAAATGATGAAGTGAATACATATTAAGAAGTTGTGGATGAATTTTCAACAGGGATAAAATAAATTTAGGGCATCAGTAGAGCCTTGCGATTTCCACAGAGTGTCATGGTCACTACCATTGCAAAGCTGGAGCAACAGTGCTTCCCTCAAGTTCTGCTCACAGAGAACTGTTTAGAATGTCACATATATCTGTACAGCAAACGAGTACATCTTGTGAATGCTAGCTAATAAATAGTGCTCTGAAAAATGTGAATTTTGCAGTGATTTTCATTTCTGTTCTGTATTCTTTATCCCACTTTCTGGGTGATTTTTAGAGAAAAGATTAAGTACTTCTATTTTATTGTGTTCATAAAAATGTGTAAAAATTCATAAGTTCATAAAAATTGGTAATATATGAACAGTTGTTCTGATGTGTGACAGGAGTTTATCAGAAGTCCTAATCTTATTCTGCCAAGTCAACAGTACTGTCTCCCGCTGCCCTCTGATTTCCTTTTAATGGAAATTAAGAACATATTAGTTCAGTATTTAAGTTACCTCTCTAGAAAAGTACACCATCATTTGCTTTATCTCACTTCTCAATGAATATCACTGAGACAACATTCCTGACTGGAGAAGGGCTGGTCTGCAAAAAGAGGGTAACAGATGGGGCTGAAATCCCCAGCCTTAACAGTGGCAGTACGTAACACTTAAAATTCCCTCTTAAGATATCCCCTTTAATAACTGGTTTATTCATTTATTTATATTTTTAGCAACGTCCTGGGAAGCTTGAACTGCACAAGAACTGTTAAAAGAACTTTTTTTTTTTTTTAACATCTGCTGATGTTAAGAGCAGAATGATTATTCTATGCTTGTCACCAATAAGAGTTTGTGACAGAAGCAGGGGTTGGGAAGATATCCATGATAAAATGCCACAGAATATGACTGTGGGTTTGTGAGAAATAAATGCTATTTTTTTCTTATTTTTATTATCTGTTATATTGTGTTACAAAATAGCTCTAGCCACTATCACTTTTGGAAGGTTGATTCCTCTATTTTTATTATTGTTTGTAAAAACACCCGCTAATTAATTGACCAGTTAATAAATAAGTACCTTCTCAAATTTTCCAGAAGGTATTCTGGAACCTGGTTGTAAGTTCCAGGTCTAAACAAGATCTTTCTCATAGATATCACCAGAAATTTAGAGAAGTCTGTTTGGATGTAATGCTAGGTTTTTTTTAAAAAAAAAGACTGTATGTACTCAGGAGAATTTAACTGCAAGGTCATGTTCATCACGATAGCCTGGCCAGAAGTCAAAGCCACACAATTCTACTATTGCTAATTCTGAAATAAGATGCGAGTTTCTTCAATATTTGGAGAAAAAACTTTTCCCCAGGCTTCAGGGAACTTCAGACTTATTTTCACTGTACTTATTTTGTCATCAAGATGTACTTGAGATATGATTTGTTAAAGAACTCAGAACTGTATCGCAAGAGTCAGGTTGAAGGGTTCAGGATAAGCAGTGGAGTGGCCTAAGCAAAAATTAGATGTGTCTTCAAGACTTTTGATCTTTTTCATATTGAACTTAATTCTGTGTTAAAGTCTCTCCAAATCTACCTTGGCTTTCAAATTACGTTTGATTTCTCCCAGGACATATCTTAACCTATACATCTAGCTTTTATGTCTACAACTTTAGAAGAGGCCTTTTCCTTTCTTATTTTGCAATGACTTGACATCGTATACTTGAAGTTACCCAAGTAGCTGTTAGACACGGTGAAAGCTCAAGTTTTTCTTGTCTCAACACCTGACACATAAACCTGTAGTCTTAATTGAATATTATACTGAACGTCATTTAAGTTAATGAAAAGCATCTTTGTTTTTACATATACTATGAATAAAGAATATTTCTTTTGTAGCTTCCTATTTGCATGTGATTACCTTACATAGATCCTAAAACTGTAAAATCAGAGCAAGTAGGTTAAGATTTCGTGAAAAACTGTACAATCAAGTATAAGTGGATAATGAAAAACTAAATATGCAAAACCTGAGATTTGGATGAAAAAGAGGATTTATTGTACAGACATTAAAAGTTACCACTTATTTTAGGATAATAGTTGCCTGAAAGTAATTGAAAGAAGTAAAGAGATTTGATTGAAGGAGGATTTTATCAGTGCCTACTACAGGAAAACAGAGGTGCAGTAGCCAGTGAGATAAAATAACAAATTTCTGAGCTGAAAATAAGATATTCAAGATAATTAACTTAAAAGGTAATAACTTTAAAAGTAACTTAAAAAAAAAAAAGTAACTGAAGGGGATAATTTTGTATTTTGTATTTTTGTATTTTGTATTTTTTTTAAGTTAACTTGGGGATGATGTTTTTATTACAAAATATACTTGCTAATCAGTGATGTAAATGGAATATGTTAATCTTACCAGAAATCAGACTGCTAACTATTTGTGTTTTTGTACTTCTTAATAACTGCACATTACCTCTAAATCACAACTTTCTTAATAAAGTTTTGGATTTCAACATAGAAAAGTAATTTCAAATATGTTCTTCAGCTATGTAATGCTGGTTTCACTACTAAAGAAATATCTGCAGGCATCTATCATGCAGAATTCCAGAAGTCTTTATATCTAAAGTACATTTACAGTAAGTATAAATTTGGATCGAGAAGTAAGGCTGTTCAGTCAACTTCTAAAGTCACAACACATGGTATTAATAAAAGAGAAGGTATCTTTCAACATCTAATCTACTGAGCTTTCAAACCCACAAATAAGTTCAGTTGTCTGATCAGCATCACTTGTGCTCATCACTTTGTGACTAGTTAAGTGAAAAAGACAAACAGACTTATTGTGTGACAGAAGTTAAGCATTGCTGTCAAGCTTCAATGAGTTTCTTAGCCAAAACTTACCCAGTAGTTATTTGATCTGTGATGTTTTTTGGAAGATCCTTTTTTTAATCACATTCCTTTAAAATATCCAACCACCTAAATTCCCTGTTTCTACAACTGACCGAATCGGTGATGGTAACTTCTTAAGTTACAGATTTTTACTTTCATTGCCATCTGTATCTTTCACCACTATTATGGGAAGTATGAAGGAAGAATGGGAAGACATATCTTCAAAGTATGTTGCTTACTTTGTGTACATTTTTTTCAAACAAAAAACTTAGTCACTAGCCAGTTAAATGAAGTTGAGAATGTTAAACCAAAAACAAAAAAAAACCTTTAAATTTTCATAAAAACACATTAAGCACTCTATAAATACTGGAATGATTTCTGAATCTGCTAATTGAGACTTTATGAATTTAATCACTGCATTTTTATTTCTGATTCACAATTTCAGAGTGCAGAGTACTAGGTCTAGTTCCTGCATTTCTTATTTCAGTAAAATAAACAAACAAGCTCTGTAGAAAGGTTTGTTGAGCATTCCAGGTGGTATGTATTTCCCTTTTTTGCCAGCTGATCATAAACTATTTAATAACTATGTTTTAATTGTGTTAAAGGCATAATTGAATTAGAAATTCCAAAAAGAAAACTAGAGATCCTGTGTCTTGAACTTCACTACCTACCATTCTTACTTCTCACAGGGGTAAAACCAAGCTGGAGCAATCAAGAATGCAGCTCTGGTGCTTTTTAACCAGGTAGAGCAACGTGTCACCACTTTCACACAGGTTACCTAAGCAAGTTATACATATATATGTATATATATATATAATCACTTTTTAATGGATTTTGATTGGCCTGCATGCTATTCAGCTATGTTCCTTCCCTATCCATTGCAAGATAGTAGAAACATGCACAGCTGCTCTCTGCTGAGTCGTGGGACTCACATCACAGCATGGTCAGGTGGGACTGGCAACCCCAACATACATTTTTTAACTCTGCTAATGATTTTTCTGGATATTATAATAAAGTCTTTAGCAATAACTGCATGTTCTGCAGGTTATGACGTATGGATCATAAAAGTACTGGAATGTTATACTTCAAAGAGGCCAAAGAAAAAAGGGAGCATGCACAGTTTTTAAAAAATAAAAACAACCCTTTTTGATTCAGCCCTTATAAATGTATATATTTAATGAAATATGCTATGTCAATTATGTAACGATTATTGCCACACTTCAGTTCCTTAATGAATGAAATTAATAAATACAATTTAAACAATTACAGTGGCTTGCATAAAAATTACATTGGTATATTTTTTAATCAGTAATGCAAATCCTCAAGATGCTACAAGCTACATTCTGTATTCATTTGGGCAGTGCATATCTTGAGTTTCATAAACTACAAGAAGATCAGTTTCCTAATTGCTGAAATTATACTTAGCAAAAAAACCTCTAAAAAAATTCTGAGTGCGCCATTCAACAAAAAATCTTTTCTTAAATGTTAAAGTCCATCATAAACAGTGATATTTTTGAATGTTTCATAATAACCAAGTCTGTGACTGGGTTGGCAGACTTTACTCAGAGTAAATGAGAATAACCATAGAGTAGTCAACACTGTTTTTATAAAATGTGTAAATTTTATAAAAGTGTATAAATTTAACTTAGTTCTTTTTTTTTCATTATGAGTGAATATAATGTCCATTACCGCTTCATTGGCAGAGCTTTTGGGAATAGGACGGGAAATATTACACAGAAACTGAAGTTATATTAAACTATGAAGTACAGATTATCCCAGTAAAACTTGAAATCAGAATTTTGTTGAGATTGAGATTTCAGTCCTACAGCTGGATTCAAAGTTGTTACATTCAGGCAGTCTGAGCAGCTTCAAAAGAACAACCATGTTGCTCCACTTGTACCACTGTGCAGTGTAACTGTTGACATTATATTGTAGTATAAATTGTTCAGTGATACCAACAGAAATTTATATTGCTGTGTGTTCTGAAAAGTCTCTAATTTAAATGATTAATTTTTAAACCAAGATATGCCTCAGATAAAGCTCTACACAGTTTTTGTTTTTTTTTTTTAAAAAGTTGTTTCCCTAATATAAAAGTCAAACATTATAAGATTTGAGATTTAAAATCAATTCAGAATCTCTTTGGAATCACCAAACTCCATTACTTGATACTTTGTCACTTAATTACAGTGCAGCTTTAAAGATTCAAAGGATAATACAACATGGCTAAATTACTAAAGGCAATTTGTAATGGCTGAATCCCTTTATTTTACTGTCACTTGAATCATGAAGCAGTTTGTAAAGCTTAAATTTTTTGTTGCCTGCTCTTGCTCTTACTGAAATCTAGAAGAAAATCACATGAGAGCAAGACTGGGTCTTATGTGAATGCATTTTCTCGTAAATGGGCACATTAACATGCTGTTGGTCAAAGCTTGTTTTAATGATCTAAGCTGTTGAAAATAGATGCACTGCTCTGAAAGGATGACGTGGAGGCTGATTATATGTATGTTTAGCCAAGTGTTTGGGTTGGTGATGAAGCATTTTTTTATTACATCTTTAAACAATAAGATTTATGATACTATTTTCTGAAAAATATAATCCCATTGATGTAGTCCTTTTTGGGATTTTATTTCTGTGTGTGATTTCCACAGCATTGCTTAGGCTTCTGCACTAGAAAAAGCATGTTGTTTTGCTGACCTAGGACTTAAGAATGCTGCATCATAAGCAATTGCTTTTGAATGTATCCTTATATCTTTGTAAAGAAAAATGTGGTATTGTATTACTGAAGACATAAATAAGCATTTCCAGGGCATAGCATATTCTAGAGGCTGATAAGCACATGTATGAAGTGAAAGGAATGTCTCTTGAGTTTCCTTAGTTTCGTTAGCTTTATTGCTAGAAAAAAAGTAGAATATTAAAGTCACCTTATTTAAAATTTAATGGTTCTTTCCTAACGTAGGGACTTGGAGCAAAAACCAGCAGTTTTAGTAACCTTTTTTTTTTTTTTTTTCCAGTAATTCAATTGTTGAGATTATTTGAAATATAATGAAGAGAATGCTTTATTTGAAGAATAATTAAGAAAATAATAGTTTTTTGTTTTACTGTATATAAATTGCAATTCAGTCACTTGTTTTTTAGCAGCTACATTGACAGGACTATCTGCAACAGAGATTGCATGGGATGAAGCCATTAAAGAATTGACTACTTTTAATTGGCACTCATATAAATTAATTATTTATGCTCACTATGAACTTTTCTCTTGCTACGATTAAGTCTGTCATTGATTTAATGATGATGGATCAAGCCATAAAGGACTTTTACTTTTTCTAACTTAAATGTGGCAGATTATTGTTCTCACAATATTTAGGTTTTACTTAATGAAGAAACTGCCTATAATTTCTGTGACAATTTTCCTAATCTTTATTTCTTTTATTACTATGATATGTAAGATAATTGACTTATAAATCTTGTTTTCTTTTTTTTTTTATTTTTTAAAATAGAGCCTTAAATGTGGATAATTAGGTGCCATGTTAATGATTTTTAATATAGTGTACAGTAGAGTGCATTTTGGTCTGTAAATGTAATACAGAAAGCAAAGTTTAAAATATTTCCACTATGCAAAGGACAGAACATTTTGGTTCAGTTACTGCATGACCAGCAGTAAAATCATTCAGTTATAGGCAATACAGCAATAGATGTTTTATGCATATAAATTTTTGAAATCATAGTAGCAAGCACAGCATGAAAGGGGAAAAAATGACAATTGTTTAGCATAAACTAACGACTGAAAATATTGAAATCTCAAGGTATTTATTCAAATTTTTTCACATTTGTCAACGTGATTTTCCAGATGTGACAGATCATGGTATTTGGAAAGGGAAAGAGTGGTTTTCAAACTAATACCAGTGTGCTTGTCAGAAACCTTTCCATTATGCAACAATTCCTTTATTTTTGGTCACAACTTAGTTACAGCTATGTAAGCTCTGGTCTGATTGATTCCATATTGACAGTGGATGCATGTGAGAGCAAAAGTGCTTCTTGAAACAGCCCTGAAATTACATATCACCCAGCATAAATTATTTTTAAACATAAATCATCTCACATGAGTTGAATATGAGAGAGGAATTACTTACCAAATTATATAAAGAAATGTGTGCCTTTGCTTCAAAAAATCTCTCGGCTCCCATTGCCTTATTCTGAAGGACTCAGTTTGAACTGAAGAACTGAATAACTAGTTTTAAATTGCAGCAGCGTCTCTGAAAGAGAGAATATATAGTATTGACTTTCTAAGAAGTTTCCATTTGTTATTTGAAATAATTCAAATAATCTGAACAAGTAAATTTTTAATACGCATTCTAAAAATGTCACTATCTTGGAAGCTAAATGAGAAAAGTGCTTGGTATTGAGAATTCTCTCACATACTACAGAAAACTCTAACGGAGGTCGAACTTCACAGTCAGACCTGCTTAGCCGAAAACTGTAAAAATGTCAGTGATCAAATGCCTTTCTGGTACATCACCTCATAAACAACTTCAGTGTTTAAGTTAGAAATGCATTCAGGATGCTCCTCTAAATTCCTATGAATTATTGTTACATAGTATAAACCAGAAGAATTTCAGTGCTATGCTTTTCTTTTTTATGTTGCTTTGTGTTTACAAACTTTATTTCACAGTAAAGAAAATGTATTTCAGATGAAGAAATTTAATACATAAACAATATTGACAAATAAAAACAAGTTGTAAGTTCCGTGCTCAGTTTTTGCATTAATTGTATGCAACTGTAGTAGGTTTGTCCATTCTAACTATGCTTTCTTAAAAGAAGAAAATTATGGGCAGTCTTGCATGACTGATACACAGTTTTTCCTGATCCAAATTTTACTTGGTGAGAAGATTTATGTAACATGAGCTGCTTCGTTGGAGTTTTTGCATCTATGAGTGCTTTTTACCATAGTGAGGACTATAGTATTTGACTACATACAAATAGTAGAATGACAGAAAAATTCAGGATGGAAGGGACCTCAGGAGATCTCTTAGTATTCACAGGAGATTAGAATTCAAAGAGATTTCAGAAATGGCAATTTGTGCTTTCTGGGGAAAAACAAATGCAGAATTGTAGCATGAAATTTACAACTCTTTTATCCAGATATGGGTTGGGTTTGTGAGAACACCATCTGCAGTGGACACACAGATAAACGTGGAGATTAATTCGCTTAGTACATTTAATTAATTATGTTAGTTCATTTTCCTGGGAAGTCTGAGGCACTTCTGCAATGTAAACTAGCATAGTTAAAAAAAAAAAAAAAAAAAAAAAGAAAGAAAAAATAGCTTGAGTGTGGTATATGTAAGATCTCCTGTTATAACTCCCCTGAGCCTCGAATTCTGAAGACATATACACGGAGCAGGTCAGTAGCTAAATCATATTTGTTTCCTATGAAAAGGTAAACTGAGAAATAGAAATATACAACGTACACCTCATTACTGTGGTTTTACTTTTGCATATTTATCAGTGTAAACAGTGATTTTTGAAACTCAGAGACTGGCAAGTTTTGTTTCAGTATAATTTTTACAGAATATGTATCTAATGAGAAAAAAATTCTTCTGTGGAATTTTACTTGCAGAAACTAAATGCATCCAGTTCATCTGAAGGCAGCACAGTTGATATTGCCCCCCCTGGAGAGGGAGAGCAAGCAGAAATTGAACCTGAAGAAGCTCTTGAACCAGAAGCCTGTTTTACAGAAGGTTGTAGAATAACTGTTGACTTAAGAGATGTGTTAGAGATCTACTAGCGTAAAGTGCACTATTTTTAGACAAATTTAAGTTCTGGACTCTTTAAAATCTGTTGGAACTTTGTGACCCCTACATTCAAAAGAAAATGCTGAAAGCCTAAAATGCTGGGAATTGGAGACCAGAAAAAGGTTTCCCTGGGCTTTTAGTAACTTTGCCTGACCACTGCCTACATCTTGTAACTAAGGAACTTAACTAACTTTTCCATTCTTAAAATTCATTTTCATTACACAAACAAGCCCTTAAAATTTGGAGCTTCATTTCTGTGAGACTCTATCAACAAAAAGAATGATTAAATATCAATGGTAAAAAATATGAATGTATAGTTTATTCATTATTACATCTAGTATTGTCTGATTTCAATCCAAATTACTAATTATCTAAATTCACACAGAAGAGGATCACAATATTTATTTTAATTTTAAATTATTATAAAATTAATTACTGCTTCTAACAATTTTGATAACACAGTACTTATTTGCGTGAGAATATTTTGCCTTTAAATCCTAACATTTCTTATTTAATGCAGGTTGTGTGCAGAAATTTCCATGTTGCCAAGTAAGTATAGAGGATGGAAAAGGAAAAATCTGGTGGAACCTTAGAAAAACCTGCTACAGCATAGTTGAGCACAACTGGTTTGAGACTTTCATTGTCTTCATGATTCTTCTCAGCAGCGGAGCACTAGTAAGTTTAAAAAAAAAAAAAAATTGCAGATGCTGCAATATTTAGATATCTCCTCACAAGTAAGAGCAAAATTCAAGTTGCATCAGAAAGGCCTATTTTGACTGGAACTGTATACTATTTGTATTCCATGATTTCACTATTTATTTACTAAACCTGGCTCAAACTTGAAAATGGTTGTTTTACATGCAGTTCTTCAGTGATACTTTTGTTTTTACCCCTGCAAAGCTACAGCAATGTTATTTAAGCCAGTGACTTTAGATTTAAACTGTCAACCAATTTTCAGCATTTTTATTAAAATTTTTGAGTACAAAGAAACTGTTACAAGTGAGTATACAGCTAAAGGTGTGATTTCAAGCCTTTAATTCATTCTGGGCTCTGCCATTCCTTGAATGGTGCTTACAAAAAAATCATAGACCAACTGAAGCACTTCTTCATTTTGTTGCTTTTTTGAAGGCAGGAGATAGAAAAGAATGTGATAGCAAATGAAGCCAAAAAACACTGTTTTCCAATAGGATTCACATTACCCACCTTCCCAGCTTTAACAAAGGTGAACATCTTCTGCAGTGTTAAATATATAAACTGGAGCAAATAAATCACTCTTTGAGTTTCAGACAGGAATTTGATTGATGGAGGATAAAACTGCTCAGATTATATTTTTGTTTAAGAGAGGGTTTTAGATTTTTTTTTATGTGTGCATGCACGTGTATGTACATGGAAAAATTTTTTGATACAACAATGAGGAAAAAAAAAAATCATGCTTCGAGTTTGTCTCCTCTTTCATCAGTAAGAGTGGATATATATGTCATTCAATATACTGTACTGGAGAAATTCCGGACAAGGTTGAATTTGCAGCATGGTTATGAATTTGCAGAAAATTTGCAGCATGGTTATAGGTGAGAAATAGATAAAATGAGTGGATACAGAAGAACAAGGAGAAAGATTATGTCTCACCTGCTTATTTTAATCATTTATACTCTGAAACATTAGTAATACCTGAACTTTTTATTTATTTATTTATTTTATATATACGTATATTTATTTCTTTATTTATTTTACACAGGCTTTTGAAGATATATACATCGAACAGCGTAAAACTATCAAGACCATGCTGGAATATGCTGACAAAGTTTTTACATATATTTTCATTTTGGAAATGCTTTTAAAATGGGTAGCATATGGTTTTCAAATATATTTTACTAATGCCTGGTGCTGGCTGGACTTTCTGATTGTTGATGTAAGTATGTAAGTCTCCAATACTCTAAACCTCACTACAGTAGTATTCTTTATGTTTTAAAGCTTGTTACTAATAAGTAATCTTTTTACTAGCATGCAAAAAAAAAAAAAATTCAATGTATCTGGATGTTGTACAATCAATAGATGTACAGAGGTTAAGCTAAGTAGGATTACTGTGGTGGAAAGATAATAAATGGAAAACACTCACCAGTATTGTAGGCTCATAATAAACTCCACAAGGAGTAATTTCAAAAAAAACAAAACAAAAAAAACTCTTAAATGGGATATAGGAGAGGTGCAGCCAGGCTCCGCCCCTCTGGTAGCACAGCTGAATTGCCTTCACCTGTGCTCGCATGGCTGACTCATTGCTTTCCTCAGGTGGTCAATTAGAGGTTCTGGCCATAATCTACAGTTCCTATACAGATGTGTTGTTTAAAGTAAGTTTATATATCTAGATGACAAAGGATTATTGCTCATCAGTTTGCTAATTCTTAATTGGATATATCAAACTTAAGATATTCTGAAAAAAATAAACAACTAAAAACTAATTTTTGAACCTTTCATGTTATATTTTTAATGGCAGTTTCTTTACACTTAGCAAATAAGACACTACTTTGTGTTTCTTCTACAAGTATTGCCATTTTCCAATTGGAATGATACATTTGGTCTAGATTGCACCTCAGTTATCAGAACTTCACCCCCTAAAACTATCCTGTTATCGCTTCTGGTAAAATAAAAAACAGTGGTCAATTGCTAAAAAAAACAAACGAACAACAACAACAACAAAAGTTTTAATTGGTTGACAATCTGCAATAGTTAAATCAGCTATGACTTGGCAGGGTTTATGATAGAAGAGAATACAGGGTTTCTTGGCTGACTTCCCAGCTCTGATATCCTTCTGTGCAAAGGCCTTGCTTATGTTGTCAGAAAGGATCAAAGCTGGTTTTGCTCCCAGAATATTTTGGTCCCTTGCTTCACACATTATCTGACCCAGTTCACTGGCTATACATATCCTCAGTGTTTTAACTCAGAGATGGCATTTTAGGGCAAATGTCCATTTGTGGACATGTATATAGTTTACACTCAAATGTACTTTCTGCCCAAGCTACTGTATTTCTTGAGAAATTTGAATAAAATCTGGATCCATAAATAGTTATTATTTGTGAACATGTAGTGAAAACGTGTCAGATTTTTTACAACCAGAGGCAAAAATAATCCCAACCCTACCTAAACTGGCCTATAACTCAAAACAGATGATGTTTTTTTTACCTGCCCACATTAATTTCATTATATTGAGCTCTTTCCTGAAAATAGACAGTAGTATTGAGCAGCATAGATAGTTTTTCTAAGAGGATCTTAAAGATGTAGACAGGTACTTCTTTCCAGGATTATGTTAAGAATGGAATTTATTTTAGATAAACTACAACTCATGTTTTGATTATTCTTGTTGTAACATAAACCTAAACTGATTATTTTAAGCCATACTCCATGGTTTCTTAATAACAGTTTAGCCTCAGAAATGCTGCTATCTGAGCAAGCTCTCAGTTATAAACATCATCTTCACAAGTAAAGCAGCTTATTTTGCCAACTTTTTCCATTAATTTTTATTTTTATTAACAAAAATATAAATGACATCAGAACCTTCTACTTTTGAATACTTACATTCGGTGTTCCAGAAAGTGTCAAAAAATGTCTTACTGTGCCAAAGGCTAATTCAGCAATTATTTTAGCACAACCAGACAATATTTGAAAGAAAGATATGAACTCATGTTACCTACTTGTAGAAGAGGATGTACAGTACTTCAGTGGAGAGATTTAACAGGTGTGATTCAGCAGCATTCTCCAAACAAGAACAGTAGTGAGCCCTTCTTCATTACATGTGACTACACATAATTAAATTGCTTAACTCCATCCTTTAAAATTATTCATGGGTAAACACTGATAGTTCCTCAGGGTTTTGACATCTAATATCTTACGTACCTAGCTTTCAGTGCAAGAAATCGCCACAGCTACTTTCAGTCATTGTGACCAAAATGGATTTTAAAAATTACACGAAAAGTGTGATTCAGCTCTGTCAGTTAACAGCAAAGGCAGATGAACCTGGGCACATCTGACTATCTCTGTTTAGGACCTTGTTATGCCATATCTCTACCCCACTCTTCTGTTGGATGTGACGTCTATACCAAGGGGCAGAAGGGAAAGTTCCTGTGCCTTATTGACCCCAAATCAGAAACGGTTAAATTAGTTCAAATGCACTCATTGGTGATTTAAACTAAGATACTGAATTTTGTACGCAGTTAAATGAGAAGCAGGGACATATTAGGCCGGGGACTCTAACTGGCAGTGGTGTACAGTTAAGGCTTCAGACAGTTATATCTTAAACCAGTTTAACCAGATGCTCTAGAGCATCTGTCGCCATGTACCTTGATTCTTTTACTCGCATCTTTATTGAGAAGCCATCTTTCATGAGATTATTATGTCCAGGATTTAATGCACAGCTGTAATGACTGTAAGTTCTGTTTGTCAAATACAATGCTAGGAGATAAGGTATCTGGGAAGAATATGGGGCATTTGGGAATATCCAGTGCATTTGCTGGTTATTAAAATGGTGTCATTTTCTGCTAAAATATGTAATTGTAGGTGGATATTTTATGTTACATGTACTTTAGAAGGTAGTCGTATTATTTGTTATAGACACTTTATTTCTAAATTATGGTGTTCATAAATTTTATTTGATGTGGAAATAAGTATGGAAAATGAAAATAAGTTGCATTTTAAATAAATCATGTATTTGCCAACTACTGCAGGGCAGTAATATATCTAGCTGAAAGTAGAATGAAATCTGTAATCTTCAGATATCTCAACACTGAAATTGCTCACGCGTGCTAGAATTCAAAATGCAATTTTTGAATAATTGAAGGAAGAAAAAACAACCCCCCCAACTGTGATTGCTGTGGAGTACATTAAAAGTTGATAATACTGATGATTTATATAATTCTTCTGCTTGGAAATATGACTGAAAATAGTTCATGCTTATTTGTTATAACAGATGAAGTAATTTAATTAAAATGTGCTCTCAATCTTTTTGTTAGCTTTTGAAAATAAATAATTCAGCAGCAATGTTATGAAAATGATCAGGGTCACCTTATACTAATATACTAAATACTGTAAGCACAGAGTAAAAGACAACTGCTGCCTTGAAGGCCTCATAAAAGAAGAAAAAAGGTGTGCATACCCATGTTGGGAAACCAGATACAAAGAGAGATTTCAGTTCATCTTCCTAAACAGTCTAGTATGGGAACAGAATCTTCTTGCTTCTATGCACCTAAACAAAATAAGCATAGTTGTCTGTAAAATATCAGAAACTAAGAATTATTAACCTAGTACATTTTAAGAAAGTTATCTTAGTATAGGATCGTAACAGAAAAGCATAAGAAAGGCTATATTTCACCCACTGCCCTACGTCAGAGAATGTCAGAAATGTCTTCTTGGGAAACTATTAATATCTATAGGAGAAAAATCATCAACAAATCAACTGAAAGAATTTATTATTTTTTTTTCAAATCTAGTGTTTTATTTTTATTCCTAGTTAAGTACAATAGTTAAACACATGAACTATGGGAAAGGCTCTTGGAAGTGAGGAGAATAATAGACCACAGAGGGCCTGGAATCAAATGACATAAATTAGCTACCTTAGCAAGTAACAAGGAATTCATATGGACTAACATGTCATGACACATAATGCAGTTGAAAACTATTAACTAAAATACTGTTTTTCATTAGATTGATGTACATAGCAACAGAGTAATGAAATAGTTGCTTTTCCATCTGCTCTACTATTTTCCACTGAGACATGATCAAACTCCAGTGTCTGTAATTCATCTAATAGTTTTTTATTAGGCAAGTAACATAGGAAACCACCTTGGCACGGATTGACTTGTAATAGAAAATTCATTGAAACATGAATCAGGAACTCACTATGGCTTTAGATCATCAGTTACTTTTATAATGTTAGCATCTGTTAGCATCTATCAGACAGACTGCATGTTTCCTATACTTCGAAGAGTTTTGGAGAGAGTTGACCAGCATAGGAGAATGTAACACCTCAGTCAGTATATATTTCATAAAAACCCTGGCTATTGATTCTATTATATGCTTCTGATTTAGAAATAATTCACTATTAAGCATATTCTTAGTGAATATAGATACAAATAGTGTCAGTATTTAATAAAGTATCTTGATATATGCAGATATTTAAAGTTATAGGAAGGTTAATTCTTAATGAAATTTAATGAAAGTATGGCTCTTTTATCTTCATGTACTTCTGAGGACTTTATCTTTCACCACAACTATGCTTTCATCTCACTATTCAACAGATCTTTCATAGCACATATTCCTTTTCCAATTATGACTCCATATAACATACCAGGAATATGAAAATGATAGGATTTGTCCTCAAATGTTACTAAGCTAGAGCTTTCTTCCATTGATCTTTCTGTGTATTCAATTTGTATTCTTTTTAAATAAACTGTAGAATGACTTTTAATTTATTTCTTTTTATAGGTCTCATTGGTTAGTTTAATAGCCAATGCTTTGGGCTATTCTGAACTTGGTGCCATTAAATCGCTTCGGACATTAAGAGCTTTAAGACCTTTAAGAGCCTTGTCACGATTTGAAGGAATGAGGGTGAGAAAAAATGAATGAGACCACATTAAACTGTGAATACAAAAGCTAATGTAGAATTATGAGACTCATGCCTCCTCCAAAGAACACCAGAGGGAGAATTCATGGAAAAGTGTAGGAAAATAGCTTTCAATGTGTCCTTAAGTGCAAGATATGCATGCAGTTAACTTTTGGATGTTGGATCTTAATCTCTTCAAATTTGCCTGCCTCACTGCTGCAGAGTTGTGTTATCTCAGCCCCATGGCTGTTAAAATTTCCATTTATTTGTAGATCCCTATGGAAGAGGAAAAGAACAGAGATGGCTTTTTTTTTTCTTCAGTTTAGTTAGGGACTTTTCTCAAGAATTTCTGAAGTTAATTTCTGTTCTCTTTCAGTTTGTCAGATGAAACAGGATTAGCGAGGGAAAAAAAAAAAAAAAAGGTGAAGAAACTGACAGAAGTGAGAAAAAGGCAGCTGAAACCTCCCTGAGGCTCTCCATTTACCAGTCTGGGAAAAAGATCCCACAGTGCATGCTGTATTATTAAGGGAAGGTTCTCTGAACAAACACCTGAAATACAGATATAGGAAATAGAGAAATAGAGACGGGCGGAGTTGAAAAACCATTTTCTCAACAAGTGTCCTTTACTTCATACAAATACATCTGCTGCCTTCTTACCTCTCTTCCTCCACAGCTAAATCCTTCCTGTTGAGGAAATTATTATTTTCAAATTCTTTCAATCTGACAAAAAAAGACTATTGCCAGCTGTCTGCTGTAAACACAGACTATGCTATTTCCTGGTGAAATAGATATGTAAAAAATTTACAGTGCAATGTTATGACGAAATATCTCCTTAGTCTTCACCTAAAAATACTGGATGCTGTAATATGGTTTTAGTTAATTCACAAGTCTTAAGTCTCAAAATAGTGTGGTTCCTGTCTGCATAGATGCTGATGATAACCTAGGTGGCCTCATCCGCCAGCATAGTGGACTGTGTGTTGTGACACATCACCAATTATGTTTTGCACAATTTGCATTACAGACAGTATGTAAACTCCTGTCTAATAAATGGGATCTTAGACATTTTCAGTCAAGTTATAGATTCGAAAAATACTATTATTTTGAAAACCGTACATAGTTTTTCACTATACATAAAGCTGCTGCGGTCTTATACATAAATATGGTTTAGTAAAAAGAAATTACTTGTATTTCATTTTTGTTCAATCACAATAAATAATTAAATTACATTTTGGTCAAGGGATTTAGTCTGATTTTTTTCTGTCACTTATTCACATCTATTAGCACAATTGTATTAAGTGCTCCAATTGAAAAAAATGTGGATGTGTGGAAGAGCAGATACAGTGAGACAGGCAATTTAAAACTAGTTTTTATAACAGATGCTGTTATTAAATTAAAGGTACTTAATTATGTTACATTGTAAGCAGATGCTAAAATACATTGGTTCCAGTTTATACGTAAATGTTCTGTGAATAAAATAATTTGCAATGTTTCAAATGCAGACATTTTTATTCATTCTTTCACATCATCATTCTTTATCTTATTCTGTTTTATTTCTTATTTATGCATTTTGATTTGTATTGCTGGAATTTAACATTTCTTTCTTTTTCTCTAGAGCACAAATATTCTAAGAATACATCTTGCTACTAACAGGTTTTCTTTTGTTTTCCCTTTTTTTTCCATTGTCTTTGTTTCCATATCATTTTTGTTTTTTGCTTTTGGTAATCTCAGTGGTGATTTTTATTGAACCTTAAATAATGCTTCTCCCTTTACTTTTACATTGTTACATTTTAGCTATCCATTCCATATTAAAGCAGCTCTATCATTTTAAAAGTATTTTAATTTTTCTGTTCATAAACTGACTGAGGTGTCTAATTTCTCTAATAGGTGGTTGTAAATGCCCTTGTAGGAGCAATTCCATCTATCATGAATGTATTGCTGGTTTGTCTTATATTCTGGCTCATCTTCAGCATCATGGGAGTAAATCTGTTTGCTGGAAAATTCTATCACTGTGTCAACACCACAACAGGCGAGATGTTTGATGTCAGTGATGTCAACAATTACACTCAGTGTGAAGAACTCATAAAAAACAATCAAAGTGCCCGCTGGAAAAATGTGAAAGTAAACTTTGATAATGTAGGAGCTGGGTATCTTGCTCTGCTTCAAGTTGTAAGTAAATTCATATTTTTTTCTTTTTGCTCTCTTTAAAGAAGTCTCAGATAAATGGGCAACTTAAGTCTGCTAAGCAGTGAAATAATTTTTTTATAGCAATGCTGTATGGCTTACACAACAGAAACTTGAAAAAGCCTCTATTGCACTTGTAGTTTTTGAATGAATAGTAGTAGAGTAACTTCTTAGACTAGACAATACAGCCTCATCATGATGATAAAAATGTCTTTTTAAGTGGAAAGATGTACAAAAATCTGTACAAATGCTGCACAATATAAACTTCAGAAATGGATTTAATTTCTTGTTCCAGTAAAAAAGTTTCAGAAGTCCCTCTAATTATTAAAAAGGTCTCTCAGCTCCTTTACAAACTTAGTTATCTACTAAGACAGGAAAGCAAAGAGCAGTTTAAAAGGCAGATGTTCTAGCTGAGTGTCTGATCTGATGTGAGCAACTACTGCCAAGGCCTCCCATATAATCTGTTCCTGGATATCATTACAAATCCACAGCAACATCTTTCACATTAATCTCAGCACATTTGGGCACTAGGAAATTATTTTTCCTGTCAACAGCCAGGTCAAGATAGAGTGCATTTTTCTTCATGTCTATGCTCATCTAAGGAACCAGTTTGTCATTAGGTATGACAGTAAGAATATAATAACCCAGAAGATCTCCAGTGCAGGTTTAAGAGGGGATTGATTTTTCAGACCTTGAAGTGGGTTAGGGAAAGGAATCATAAGTTATACAATATCTGAGATTGGGGTACCCAACGTTTCATGTAGCATGGAGACAATTCTTCCTGTAGTACAATGCTTGTACAAGTGTCTCAGTTTGGATAGTTACTGATAAACAGATCCTGACCATTAAGATCATTTCATAACACTTTCTCTCAGCATTCATAATACTTCTCACAGCATTTGCTCCTGAAATACATACATTTCATTAAGAAGTATACGAAACTGTGAAGACATTAAATTGTGGTTAAGTAGGAAAATGTAAAATACTTTTATTACAAAAATTATATTCATGACTCATAAACTTCGTATTCACTTAATGCTTTTAATGAAGCCGTTATAATAAACTAAATATATATTGTGCTACATATAGTGTGCAAGTAGATGTTTTTGTATAGTATGGCATATTTATTCTATAAATTATCATAACTAATATAAAGTCTGCAAATTATATTTCCCCTTCGAATCCTTTTCCTATGCTAGCTGCTACAGAGCTGTTTTTGTACTAGGTACTGAGTGTTCCTATTACTTATGCCAGAGGCTCCTAATTCTGATAGCTGATATCTGACCCCAAACACAAGCAAGCAAGCAAGCAAGCAAGCAATTACGCTTAAATGATTGAGCTGTGGTGAATTGCTTGTCTGCAATTTGACATACAGCTTTAGTGTATGAAGAGATGTCAGAAATATCATGGGATTTTTCCTGGTCTGGTATCCCAAGTTTTCTGAGGAAGATGTGCTTGTCTCTTCTATTCAGTCGGTCAATATCCTTAGATGACCTTGATTCTCAGTTTAACTCTCTCGCTTGAAGAATTTAGTTTCTGAAGACAACGCGACTCTTAAGTTATGGGGTGTAGTACTGAATAACACAAAATCTGTAACTTCATTAGTCATTGCCACTGTTGTACTAGGGATTGAAGTGAACAGTTATCACCAATACTAACCTCTGAAAAAGTGTAAGATACTTCTAAGTCACTTGAAGCTGCATCTTCATGAATGTTATCTGTATCACCCATCCAGTCAGTATTAGTGTTTAATTACTATATCACTACTGTGGAGCTTTCATTCTTCTTTATTTCTTTTAGATTTTTCATTATTTTCCTTTTAAAATATTCTTTTTCTTTTCTTTTCTTTTCTTTTTTTTTTTCCTTTTCTGCTGAGATTAAGTGATTTTTCGGCATGTACCATGTATCATGTACCATGTATCACATCACTTCTTCAGCTGAATGTCTCCACTCTTTAGCATTCCCTCTCCTGTAGTTATAGCTGTTATCAAACTCTGATACTTTTCTAACAATATGCAAAGTACACCAAAGTCAGTTGCCAATTGAGGCAGAAAGATCTAGATGCTTGGCTCCAAGCATACCTTCCTAGTAAATATGTACTACATTGCAAGATTCATCAGGATCTGAACACTCCCAGAGCGCAAATCTTCTGCTGTGGAAACTGGCAGTTGTACCGAAGTGAGAGCTCAGTTTTAGCAGACACAGATGCAAATGCACTCCTTGGAATGGTTCCTCAGAGGATATGCTCTTTTCCTGCTCATTTCAGACTTTCTATCTCTTTTCCTTTATTATGAATACTCGTGGAAACCATGCCTGACAGGCAGGCATTCACACTTTCAGCTACATCTCTTTGTGTTCTTCAGCAAGCAGACATTCAATCTCCATGAAAATAGCTTCCTTAAAGCAATTAGGACAAATCTTTTTTGCTACCTAGATAAAGTTTCTACTTGAAATCAGTCCAAGTCTTTATAAATTTAACCACAGCCCTTTCACAATTCCTCAGGTCTCCTGTAAATCATACACCTCAAAAACCAACATATATTTTAATTGTAGAGTCTATTCCTTTTACTTATGTGGGATTAAAACATTTCTAAAAATACCATGGAATTGTGGACATGGGCAAAACATTCAGATGCGTGTTAATATCTGCCCAGAAGCTATGTTGCAGACTCCATCAGTTCATGCTGTAAGGTTCTAAAAAGGGCTGTCAGCATAAGTGATTGTAGAGCGTGCCTAAATATCTACAGTATTGATGTCTAAGTCTACCATTGGTCATCTGCAAGGTAAAAACCTGCATCTGCACACATTCTGTGCCCATGCTGAGATGTTCATAGCCCAGAGTTAATATTTTTGAAATACCTAAAAATAATTTATCAGAAAATCAGTAATGCTCTGAAAAATCTTTTAATATTCCTGTTTGTTCAATATGGTTTATGATTTTTTGTGTGATTTCATTAAAAGTAAACCTGCATATTCTGAAACCTATGTATTTTTCACACTCTGAATTTTAGAGAGTAGATAAAACAACTATATTTTACTTCTAGGCTACTTTCAAGGGATGGATGGACATTATGTATGCTGCAGTTGATTCAAGAGATGTAAGTGTAAGACTTTCAAAAATCATCTATTGGTTGTATTCTGATGTATTTAATTCAGTACAGAGTTAAAAATTACATATATAGTAACATAAAGAATTATTAACATTTTTTTCCAGATATCTTAAGACTTGAAAGGAACTTTTGTATAACTTTGGGAATCTTAGAAGATTAGTAGTAGAAAAAATTAATTCCACTTCTTCCAAGACTAATAATATGAATTAAATTCATTTAACTTGATCTTTTTTTGAAAATCTAACATAAATAAAAAGAAATGGGCAAGATGGCATTTTAATAACTGCCTTCAACTACCATGATTATATAACATAACACTACATAACATAATTCTTATAGATTAAATTTATGTATCTTTCATTAAAACTTAAATCCATGCATTTTATTATTTATTTAGGCTGACCACTTTTGTTATCCAGCTATTAAGTGCAATTATGTTTTAAGGTTGAAGATAATAGGATTTAAAATTTTATTTTTGGCTAGAAAACTTCAACTGTTTTTACCTAGTACAAGAAAGTGCAACACAGATACCTGAACTAGTTATACACAGCTTAGGTTATAGTCACACTAGTGATAATCAGTCATCAAACAGTCATATTCATCTGTCAGAATGTATATCCTATTTAATTAACTTCAGTTTCTCAACGCTCAGCTTCCTGTGCAGCTGAAATGCAGGCATTGTCAGAGATATGAAACCTGGAAGAATTGAGACCGTAGCAAAATCCTCCTTAGAAATTTGGAGCAAATTAATAAAATTCACAAAAAACACAGTCACTGGAAGCTTATAGAAAGCATGACCTATGCCGGGAGCTTTGTTTGTATGTACATACATAAACATATATCCATGTGCATTTACATTAAAATTCCATAGGAATAATCATTCTGTCAGCTTCCAATTCTCAAAATACTGATGGGAAAGGATACGTACAGTCTTTTTAATAATTGAGTGCTGAAATAACATATACCTATTTATAATCTATATACACTTTTTTTTAGATTTACTATTCTTTTTATTAATAAATTTTATAATATTTTGTAGGTAGAAGATCAACCTAAGTATGAGGACAACCTGTACATGTATCTTTATTTTGTCATCTTCATCATATTTGGATCATTCTTTACATTGAACCTTTTCATTGGTGTCATTATAGACAACTTCAACCAACAAAAAAAGAAGATAAGTATTTAAAATGTTTCTGTATTGCTATAAATCATTAATTACAATGAATTAACAATTTATTTTTATTTAAAAAAAAAAGTTATTTTGCTTCTTTGGATAAAAAATTCTTTTTTAACAGTCTCTGTGATGTGATTATGACATTTGTATTTCAACATTTTGAAAGACAAATCATTAGTCTGTTGATGGTAATTTACAAATTGTGTAAGAGCTAAAGTGAAGATTTAAGAAGGGCATTTGTGTTATTCTTTTGATTAGATTAGCACTATTTGCCATAGAAGAATTAGTTTTATAAACTCTTATAAACTGTTGACACCAACTGAAGCTACAATATGACAATGTGTTGATATAATAGATGCTAGTTTTGCAATCTGATTAAACAGTGGCTTAAAAATCCAATAGATCTCATTAATAGACTTAAAGATATAAGTAAAAAATTTGTATGAAAGAATTCTGTTATTCTAACACCTGAGCTCTGAAAAATGAGATGAGTTTCTTAGACATATAGAAATTAATCTATAATACTAGAAATAATGAAATATATGTATAAAAGGAAGGATATTTTTCCACATACATTTGACATTCAAATATATTTAAAATATTTTAAATATTTGTTATGCATATAATGTTATTTATGGTAATCTTAAAAATATAAAATTACAAATGCATTTAAAATATTTTGAAGTTTCATTATTCCTGGCCTTCAATTTCTAAACAGAACTATCATGTGAGGATAAGTGTAAACTTGAGCTGCTGTGAAAAAGCAGCTTCATCTGATTAGGTTTTATTTTATTACTAAATAAAAAGCAGCAGTACAAAATATAATCTATGGTAAAACTCAGTTGTGAATGATAGAATTTTTTTGTGTGTTTCAATTGTATGTTCAATTTGTATGTTTCAATTTCTTAGGAGCTGGATTTAATTATCCATATGTGTCCCTTCCAACTCAGCATATTCTGTGACTCTAAAAGAGCGATAAGGACATCTGGGGCTACACTTACCAATAGGAATGGGCTTTTAGCTTCAATATCAACTTTAGTCAACAGTGACTTTCACACTGTTTCCATCTGACTTAGTTAAGATTCATTAATAAATACAATTTACTTTACACTGGAATTCAGTTAGTTGCACATTTGGCAGCATTAGCATTTGCAAACACAGTCAAATTTGAACTAGACAATTTCCAGCAGTTTTAAAATTATTTATTTGCTATGGCATGACTTGGGTTACTTTTCTGAAGTTCCCATCAATGGGGTTTTGCCCTCAGTTGAGACTCAAATAGTCTTTTCCTTCACATGATAAACGTCAAACTTACCCCACATTTAGACCTGTCTAGCCTAAATGTCAGTCTAGAAGTTAGGACATGTCAGGCACCAGACAGGTTTCTGTGCACTAAAATCCTAATTAGCAAGTTCTTTAACAGCATTGTTATAATAAGAACCATTTTAGCCATGACAGCAAAAGTGAACATAAGGACACTGGAAAAAGTCAACTGTCAGCCTCAGAAGGCACTAGGAAGGGTTTTTGCATGTGCATGTGCTCCCAATGTGAAAAATAAATTAAAAAACAAATCACTTCTTTTAGATAAAACAAATATAAATGTAATATCAAATGGCAGACAGGAATACTGTAGTTAAATGCCAAACAGATTAGTAATTAGTTTCGGTATTATTTCTTTACTTTGGAGGTCAGGATATATTTATGACAGAAGAACAGAAGAAATATTACAATGCAATGAAAAAACTGGGATCCAAAAAACCACAGAAACCTATACCAAGGCCAGTGGTAAGAACAATTTGACTTTAACAGCACTAATATTAAATATACATTTGGGAATATGATTTTACCCAACAAGAGAAAGCTATATGTCTGGAAGGAAAATATTTATTTTGTTTATCTTATAAGGTATAATTTTTTTTTTTGATTGAGTGAATAGATCTTTCATATTTATTTTAAAAACACAGACTCTGACATATAAAGTGTTGGATTTAATAAGGTTAATGTGATAAGTTTCATAATTCCCTGACTGAGACCTAGAAAAATAGGGTTGATTGGCTCATTTACTGGTCCTTGTTTACATTGGATAAACTTAGTGTCTTCTGGAGAATTTGTAGGAAGAGGGGATGTACTGCCTATTGTTGTTGCAGACAGAAGGGGGCACTGGTCACTTAATGTGAAAGAGAAGGGTAATCCCATGGAATAAAAGAATGCCCTACGGAGTACAGGATAAACTAGAATATGTTCACCCTTAAGATAAGAAAGCATTCTGTTATTTCCTGAAATTCTATGGAATTTGGAAAGGAAAACACTTGTTGCACTTTGTTCACTTGGTGGTGAACTCTCTAAGGAGAAGCATATAGCCATAAATAATTAGCTAAGTAGTAAAGGAAAACCAGGATATTGCAGTCATGGAGAGCTTGAGACAAGCAACTTCAGCTGTCCAGCAACCTCACCAAGCACAGCTAATCTAACAAAGAGATCTCCAGGAGCTGGTATTCTAAAGCCAGCTGAGGATAAGAATGAGAAAATGAGTTTCTATTTGGTGGGTACTTCACAGAATCACAGAATCACAGAATCATCAAGGTTGGAAAAGACCTAAAAGATCATCCAGTCCAACCATCACCAATACTCCCCAGCTAAATCCTATCCCTCAACACAACATCCAAACGTCTCTTGAACACATCCATGTTCGGTGACTCCACCACCTCCTTGGGCAGTGCATTCCAATGCCTGACCACCCTTTCCGAGAAGTAATATTTCCTAATGTCCAGCCTGAATCTCCCCTGGCACAGTTTGAAACCATTGCCTCTAGTTCTATCACTGTGTACACGAGAGAAAAGGCTGACCCCTAGCTCACCACAACCTCCCTTCAGGAAGTTATAGAGTGCTATAAGGTCTCCCCTGAGCCTCCTCTTCTCCAGGCTGAACAATCCCAGCTCCTTCAGCCACTCTTCATAAGGCCTGTGCTCCACGCCCCTCACCAGCTTCGTAGCCCTCCTCTGAACACGTTCCAGGGCCTCAATGTCTTTCTTGCAATGAGGGGCCCAAAACTGAACACAATACTCGAGGTGCGGCCTCACCAGTGCAGAGTACAGGGGGACAATTACCTCCCTATTCCTGCTAGTAACACTGTTTTTGATGCAAGCCAGGATGCCGTTAGCCTTCTTGGCCACCCGGGCACACTGTCGGCTCATGTTCAGCCGAGCATCAGTCAACACCCCCAGGTCCGTTTCCTCCACACAGTCCTCCAGCCACTCCGCCCCAAGCCTATAGCGCTGCCTGGGGTTGTTGTGGCCAAAGTGCAGGATTCGGCATTTGGTCTTGTTGAACCTCATCCCGTTAGCTTCAGCCCAGCTCTCCAGCCTGTCCAGATCCCTCTGCAGGGCCTCGCTACCCCCAGGCAGATCCACACTCCCAGCCAATTTGGTGTCGTCTGCGAACTTACTGAGGGTGCACTCAATGCCCTCATCCAAGTCATCAATAAAGATATTGAAGAGGACAGACCCCAGCACTGAACCTTGGGGAACACCACTCGTGACCAGTCGCCAGCTGGATTTAACTCCATTCACCACCACTCTCTGAGCCCGGCCCTCCAGCCAGTTCCTTACCCATCCAACAATGTACCCGTCCAAGCCACGGGCTGCCAGCTTATGCAGGAGAATACCATGGGAGACAGTGTCAAAGGCTTTGCTGAAGTCTAGGTAGACCACATCAACAGCCTTTCCCTCATCCAGCAGATGGGTCACTATATCATAAAAGGAGATCAGGTTGGTCAAACAGGACCTGCCTTTCATGAACCCATGCTGGCTAGGCCTGATCCTCTGGCCATCCCGCACATGCCGCATGATCTCCCTCAAGACAATCTGTTCCATAACCTTCCCTGGAACCGAGGTCAGGCTAACAGGCCTGTAGTTCCCCGGATCCTCCTTACAACCTTTCTTGTAAATGGGAGTCACGTTGGCAAGCCTCCAGTCTTCCGGGACCTCACCAGTCAACAATGAGCGCTGGTAGATGATGGAAAGCGGCTTGGCTATCACCCCCGCCAGTTCCCTCAGCACTCTCGGGTGGATCTCATCCGGCCCCATGGACTTGTGGCAGTCCAGTTGGAGTAGTAAGCCTCTGACCGTTTCTTCCAGAATCACAGGGGGTTTAGCATGCTCCCCAGGCGAGACTACCAGGTCAGAGAGAGGAGTACCCCGAGGATAACTGGTCTGACCTTTAAAGACAGACGTAAAGAAGGCATTCAGAACCTCCGCCTTTTCCTTATCCTCAGTGGTCACATTCCCAGCATCATCCAGCAAAGAGTGGATATTCTCCTTTGTCCTCCTCTTACTGTTAATGTATTTATAAAAGAGTTTCTTATTCCTTTTCACCCCAGCGGCCAGGTTAGATTCAAGCTGGGCTTTTGCCTTTCTGATTTCACCTCTACACATCCTAACGGCTTCCTTGTATTCATTCTCAGTTGCCCGTCCCTCCTTCCACAGGCGGTAGATTCTCTTTTTCTCCCGGAGCCTCAAGAATAGCTCCCTATTCATCCACGCCGGTCTTCTTCCCCGCCTGCTCATTTTGCGTCTCAGGGGAACCGCCTGCTCCTGCACCCTTAAGACTTCCTTCTTGAAGAGCAACCAGCTCTCCTGGACCCCTCTGTTTGCTAAGACTGAATGCCAGGGGACTCCCCCTACTAGTCTCTTGAACAATTTGAAGTCCGCCCTCTGGAAGTCCAAGGTAGCAGTTTTACTATTCCCCTTCCAAACTCCACCATGAATCAAGAAATTTATCATTTCATGGTCACTCTGTCCAAGGCAGCCCTCAACCTCCACATCTCCCACCAGACCTTCCCTGTTTGCAAACAGTAGGTCTAGCGGGGCAGTTCCTCTCGTGGGCTCTCTTACCAGCTGCATCAGGAAGGCATCCTCTACACACTCCAAAAACCTCCTAGATTGCTTCTTACGCGCTGTGTTGTACTCCCAGCATATGTCAGGGAAGTTGAAGTCCCCCATGAGGACAAGGGCTGACGACCGTGCAGCTCGTGCCAGCTACTTATCTGGTATCAAGTCATGTCACCTTTTTTTATACTAATATTATCAATTTCAGTATTATCACAATTCACAATTAATACCAATCACAAATTGGTATTATCATTTCAGTGCTTCTCTTTCTATTCCATCAGTCAACAGTGGTACATTTCTTCATCCAATATAAAAGGCCTAGACAAATTCCGACAAGGACTAGGTGTAAATTAACAGATATATTATGAATGGGTCTTGCTTGGGTCTGCGCTCCCAAGATCTTGCAAGAACTTGGTTTCCCATTTGACGTTTCTGAAAGCAAATATTTTCAGAGTATAAGGAGTATTCTGTCTTTGTTTTTGCAGAACAAATTCCAAGGCATGGTCTTTGATTTTGTCACCAAACAAGTATTTGACATCAGCATCATGATACTTATCTGCCTTAATATGGTCACGATGATGGTAGAAACAGATGACCAGAGCAAGGAAATGGAAACAATTTTGTCCCGGATTAACCTTGTGTTCATTATCCTTTTCACTGGAGAATTTGTCCTCAAATTGATTTCACTTCGCCATTACTACTTCACTATAGGCTGGAATATTTTTGATTTCGTGGTTGTGATTCTCTCCATAGTAGGTAAGAGCAATTCCATTTAAAGAACGAACTAGTGGACAGAAAAGACATCAGCTGTTTCAAGAATTTTTCTGTTTTCTATACAATTTGATTGATCTCAATACCTTATATTATATTTAGCATAAAAGATGTTAAATGTTGAAATTTGCTGAATACAGTGCAGATCCTCAGTTGCATAAGTTAAGCCAATATATTCTTTCATAAAAGAAAGCAGTAGGCTCATCATCAAGAACTAGTCATATCTAAGAGAAACTTCTCTTTCTGGCCTTTTTAGAACAAACTGGAACTCAGACACTAAGCTACCTTGTCATAAAATAACTTCTTTCTTTTGCTTATTTCCCTTCTTAGATATCATATCAATATAAGGAAAACACAGTACTATTATAATTCTTTTAAATAAAAAGTAAAGAACTTGTATGGTGTTCTGAAATAGCTAACTTTTCTAGGAATTCTGACACCACCTTACATTTCTAAAAATAAAAAAGCAGATACTTCCTATACTGATTGTTTTCAAGACAGCAAGAAATAAATATTTCCTTAATTAAAGAATGAATAAATTAAAGTGTTATTTTATGCACTTTTTTTTTTCTTCTCTAGGTATGTTCTTAGCTGAGATGATTGAGAAATATTTTGTGTCCCCTACTTTGTTCCGAGTCATCCGACTTGCCAGAATAGGTCGCATCCTGCGTCTCATTAAAGGTGCAAAGGGAATCCGCACTCTGCTTTTTGCTCTGATGATGTCTCTTCCTGCTTTGTTCAACATTGGCCTGCTGCTCTTCTTGGTCATGTTTATCTATGCGATATTTGGCATGTCCAACTTTGCCTACGTTAAGAGGGAAGTTGGAATTGATGACATGTTCAACTTTGAAACATTTGGCAACAGCATGATCTGCCTATTTCAAATTACCACATCTGCTGGCTGGGATGGCTTGTTAGCCCCAATTCTTAACAGTGGGGAGCCGGACTGTGACCCTCATAAAGATCACCCAGGGAGCTCTGTTAAAGGTGACTGTGGCAACCCTTCGGTTGGGATTTTCTTCTTTGTCAGCTACATTATCATATCCTTTCTGGTGGTGGTGAACATGTACATTGCTGTCATTCTGGAGAACTTCAGTGTTGCAACTGAAGAAAGCGCTGAGCCCTTGAGCGAGGATGACTTTGAGATGTTCTATGAAGTCTGGGAGAAGTTCGATCCAGATGCAACACAGTTCATAGAATACAGTAAACTATCAGATTTTGCAGCCTCATTAGATCCTCCTCTTCTCATAGCAAAACCAAACAAGGTCCAGCTGATTGCAATGGATCTGCCTATGGTAAGCGGTGACAGAATTCACTGCCTTGACATCTTGTTTGCTTTCACAAAGCGTGTGCTAGGGGAAAGTGGGGAGATGGATGCCCTCAGAATACAGATGGAAGACCGATTTATGGCAGCCAATCCTTCCAAAGTCTCCTATGAACCAATCACAACCACATTAAAACGGAAACAGGAGGAGGTATCTGCTCTCATTATTCAACGTGCTTATAGGCGTTACCTTTTAAAGCTAAAGGTTAAAAAAGTATCTAGTATATATAACAAAAATAAAAACAAAGAAGGAGATGGACTTGTTATAAAAGAGACAATTATTGATAAACTAAATGGGAACTCCACTCCAGAGAAAACAGATGAGAGCTCCTCCACAACTTCCCCACCATCGTATGACAGCGTAACAAAGCCAGATAAAGAAAAATACGAGAAAGACAAAGCAGAAAAGAACTACAAAGGTAAAGATGTCAGGGAAAATAAAAAGTAAAAATGTAAGAATTCTGCTTGTGGGACAGCCTGTTTACAGTCTTTGAGAATGAAGCGTCAACTGGACTCCTGCAGGAGCTTTATGCCAAACTGACAGTTTTTACATATATGTGTGTGTGCGCGCGTGTGTGCATATATATACATTATATATATATTTAAGGTCAGTGCCTATAACAAAACAGTAAACCTTCATCATCAAACTGTGACTCTGTGAACCAGAGTAACAAACCTGACAAGAGGTTACTGTTTTCAATACAGCTGACACTGCTAAGAATGAGGGATAAAGTGGCTCCACAGAGAACAGGGAGCTTGAAATACGTGCAAAGCTATAGTTTTTTGTGTTTCACATATTGCAAAACATGTAGAACAGTACTTCTATTCACTGTTTGTAATTCAATGGCTACATCTGTCATATTTTTACAAAACTGGTATTAGTGTATCATTTTTTAATTCACAGGTTGTTTACTATTATATGTGACTATTTTTGTAAATGGGTTTTATGTTGGGGAAAGAGGTATGAGGACCAAGTGTTCTACTCTCAGATTCTCTATAACATACAGATGCAAGTGATTTGCATAGGCATGTTACAGTTACCAGTCATGCCCAAATAAAAATATGACATTGCACAAGCTTAAAGATTTTAAGAACTTCCATGTTTTAGGGTTGCTTTTTAATTTGAGGCATCCTGACTATGTGTATGGATGCATCTAGACTATGTACATCCAGATTAATGTGCCTAGAAAGTCTCCTCTAATTTAGAGGAATTTGCAATGACTTATTTTTATGCAAATCATTAAGTATGAACAAGTTATTGTGTGAAAATTTTCACAGCTAAAAAAAATATTGTACGGTTTCTACACTAGAAAAAATAGCTCCACCAAAATATACCTGGGAGTTTTTTCTTTTTTTTTTTTTTTAACAGCTTTTAAGCTTTTTTCCTGGATTATTGTTTAGTTACTGTGTGAGAGATCATTAAGGCCAACATCCAATAAATATCTTTCGCTATGTAAATACTAATGGCATACTGCCACGTACATTTGAGCATAGAACTAAATGGCTTTGCCACACTGAATTGCATCAGATACGGACCACAGTGTGGGTAATTTGCAAAAGCTCAACAGAACGTTTTTGTATTCTGTATCATTATAGATAGTTTGGAGAGCATCTCTGATGCATGTCAATGCTTTTGTTGCTGTATCTTGTTCCTTCCACTGCCTCCAATGTAGGAAGCCGTATGTCAATGGTGAGTTGAATAAAGTTGTCCAACCAGACCTCATTCTTTCAAATCATTAAGCAATAGTTTGCAGGTATTGATGAGCTTTTTTAGTTTTGCATTTTAAATTTGAAGTTGCTACTATATTGTGTAGAATCAGACTGTACAGGCCATATTTCAAACTGTTTAACCTGTTGAAAATGTGGTTAGCATATATAAATACTGTAAAGGAATACCATTTGGCAACAGTTTTGTATATAAGAAGATTGTCTTCAAGTTTAGATCACTGTTTCTTATATTTCTTTCCTCATTCACTCAGTTTACTTTCTAACAACAGTGATTTCAAACTGAAATCATACCATAAGAAGCATTTGTAGACTATCATGCTTTAATATTATATTTGCATATATTTCAATGTGAAGTAAATTGTGTAAATCTGGAACCCAGCTTATTGTTTCCAAATAGTTTATCTGGTAACTGGACATAGCAAGGAAAGTACTAGGGACACGTGAATTACCAGTGCTGATCACATCAGAAGTTCCAAGATAGTCTCATTGTTCATGAAATCCTTGCTATTTCACAGTATCTGTTTACACAGACTGTTCTTATTCTTCTTGAATCACACTGCAGTAGACCTCTACAAATAGGACCCACAATATTTCTCAAGAATAAAATGGCACATTTGTATAATGAAGGACAGCAGGACACTTTGCATTTCATACATAAGCTAACATTAAATGTATGATATTTCTTTTACTAATGCTTTTGACTTGTAATGTGTTGGTGAAATGCATGCAGGAAATTGTTATCACCATAAACAACATAAAAATATAACAAATGAGCCAAAAAATAAATATTTCATTTTTTATTGTATTTGTCTCTGTTCTTTTGTTGAGTAAAGAAAGATAAAAGCTGGCTATGTAACTAATAAAAATATGTTCCTTATCACTAGACCTAAATAACTTATTTTTCAAATACCTACCTTTTTCATGTAAAGCAATTTAGGGAAAAAAAGCAGAAATTTAACTACACCCCATTATGTCTACTTCTTTGCCACTGACATATTGCTTGAGGATAACACAGGACACCTACACATCCCGCCAAGAGCCTTTCAGTCAAGCCTCAAGAACTCTTCCCAACAGTGGAGGCACTGCTCAGTACCTGAGATATTGTTTCAATAAGCCATACTGCTGTTACCAAAATTACCTACGGTTTTTGAGGTATAGCTCATGTGCTTTCCACCAAAGCTCTTTTGTGAGTCTCACGTAACACTTAGCTGCAGCGCTCAACTCAAACAGGTAAAAAAAAGTTGTTTTTAATTTTGCAGTGAATCCTTTTATCCCAATAATTCTAGAAAGTAATAAATACTGTAATCCCATGGTCACACAAGAAGACAGCATAAAAAGATCACATTAAAAAATGTTAATAGTAATTATGTAGGATATTAAGCAATAGCATTTGAATGAAATGAAATGGTTGTTTTGTTTTTTTCAATGGCAAAACAATATAGTACATTGAAAGACAATATTACATTATGAATTTGAAATTAACAGAATATTCATAAACTTAGAGTCTCTTACAGAACTCTGCAAGACTGCTTGCTCTTCTTCATTACTACACAGTTTATGCAGACCACTGACAGTGCTTTCAGCCAGCGGCAATGGCTTAGAGTCCTGCTTTAAGCTGGACTGGAAGACAGCTTGCTTGCTTTGAGGGCAGGTATGTCCTCCTAATTATCCTGCACTTGTTCTATGACCTTTTCCTGCCCATTCTTTCTTTTTCCACAGAAATCAATAGACAGTTTGTATATATTTTATATCTCACATCACACACACCTATGCTTTCAGAGCATTTTAATAGAAAAAAATACTTGAAAGAACCACCTACATGCTACTAGGCCAGACAGTAGCAAAGGTCATTCCAATCAAATACGGCTTTATATTCCTACCACTTTGAGCTTATGGTCCTTCACACAGTTTCCAGTTAGCAAGGATTCCTTCTGGATAGCAAAATCCTTGTTGTATGACTGTACCAGCCCTTGTCCATGAACAGCTAAATTTTAAGGTGTACAACTGCAGACACAGTGCCTTAATGCACTAAACCTCTTATCTGTCAAAATGAAAGTATTAGTAATACTGACAGTAGAGCCTGGTCATTCCTGTAGTGTATGCTGATTACTTGCTCTTTTCTTTAATGAGTTTTTAGATTAAAAAATTTCCACATGGATGCCCAGAAAGGGGACATATCTTTATTCAGTGCAATGCAAATTAGTTCATAGGACAGCACAGCTTATTGCCGTTCCCAAGCTAGTGTTCCCAGAAGTCTTAGTGCCTCACACAAGCTAATGCAGCAGTACTAACGTGTGCACTGTCATAAAAGAGTAATGAGCTTGCAGAATTAACTGAAGTTAATTCAGCACTGAAATATTATCAAAAGATGAAAGCTAAGGGTGCAGTGGCAAAAAAAAAGTATTGTGAAACTAACTCACTGATTAATGGAAGCTGTGAATACTCAGTACTTCTTAGAACTCTTATGAGTTGCATACAGTATTGTTATTTGTTAACCAATCATTCAGAAGGTAAAATTATGTTGGCCAGTAATAAAATCAATAAAGCCCTTGCTCAGAGGGCTTATCTCCAGTTGGTATGTTATGCCATTATTATCACCATATGAATCACTATAATTGTGTGAATATATTTCAACTGAAGTCCCCGATTCTCTTTAAAGTGCCGTTTGTAGCAACTATTATGTTTATCTCTTTAGTTCTTCTAGAGAAATACCTTTGAAAAACTATAAAGAAAATCCAAGCAGAAAAAAAATAATCACTTAACTAACAGGAAAAGTAATTAAAATGTTTTGTTTGCTATTTACTGCTTGTTTGAATAATGCTTTGTTATCCATTTAGAAAACAGAAATAACATCATGTGACCATGGCAGAAAGCCACAGAAATAATTATAAACAGAAAGTAAGTAGTAACCACAGTTCATTAATCAGATTACTAAGTTGGTTATAATGGATGTTTTCTAAACGACCATGATTAGTTCATGTACAGTTTAACAAGGAAAGATAAGGAGAATGGTCAAGTACTTTGATCTGTTTCCACTAAACACCAGAGCAGAGAAGTGTTCTGTCTTTGTAATGCAACACACACTCCATCACTTTACAGATTAAATACTTCACCCTCCTAGAAGAAAATATGCTGCAATATGAGCCTCAGCTAAGCTAGGAAAATAAATTGTGCTGCAGTAGCCTAAGTAAACTGAAGCCAATTACTGTTTCTCAGGAGAGGAGACAAATCACATGCATCTCTGCAGCAAGTGCTGTGTTTGATGCATATAAGAAAAGACGTATCATGAACAATTTATAGCAGTAAAGCAGACATTTGTTCCCAAGCATTCTGCACTTCAAGTACATTTCCTGTATAATAAAAGCCATGTAATGTTTTTCTCATAACCTACATTCAGAAAGAAGGGGAAAAAAAATGGTGTTATCCCTGAAAGGCATTCTTTGTTCTCTTCAGAAATACGTATTTCAAAAAAATACAAAAATAATTTACTAGTCCGCATATGGACGTGGCATTCCTGCTTTAGTTGTTCTTTTAAATTAAACTATAAACCTCTCACAAGAATTTCAATGCTATATTATTTACTCTTCATTCTAAAACTCTTACAGCCTGTACGTGGACCACAAACATCCTACCCACCAGTCTCCTAATGTAAAAACATTGGGTTTGCTGTCAGAAGGTACACCCCAGGTATGTGCTTAGAGCAAAATCAAAGCAAAGTACAGCCTTAATGAGTGAAACTGGCCATCCTAAGTCAAAGTAGGTCATGCTGGTTTTCCCCTTAGTCTAGTGCTGTGATACCCAGCTCAGCAAACCAAAAAAAGCATTTTAGCAACATGCCATATATGGGTAGAAATATTCAAAGATAACACACACTTCCTAATTATTTCATACACAAACTCTAAGTGGTTGCATTATTAGGTGTTCCCCCTCCCTCCCCCAGAAAAACTAGAAGCAACAGCCACAAAAATTTACACTTATTGCAATTTTTCTCATTTCTGTTACAGGGGAATGGCAGTGGCAGATCCAGTTTTACGACTGCAGGATGCTCAGTTTGGAATACACTTCAGAGATCCCAGCTCTGATCTAAGGAAGGAAATTGACTGACCTAGAAAAAAATAACAGCTTCTTGTCTCTACTGTACACTGAAGGCCTCAACCTACCTCTTCATGCAAATAAAAGGAAGATGAGAAGCATGTGAAAGCATGCAATGACAAAACTAAATAAATTCTCTTTTAACTAATATTAAATGAAACAAGCACAGGAAGATACACAAGAAAAGAAGGATGGTAGCTTTAATTGGCAGTCAGATCTTAACATGGGGGATGCATATCATAGGTTACATTTATTCTTTGGATGGGATTTTGCTGTCTGCAATTCCAGGCACCAGGGAACAGCACATTCTTTTAAAACTCTGAAAGTGACAGGGGACAAAACTGGCATAGCATATGCTACTTTCATGAATGTGTACTGTGAAGAAAGGATGTTACTAACATCTCCCATCTGCACCAGGCACATCCTTAATTCATGTGTTGCAGAGTTGGTGCAGAAACAAGGACAAGCAATAATTTTTATGTTTCTTTTAACATTACATCATAGTGCAACATCTTTACCCCTAGTTTGTATTTTTAAATACTGAATTCATACATTTTCAGTTCCATATTTCAGATATAAGAACCTGTAACTGCTCAATTTAGCATGCTTTCTCCCTTCCTCAATGACAGATAATTATCTGGTTCATCCAATTTATGCAGTAGCAAACAAGGAAAAGCAACAGTGGTATTTAAGTACCTTCCCAGTTACCTCCACCCAGGCCCCTCTGTGTTTTTAATATACCCAGAGAAAATTTTCCAGTTGCAAAGGTAAACTGTATGAGTTTCAATAGGGCCAAGTGTCAGGTCCTGCATTTTGGTCACAACCATCTCAGGCAACCCTACAGGCTTGAGGAGGAGTGGCTGGAAAGCTGCCTGACACAAAGTGACCTTGGTGTACTGATGGACAATCAGCTGGATATGAGCTGGCAGTGTGCCCAGGTGGCCAAGAAGGCCAATGGCATCCTGGCCATCAGGAATGGGGTGGTGAGCAGGACTACAGAAGGAATCCTGCTCCTGTAATCAGCGTTGGCGAGGCCTCATCTCAAGTACTGTGTTCACTTTTGGGCACCTCAGTACAGAAAGAACACTGAGGTGCTGGAGCAGGTCCAAAGATGGGCAGCAAGGCTGGTGAAAATCTTGGAGAATATGCACCACAAGGAGCGACTGAAAGAACTGGGGCTGTTTAGTCCAGGGAAAAAGGTACTTACAACAAGAGCAGGGTTGGTCTCTTCTCGATGGTGACAGGACAAATGGAAATGGCCTCAAGTTGTGCCAGGGTAAGATTAGGTCAGATATCAGGAAAAATTTCTTTATAGAAAGGGTTGTTAAACACTGAATAGGCTCCCCAAGGAGGTGGTTGATTCCCCATTCCTGGATGCATTTAAAAACCATTTGGATGGGGTGCTCAGGGACATGATTTAGCAGTGGGCTGTTAGAATTATGGTAGTATGGCTACACTGTGGTTAGACTTGATGATCTTCAAGGTCCTTCCCAACCTGAGCAATTCTATGATTCTAAGTTCCAAATGAAGACACTAAACAATACCCAACTAGCCACATAAATGGGAACATACAGAGTGCAAAGAGTCTTAAAGAGCACTCCAGTGGACAGCTCTATAGAGGAATTCTCAGTTCCCAGACCCAGTACCATTGTAGCAATTTGCACACTCTGAACTAAGTCCATCAGAACTCTGATGCTGACACCTTACACTTAATGATTGATACACAAGAAAAAGTCCTAAAACGTAGCAGGTACCTAAAATCTAAAGCTTCCTATTGTTTTAGCAGTCTTAGAATACTTGCTGAGTAGTAGTAATGTTTTCTAGGTAGACGATTCATAGTATTTAATTGTAAATAAAGCAAGGCAACTTAGGAAGTGAGCAAGTAGCTTTCTAAAGTGATTTTGCAAGCCTGTATTTCATATTCTAGCAGTTCTTTTAATACACACAGTGTACGTATACACAAAAACACTGTATGATGCACTTTAGTTAGAATACGTAAATGACAACTTCAGAAGAAAAAGCAGGTTGCCAGCATGGCTGCTCACAATTCATTATTCCGCAGAATTTGCCTAGCAGAAGCTAAATACTGTAAATATTTTACACTAAAATGATATTTCTGTATTTTCTAGGTCATCGCTGCTTTCAGTTTCCAAATCATGAGGAGCAAGCTGCAGAGTGAAGGAACTGCTGCATGCAAAGTACAAAGATGAACAACTGTCTGCAACTTTCTGTTGCTGCACTCTGCAGTGCTGGAAATGCATGCATAATCCCTTGGGAAGCTGAAATCCAGGTGGTAACACTCTTTCACTCACTACAGTGACTTAGCGAAAAAATTCAGGCAAGTACTAACTAGATGCTTTTCTTCCATATTTAGCCAGTACTCTCCAATTCATTCTCTATTAAAAAGTAAGGGTTTCTTCCCATCCTTACTTTTCTCATGTATGATGCTCATCTGCCTTCATTAAGAAATCTGAATCAGGACAACCTTCCCACTACCTATGAACATCCCTAGATGTACTGCAGTCTGAGTCCTCTAACAATCTTAGTAGCATCACAGATGACAAACTTCCACAACTTCCTATCTCCAAGTTCTACATGTAAAATCACAGAATGGCTTGGGTTGGAAGGAACCTCAAGGATCATGAATCTCCAACCCCCTGCCACATGCAAGGCCACCACCCTCCCCATTTAATACTAGACCAGGCTGCCCAGGGCCCCATCCAATGTGGCCTTGAACACCTCCAGGGATGGGGCATTCACATCCTCCCTGGACATCCTGGTCCAGCACCTCACCACTCACTGTAAAAAGCTTTCCCTTGACATCCAACCTAACTCTTCCCTCCCTCAATTTAAAAGTTTAGTTAAAGTTAACTAGAAGTTAAATTTAGTCTCATTTAGTCTCTACTCTTTAGCTCTTTTTAACCATGCGCATTAATTGTTCCAGCAGCAGAGAATTTTACCTGTTCTCCTGATAATATTCTGAAAAGGTTGCAGTGCTAGCAGTGGGCAGAGAGACACTAAAGTGACAAGAAGCATGTAATAATGCCAGCTTCTGCTGCCTTCTTAGCCCATCTCAGAAG
Organism: Perdix hodgsoniae; assembly: GCA_035772895.1. NCBI lineage: Eukaryota > Metazoa > Chordata > Aves > Galliformes > Phasianidae > Perdix > Perdix hodgsoniae. The sequence goes on along the minus strand of JAPSGF010000048.1, from coordinate 1,993,136 downwards.
TTCAGAAAAGGCTGGGCCAGGAAATGCCACAGAAGAGGAGCATATCATCATTAAAATAATAATCATAGAATAGCTTGAGTTGGAAGGGGCTTAAAGATCATTTAGTTCCAAACACACTGTCATGGGCAGGTCTACCACCCACTAGGTCAGGCTGCCAAGGGTCCCATGCAACCTGGCTGTGAACTCCTCCAGAGATGCGGCACATCCACAACCTTTCTGAGCAAGCTGTTCCTGTGCTTCACCACCCTCTGAGTAAAAAAATTCCTCCTAATATCTAATCTAAGTCTTTCTGGTTGTAATTTAAAACTATTTCTACCTGTTCTATTGCTATCAGACCATTTAAAATAGTCTTATGATGCTTATAAGCTTCCAGAACATACTGGGAGAGCTGCAATGTCATCTCTCTAGAGCCTTCTCTTCTCCAAGATAAACAAGCCCAATTTCCTCAACCTTTCTTCGTAGGAGAAGTGCTCCAGCACTCTAATCATCTTCATGGCCCTTCTCCAGACCTACTCCAACAGCTCAACATTCTTCTTGTGTTAGGGTCTCCAGAACTGAATACAGTACTTCAGGGGGAATCTCATGGGAGCAGGGAAGGACAATCACCTTCCTCAAGGTTCCTCTCCAGCCTCAAAAAGAGGCTGGCCGTTCCTCTTTTGATGCAACCCAGGGTACTGTTGGCCTTCTGGACTGCAAGTGCACACCACTTGCTCACGCCCAGTTTTCCATCCATCAGGATTGACCCCAAAAGTCCTTCTCCTCAAGCCTGCTCTCAGTGAGTTCTTCTCCCAGTCTGTATACATATCCGGGGTTGCCCCAACTTAAGTACATCCCCTTGCACTTGAACTTGTTGAAACTCATGTGTTTACATGGGCCCAGTCCTCAAATGTGTCCAGGGCCCTTTGCATGGCATCCCTTCCTTCCTTCTGCATGTAGAGTGAAAACACCGGGAAGTCACAAGGTTGCACTTCCTGAGCCATTCCCGAAACCAAAGAGTCCCATTTTTCAGATAGGACATCAACAAAGTCAAACCATGTGTAATCACTGAGAATGCTACTGGATTCTTTTCACAGTAGGAAGTTGATTGTTCACATGTGCTGAGTACCTTCCAGCTTCTTAATTCTACCTGCCTAAGTTCCTGGGACATACAAAAGGAAGTCACAGAGCTGAAGGATTTTACCTATTCATTCCCATTAACATTTCCCACCTCAACATGCTTCCTCTTTGTCCAGAGACACGCTTACATCCACAGAGCCCTTTCATTCTGCTTAAACCACTGCACTAACTGCTGCCCATTTTCCTGCTCTCACCTTAATACATGTACATCTACGCTTCTGAAGTGCCTCACAGGGAAGTTCTATGGAAAACATAATGCAGAAGCTCAGGCTGTGTGAAAAACAGCCCTTTCATCTTTCTGATCCATACAATGACTTTAAATGCTAAATGTGAGCAGTTGCTGCATGCTGTCTGCAGTGATGTATTCTCTCTGACTGCTGCATTTAGGCAGCACGTGCTCACATGACTGGGTAGGCACATAACCTAGTGCAACCCATACAAAAGATCCCACAGCCTGAAGTCCATCTCAGTGCCCTGCCCCACTATCATCTCACCAGAGCCCCCTGAGGACTGTGTCGGCATGGTGACAGGACATCACCACCTGCCTGCCTCCAGTGAGACAAGCAGCCAGAATGCAGAGCTTTGTTCTGCTGCTGCTGAGTAAGGCCACACATTGTCAGCCTGATCCTAAGCAGAAAACAAAGAAAACAGCTTTTGAAGTATAAAATCTGAAGAATGTTCCAGATTATATTAATAAATACTTATGAAAATGAATCAACAAACAGTGGCTTGGAAATTTAAAATAATGAATTTTTCAAGTTGTTCAAAATGCATTTTTGAGTACAAAATCATAAAAGGGATACTGTATGTACAGACAGCCTAAATGCAGGCATTATAGACAAGATTTCATAGAATTGCAATTGTTGTTATGCATTGCTTTTATTCCAGTATAAATGCACGCAGCTTATTGAATGCTGTTTGTCTGCAGTTAAACCAATCCAGGCTGCAGTATTTTGACAGCTTAGGCTCCAAAGAGCAGCTGACCAAAAATCACAAAGAAACTGACTAAAGTATTGTCATGGTGCCACTTAGGAAAGGAAAGAAGTAAACAATATAAATAATATAAATAAGTAGGCCAAATGCTTCCTAGCACTGACAGGAGACAGCCTTAACAGAACAGGAACAGAGAAACTCCTCCTTCTTTTCCCAGATACCTAGCATATGTCTCATGTTATGTGCCCACTCTGAAAGACAGCAGCACCTCACACCTATCAGATGTGGGTCCACATTCCTACCTTAGCCTGACCTTACACTGGCAAGACTGCAAGTATCTCCTCCCTCTTCTCATCCAGGTTTCCCTAGGAAAAAGCAGCAGGCTGGTATGGATTCCCACTGTTCAACTGGCCACCTGAAATGTGTGTGAAGGGTAAGGACAACTGAATTATCTCTGCCTTGTGCTTTAGAATTATCTCCATGTGCAGATTTTCCAGAGGTTGTGCTGATAAATTGGGTTGGTTCTGCAGTTCCCTAAATGGGAATGAGTTACTGAACTAGGGATCCTAAAGATTTATCTGTTAGCTGTCTTTCCCATCAGCCTGGAAGGTTTTCTTCAGCACAGAAGACAGCGTGGAAGTTGTTCTTTTATCTTTAGAACACCTTTCATAAAAAGAAATCTGTTTATTTGTCATCAAAACTTTGTTTACTATACTATTAGGAAGACACTAGGAAGAATGAGAAGTTCAGTGCTCTGATACATTGTTAGTTCAGTTCTGACTAGACCTTACCATTACATAGGCATCTCACTACTGTGTACTCTGTTTATGGGTGCTCTCTTTCCAACATATGCCATTCAAAAGCAAGACAGAGGCTTTTTAGCATAAATATTCAGACTTCACGTCTGAAAACAGAATTCAGCAAATGCTGAAGGTCACATATGTTGATCTGCCATCTTGTGGACATATAACATAGTACACCATTTTTAGTACCTACTACACAATTTACAACTGATAAAGTAGTATCTTATTTTTGCATACTGTGTAATAAGACCAGACAATAAAAGATTTCTTAATGAAAGATGTACAACACACTGAAGCTGGAAAGTCTGCAAGAATATAATAAAGAACAGTAGAAAATTCTCACGTAAGTAGAATCATCAGATTTAAAAGACATTAAGTGCTCAGCAAACGTAACAGGAGATCAGACAATTCATTTTGTTTTTCACTGTACTATCAGATGTACAGGCCAAATACCACAATGTACTCTCAGTCAAGCAAACACACAGAAGTTAAACTAATTCCAAATGAAAATTGCATATATTATGGGCTAGTCAGCTTTATATACTAATAAATCTTACAAAAGCTTTAAGTTTAGTAGCAAACTATGATGTATTTGTAATGCACTACAAATTGAATATATTTGTCTCTACCTAGAAGAGAAGTCATTAAAAAAAAAACAGAAAAGTAAGCAAACATACAGTAACTGCAGTTGGTTAGTCTACCCACAGTACCACTTCTGCTATGCATTGTTTTGTCCTCAAGCTATCAGTGCCAATATTAGATAGGAGTCTCTTATCAAACCATACTACGTAAGATACTGGTTTCATACACCAGTCACAATATTTAGCTACTGTGTTAAAACTGAAAAAATGCTTTAAAGCAAGGCAAAGCCCAGAACATCTACAGTCTTTATCAGGATCAGCATAACCGCTTTGTCTAAACACTAAATTGAAAACTCTAGTGAACTGTTACAACCCTGTTCATCTGTCACCCTCTTGAAAGGATTAATTTATTTTTCAAGTAACAACAGAGCAACATTTCATAGAATCACAGAATGCTTTGAGTTAAATGTTTAAGATTACCATCTAGTTCCAACCCTTCTGCTATAGACAGGGACACGACCCACTAGACCAGGTGGTTCTCAAAGCTCCATCCAGTCTAGCCTCGAATGCCTCAAGGGAAGGAGCATTCAGACCCTCTTCAGGCACCAAGGCATCTCACCATCCTCACAGTAATGAATTTTTTCCTAATATCTAGTCTAAATCCATCCTCTTCCAGTTTAAAGCCATCTCCCCTTGCCCAGTTGCTACATGCTCTTATAAAATATCCCTCCTCATCTTTCCTGAGGAACTCTGATGGTCTGAAAGGCCACTACCAGGTCTCTCTGAGGCCTGGTTACTAGAGTTAAATGGATATTTCCCAATGGTCAGCTACATCTAAACCTGTAGCCTGATCCCTGCCTCCTCCACACGAGCACACCTTGTGCCTATCCATCAGAAACTATGGGGATGGTCCCACAGTGTTTAGGGGCAGGGCAGACCACCCCTTTCAAGACTGACTTCTACAGATAAGACAACATATTTAGCAAGAGACAGATGTCATGGGAAGCAAGTAGAAAGTTGAGTATTATAAGAGTTCAAAGGTGGGAAATAACCTCCCAAGTAACAATGCAATATCTTCAGTATGCTATGTCTTTTTTTTTTCTTTTTCAGATATTATTGAGCCAGTGCACAAGTTATACTGTACACCTCAAAAATGCATTTTGATCAGTAGGTACTAGTGAGCTACAGTACTATCAGATTTCTGTTCAAAACACTTCTATTAAATATTGGAGGGATATTCTAGAGACAATGATGTAGAATCTAGCACATGAAATCAGCAATTTAAAAAAATCTGCCAGGAGAAAATGGATGAAAGTAATAAAAAGTATTTTGTGTAACAGTATTATCTATGAAAATGCTTCCAAAACCAGTAAAATCTGAGAATCAGCATCAAAACAATACCACTTCAGCTGAAAATTAAAAACCAAGATGGTTCACATGGTTAGCTAGCCCCAAAAACAGGGACATGCTGCAAATGGAAGCAGCAGTTGAAGTTACTGTACAATGCATAATACAGTATGTCATTAATAATTAAGTACTTTGATTTCAAACTACTTCAAGGGTCTGTGTGGCACACATACAAAATACATATTCACTAAATCAAGTCAACTGTATTAAAAGATGCCATCAAGAACACGCCTGCCAGAACAGTGAAGTAAATCTAAATCCACAAGACTGTAATGTTGAATAGGCTACCTGCAAAAGAAAAAATGACAAGGTAGGGAAAGATGCTTCAGATAAATGAACTATAAGTTTCACCTCACATTTACTTCATTACAAATTGAGTAAACTTAAGTACATTGTTCACTAAGGTATGCTCTGCTTTGTTTTCCTTCCAAACTCAAATTCCAGAGACAGAATTTTAAGGTCAAGCTAAGCTATTTCTGGTTTTTCAATTGATTGTAATTGAAGGATATTCTTTTTTCCCCCCTCAGGTTACAAATTAACTATCACTCCCTCCAAACAAATGATCACCTTGGAACCTCTCCTCTGCTTACAGTTTCCCCCTGCATTCACCTTTGCTCCACAGGAACCAGCCATCTCCTTTCTCATAAGCCAATTATTCTCAACTGTACTCAATTATGAAGTTTGCTGTTCCCATCTTTCACGTGACTGAGTGCTGCAGTGCCAACTGAACTGTTCCAAAGAATGGTATCACCTGTATCTACAAATCCAACCTTGCATCTGGCAGGTAATGCGTACATCAGTATTACCAAAACCTCTCTATACTTGTTTTAAACATTCAGGAAGATAGATATCACACTGTATTACATATTCTACCCAGTTCCTTTTTTTTGTATTTTTACTGAACATACCACATTTACTGAAGTGATGTAACTGAGATTTGAGCATACATGGATAAAGGATACCACAAATTGAAACTCTGATAAAATGCTTGTAAGGGTTAAACTCTGCTTTAATCTATGGACAGTTGAGTCACATGACTACTACTGAATGTGCTCATTGCCTCAAGCTTTAAGCTTTTCTTTGTAAAGTGCCTTGATCTGTAAAAAAGTGATGAATAAGATAACTAAGAAATGTCATTTCTTCCCACATGGTGAAGTGGGGCAGAGGAGGGAAAGTAAGTTTCAATATGCAAAAGCACAATGTGGACCACATAGTAGAATAAAAGAGCCCAGTCTACAAAGAAAAGAGAAAGCAGTGGCGTAAAAAAAGGAAAATTTACCTACACTATTAAATGGGAATTCTGAACATTTCGTGAGAACAGAAGGGCACTTTACAATTTCAGGGTATTTAGTTTTAAAGGAGGTGGGTTTTTTGTTTTTGTCTAAAAAAAACCAAAAAAACAGAAGATCCATTTGCCATAAAGAAAATATTGTTAAAAGCTCAGTCACCCAGTGAAAAATAGAAGATTCTTAATCTGGCCCTTATATCTCTGCAAATCTTTTACAATAAGTACTTTTTCAGTGAAGCAATGTTTTAAATAGCAAAGCCAATTTCTGTTCTTCCATTTTTGTTCTATCAACCTACTGATTAGTGGTAATGTTTTGAGTAAAATCCCCACACTGTTTATAAGAAAGTGAAGGAATTACTAAATAAATATCAAATTGTAAAAGACAATGTATTTATAAAAATTTCCATATTTTATCAATTGCTGTCACAATATGATTTTCATTGTCTCCATGTGGCCACATGTAATGCCAACACTACACCACTTCCATTCATAATTTTGACTAATGTAAATCAGGTTACACAGTGAAGACAAGAACTGCTAGCCTGTTTACGCATAACTTCAGTAAACAGAACTGAGGGGATATGGAATGGCTAACATGAGGCAAGGGAAGGAAACACTTATATCATCATGATTCAAATGAATCTCATGTTTGAAAAGATGATATAAAGTTAAAGCATGATCTTGTTTTTTTCACAGTGACCAGACCTGAGAAAAGTTGCCCTGCAAAGGCAAGGAGATCAATCCTGGTTAAACACCAGTCTTACTTTCACTCCATTGGTCACATTTACAGCAAAGTATCTCCTTAGAAATTATTCATTCAAAGTTCAAGAGTTCAAGTAAATCCAAGGAAGTCAAAAATAGGATAATAACTGTTGAACAACTAAGAAAAAATGAGCTGGGTACAATGAAGATATCCTAGCTTTCTAATTTATTTTAGATGATCACTCTGCAGTATGGCAAGCACAGTTTGTGCATAAACAAGATGACCTAGTTTTCAACATCTTAGCTTGTTGTTTGTTACTTGAAAAAGGCAATTAAAATTTAAACAACTGTGATAGAATAAACTCTTATTTTCCCTGAATGTCTGTGAAGAAAGCATGTATGCGTTAGCTAATATCAATACAATGTCACACTAGAATTCAAAATAACAATGGATATAGTAGCATTCTCTGAGAGCAGAACAAATCAGATACTAAAATGTATACAGAAACACACAAGAACAGTGGGGGTAAATATTTCAGGAGACTTGGTTGTGCAATTCCTTTCAAAGCCTGAATCATGCAAGGGAGGTGTAATTTCACAGAGCATCCTTCACATATGAAATTTTTCAAGTCTGAGCTGACATATACAGGTTGCTTTGTTTCTTAGTATAGAATCTACTAAAAATCCAGACATAATAGCCACACAACTTGCAACAAAAAAACACTTCACATGAAAGTTGACTTAAAACTCCAGTAAGCATTACATTGGCAAACTTTTTCCAGTGTTCTATTTTTAATTTATTTCACACTTGCATGTTTTTCCTTGATACTGAGATCTGTTATTATTTAACTATGCATTTCAGGATGGATTTGCTATTATTTATTGAACGTGGTATTTATTACAACCTGAAAAGGGGTACACAAAACACAGAATGTTCACTAAAGAGCTTATAAACCAGGCAAACAAAAAAATGTTCTGCATTCATGGAGTATGGCATTCCTAAAATAAATAACTTAAATGAAAAATGAAGGATGCAAAACAGTAGTCACAGGAAATTAAGTCTCCATAATTAGGTATGTTGTTATCCTTTGTCAACTTTCACTTAGATTATTCAACATACTAATAAATTTTACTACATGAGTTCCTGATCTGAGGCACATGCTGAGCATTTCTATATACAGTATTTTTAAGGGGTGAAAGAGAATAGCCATGTAAATACATACTTGTTCCTTTGAAACCGAGCCTGGGTAAAATCAGAGTGGATGGTAACAAGCACAATCGGTTTAGAAATAGAGATGCTAGAAAAATTAACAAGCTTTAGAACTAAGTCTTGCAAACAACACATTTTTCATGAACACAGATGTTTGATCAAAGGAACCACATCAACATTAAAGGCTTCTGCAAGGCATTTGATTGGGCTTAAGACATTCTGAGATGCAAAATCAGTACTGTAGGAAAAAAACCCTGCATATGGTCTGAAATTGATTTTACCTATGTCAATTACAGATAAACAAAGGTAAATGTAAATGATATGCTACTAATAGAAGGGATCAGAACCTGTATCTTTGAGTTCAGCCAACAGTAATACAGACATCTTTATGGAAAACTGATGCACATTCTGATATATTCCTTTATAATAAAAGAAAGAAGGTTGACAAAGTTATAGAAAAGAATCAAGGAAGAGTTTCAGATCTTAAACAGTGAAGAGTGAAAATTGTACTTCATGTGCTATTTATTTCATCCAACTGAATACTGAAGCAGTGTGATTACCATCTACAGTTCCTCATGCAAAAGTAGCTTTTATGTTTTTCAGATGCAAGTATCATGGGATAAACATGGTTTGTACACTGTTTAAATGCTCTCAATCTTAAGATGAGTTACTGCCATTTATCTAGTATTCTAGCAATAATACCAGAGTCAAAGCTCCTTCAAGAAATGAAATAACATGAATTAGAAGTTCTAAAAAAATAAAGTCAGCTTCTCTTCAGTTAAACTGTACTCTCATACACTTATTATATATAATGGAATTCAGTTGAATTGCCTAATTCCAGAATGCTTTTCACCATGAGAACAGCATTATTTCTTAATAGATACTTCTTTACGTTACATACATCTTTTTATGAAACAATTTAATCTTCTGACACTTCATACATGCTTACAGCTAGGCAGAAAATTTAATCTTTCTACCCTTTCCTCATTCTATTTTGCAGTTCATTTGCTTATGGTGCCACCTGAGCAACAATTATAGGTGAGCATCCATTACTCTCTTACTAAGCAGAGTGTTTCTCCTCTCGGACAGCACCTCTGGGCAGATGGTCTGGCAAGTCAGTTCACTGATTCTTCCCAGACAGGGAGAGAAATGATTCATCCCTCCTGGCAGAGAAGCTGCTGACATTTCCATCTCTGTTTGCTGGGTTAGCTGACAGATTGTTGACATGATCCTTTTATTGCTCCCTATTCTCTTTACATAGAATTTTAGCAGGCGAACATTTACTTTTGAGCTATAGTCTACAACAATCACATGGAGTCAACTTTGCTAGTAATTTATTTTTTAGGGTAAAAAGCGTTAAAACATGTTAAAAAAAACTATATTGCTAATCTCAGTTTAACCAAAAGAAAAATATAAGGCCACAAGAAAGAAAGAAATCACACAAGTCAAATGATACAATTTTAGTTTCACATACAGATATTATTACAGATAGAAAGCAAAAGATTTTGCAAACATTACTCTAATGTCCTGCAAAAATAATTAGGAGGATATAAACAGATATTGCTCCTTCAGTAAATTAAATCAGACCTAATTCTTTTATCTTTCATTGACAATTAGTTACATTCAATAAGAATCAAGTCAATTGCCAAAAGAAAATACAGTTGTTACTAAGAGCTGAGTAAGACTTCAGGAATGTATTTCAGACCTAGAAGTTCTATCTAGCTATAAGGAAGGATGCATTATAATTTTTAATGACACTTAGCAGCTCCATACATTTTAAACAATTTAATTTTGAGGCTGATCAGCTGTACAAGACAAAACGTTTTTATATATAACATTATACAAATAAATCTTCCTGCAGGAGTGAAACCTATCAAGCCCTATAGGACATAGATAGAGGGAGAAGGACAGGATTAGATACAGCATTAGTAGAACAAAAGTGAGCCACCAGCAATCTAAGGGAGGAAGCACCAAGAAATGTACCCTTAAATAGTGTAGTGGTGTTGGGACTTTGTGTGACACACAAACATGCAAGATCTTCATTGAGTCTATCCTTACTAAAGTGTCATTAAAATATTCCTACATTTTATATTGAAGAAAAAGAACAGTAACTTTGCAACATGATTGTACAGTATCTAGATTAGGACAAACCATAAAGGTAAAAATCAGCTGAATATTAAGTTCTGGACTCTCTATTCTTGGCACCTTAAATTCTTATTCTCATATTTCCTTTATCTCTAATCTGACCACTGCTTTTGGGCTACTCTCAGAAACAGAAGATGAAAATAGTGTGAGCTATGTTAATGTGTTGCACAACATTAAATATACAAAGCCAGAAAATTTACATGTAGAAATAAATGTTAAGTATCTATAAGGGCAAGTAACTATTTGGCTGTATTCCTCAACCTCTAGGGTACTTAGTCATGTAACATTTTTGCTAAATAAGTACAATGAAACCAATGAAAATTCTAGTATTTTGGGTTTGAGTAGTACCAGCAATCAACATGACATAGAAAAAGTCACGTAAGCAGAAACAAAATATTCTGTTTTTCACTGGAGTCCAAATAGACTCTATAAGTAGTTTGTTACTGTGTCAACATTTCTCGTGCCTTTACATGATACTCTGAACAGATTTTTTTCCCAGTTCAAAAACCTGAAGTTGCAAAAAAAATACTTTAGATGTGATAGATCTCAAATACCTATCTCCCAATTATAATTAATTATTTAAATAATCTACTAAGTTCTGAAGTTTCTAAGAAAAAGCTAGTTATAATTATAGACATTGGAAATAATTCCTATCAGCAGGTTATTACTGGTGAGAATGATGCTGAATTTGTACTTTAGAATTAGGGAAAAAAACATGAATTGTGAATAATTCTGATGATCCAGATGAATATATTTTCATACAATTAAATGTTGAGAAGTTCTTATAATTCGTGTTGTCCTGGTATGCCCTTACCTTTCTAGCTTGTTATTCCAGTGCAGCAAATTGAACAAAGCTACGCTGACACCAGAGTTTCATTCCTATTATATTTAAATCCTGTTTCCTGAAAGAAGGTTGCTTATGCACTGTAAATAGGTTCACAAAACACTCAATGCATTTAAATAAGCTCAATTCTAAGATGTGAAACTTCAACTGCTTGTCAGTCAGGACTGACCAGGCCCACAGCTCTTTTCCCTCCATTCTACTCACTTGCACGTACAATCAAAAAAAGTATCTGTAGAAGAGTTTTCAATATCCTTCGAAAAGTAAACAAAAAACCCCTTACTCTACTGAAGCACTTCATGATCTGCATCACTTTGACAAATCCATGAACTGCCTTTCCCAGTCTATTCATAACTTGACACCCTTAATGGTAGAAAAAATGCATTGTTTGAATCACCAAACTTCACTACTTATGATGCAATATCTAGTAGGACAGATAAAAGATTTGTTTTGGATAATTAAGAAAAAGAAAAAAATGTATGGCAGTAGGCAAACTTATCTTGCAAAAGAAATACAAACCTTGAAATTACTGTCAAAGAATCAAAACTGAGTTCACAGTGACTGAAAATTAAAATCCCTGCCATACACAACTTCCATCACTCCTAAGCCTTGAATCTGTCATTCTCCCACATAGATAACAGATGTGAAACCCCAGCAACTCTCTTTCTCAGATTCTATTACTACCTGGACATTTTGATTCCCATCCACTTCTAGGTTTGAGTTCTACCATAGATATTTGAGTATGCAGACCATTTTTGGTGAAACTGAACAATTCATACACTACAATAACAGCATTAATGCTGAAACAGGACACAATTATTACTGAAAGGTCAACTAGGTGAAGGAAATCTTACTAAGTACAAAATAGCTTCATTTAAAGATTTGAAATTAGGGCAACTTCATGTTATTTAAAATTACAAGCATGAAATTACAGAATCACAGAATTGTAGAGGCTAGAAGGGGCCTCCAGGATTAATTTAGTATCTACAGTCTACTGAACTCTTAGTTTCTGAAAGACTTGCTAATAACTTCCCACAAACTTAAACTAAATTTGAGCAGAACAGTAATCCCCATAAAGACTAGGCTACACCAAGCTATGCAGGCAACTGGACAGACACAGAATAGGTGGACACATCATTGCCCTATAAGTTACTGTTTTCAGATACATTTGCAAACTAAGTCAGCTTCTAGACCTGCATGTCACAGTGTTTACTTAAAAACTAATTTTCTGTCGCTCTCCCCTATTGTCATAATCTCCTATTCAACTCTCATATTTCACCTCATTTTTTGACAGGAAATCAAAAAGGATTTTCCTAATTCACAATGCCTTTCAATTTATCTCAAGAAAAAGACGAATTTAGAACACAAAACTAAAAACAAGCATCTTTTTGTATTTTGTAAAATGGAGCCCTGCTAGTAAACTCAATTTGTGGTCAAAGAGACAATGTTTCCTTCGAATGCATGGTAGGGTAGCTCAAAATGCTTGTAAAATGTGCTCAGTGATGCAAATACTTAAAACATTATCTACTGCCAGTAGCTGCACCACTGGCAGTAGATTACAAGCGCAGAAAATTTCTGTCTACTACAGCAGAAAACTGACACTTCATACATGCTTACAGCTAGGCAGAAAATCCTGACAAAAAAAATAAAACTTCTAAAAATATAATTATAAAAATGAGGTTTCAGATTTCTTTCCATATAACATCACATCTTATCTCAGTGCATTGGTGCTAGTAAAAAACAAATATTTTTTGAAAAGCTTTTAACCTACCTCTATCAAGAAATGGCCTTTAAATTCTGAAAAAGGAATATTCTAGGATCCGGTTTTGGATTTCTCTGTGCATTGAAAAATCTGATTGTCTGCAAATGTTTCTATATTAATTGAAAATTATATTATGCTAACATTCTTAGGCTACTCAATATTCCTTTTTACAGCTGCATCTCAGTACCAGATGAAGTATCCCACACATCCCATCAGCTGCTGACAGACAGAACCTATGTGTACACATAGTGCAGAAGTGCTTTCACAGAACTGTATGGAGCAGTAAAGTCCCAATAGGAAAATCTATCAGAACCCCCAGATCAAGAAGTTGTTGGTGAAATATGAGAACACACCTACTCCAAAGGAAAGAGATCATCTTAGTGATGTATCCCATTGATGCTTGCTTTCATATTACAATCTCATTAAGCACAATTGCTCAAGATTTTTGTACATATCCAGTGGCTTCCCCTCCACCTCCCAACTACAGTATCTGAAGAGAAATAGAATTGCAGAATTTCAGGACTGTTTAGATTGGAAAGGTCATCTTGCAGGCATCCAATCCAACTCCATAATCAAGGAACATTGTCTAGAGCTCAATGAAGACCACTATTCTTTGTATCTGCAAATGAGGACTCCATAACCCCTCTGGGGAACCTCTTCCAGAGCTTCAGTTTGTACCTGTAGCCTACTGTCCTGGCACTATTAACATAACCCCTCTTCTTCATGCTCTCCCTCTACATGTTTATACACATTGATAAGAGCTCTCTTCTACAAATTGAAAGCTCTCAGCCTCCCCTCCTGCTTCAGTCCCTTGACCACCTTTTCAGTCCTTCTCTAGATTCAGGAGCTCCAACATGGTACTCCAGAAATGACCTCACTAGTGCCAAGTTAGAGAAGGTCAGCAGCTACCTTGGCCTGCCAGCAGTGCTTTTGTAATGCAGTCCCAGAAGCTGTGGGCCTTCTTTGCTGTGAGAGTGCATTGTCAGTTCCTGGTTAGCAGTTACATACCAGAACCCCAATTGCTTTCTCTTGAGATCTCCATTTCAGCTGGCTGGTCCACAGCATATATCAGCAGGACTTGCATTGCTCCTTGATGAACACCCTAAAGATCCCTTTTGCCTAACTCCAGCTTGTCCAGGTCCCTTTAAACAGTAGCACAGACACTTGGTATGTTTGTTACTCTGCTCATTGCTGTACTGTCCACAATTTTGCAGGCAGTGCACTGTCCCATCACTCAGGAAATGAACAAAGAGGTTAAATAGCACTGGATGCAGAACTGATCCAAGAGGTATAACTCCTGTGATTTGACTTCAGGTGGTTTCTTTTTTTTTGCTGATACAGCAATTAACAGAAAGCTTTGGTTTATTTGCTGCAGATTCATTAAAAATTTTTTTTGTTGTTCAGAAATTCTGTAAATATTAATACATATCCTGTCAATAAAAAACAGGAATGTAGTTTTTCTATTTGACCATCTGCAGACAAAAGATATTTCTGCAGCAAAAGGTAGAAAAAGTCTGAGTACTACAAAGGCTAAGTGCACATGTAGTTAAAACTCACTGCCTAAACACAGGTTTAAGTACTGTGTCCTCAATTTGTGGCAGTAATTTCTAAGGATGTTTTTATAGTCTATTATCTTTGTACCATTAACAATACTATGCATATTTTATCACTTCCTTTTTGACAGAACTAGGTCTCCATAAAGACGTACAGTGAAGCGAAGGTGTTTGAAAACAAACATCTCACTAATTGTTAGGCAGTATATAAAGGCTAAAACATTGCTTTTACTATTGCTAGCCTTGTGTTATATAAGAGGGTTAAACTAGATTTTCTTTCTGGCTTTAGGATCACAACAGGAAGGCAAAATTGTAAGGCCATTTCCTTCTGAAAGAAACACTGTTCTTAAATGTCATCCTACGCCACTTTTTTTCCCCACTTAGAACTGGCAGAAAAGCATGTGAGGCAACATGTCTGAATTTTGTCTGAACAGGTTACAGAATGCTTGCAGTGAGACTTCCTATTTATAATCCCACATTTTAGTTAATTTCCAGCACCATCAAGGCCTATGTCACTGGAGTTTCAACTCTATCATAGGCCCTTTAGACTGAAGAGGTAAAAATATAAGCTCACTTAGGAAAAGAGAAAAATAAAAAACCAATAATGACCAACATCACCCAATGACCCTTCAAGATGGAGGTGTAAGGGAGAAACATAAACCAGGAAACATCCTTTTAAAAGATTTTAAATTCCTCCATGCCTTGTAAACATCTTAGGAAGGATCAGACTCAGAAACTGGATTATGCTAGGTCAGCATCTTTAATACTGAGCCAAGTTCTGGCACCAAGGATGAACTACTCACAAGGTCCTTCTTTGCCTTCATCTAGCTCATGGCATGGAGAACTCTATGTAGTTGAATCTAAAGAACATGGTCAGCAGAGTAAGAACAAAGACACAAATTGTCTACATTGATTCCTTGCCTGTTAGCTATTTATAGCATTAAGTGATTTGATCAATACTGCGGCATGCATTTTGCACATGTATCTAGCTGGGTGATCTTCACTACCCACTCAGAGTATTTATAGCTATGTACATACTAGATGTGTTGCAGTACTTCATTAAATGGATTTAACACCTCTAAAATGCTGTATGTACAATAGCTGCTGTCATTTTAAATGAAGTGCAACTCTCAGGAAGAGTTATTCAAAACAAAGTCCACAATTAAGTGTTTTTAGAATTATCATGCTAGACATTCCTTTTGTAGGTTATGCTCATGTTCAGTAAAATATTTTCCTGTTATTAAATGTTATTTAAATGTGATGCTGTGGAAAGTATTAAAACACCTAACAGATAGGAATGGAAATTTGAGTGAAATATCTTACAATTCGATAAGAAAAAGGGAAAGGACTTTTTTTAATGTAGATGATTTGTATACATTTGCATACAAGTATTATAGACAGGTGAAACAATACTATAAAGAACACTGCTCATGTATAATACCTCCTGAGATCATTTTTTAGTCTGTCTCATTTGTGAGGAAACAGACAGGACCATTACACCTAAAATTAGACTTACTATATCAGTTATGCTTTAATTCTTGACTGCGACATTCTTTCAGCCTGCCCCTACACTGCACTCTTGTGAGCTAGCATGGTAATGCAGTAGCTCGAGATGACTTTTCAGTAGTACGTTTTCTTCCAAATAGAGATGCGCAATGGGAAATGAGTGACAGAGCAGCTACACTCATGGGAAAGAACCCTTTGGCCTTCATCTGCTGCTCTAGGAGGATGCAATAAGAATGCTGGATTTAACAGAATTGCAACTGTTCTCTTCTGAACAACTGCTGTAAATCATTATGAGTAAACACTATGTATATAAAACTGACAAGAGACAAATACGTCAGCCTGGCTTTTATCATCATCTAATGGCTCAATAATAATTATTGGGCAATTATAAAAAAACAAGTTTGATTTTTTAAAACAGAAATCTACTATAACTCATGTATTTCCACCCCTAGGCTGCAATAGGAATCAAGGTATGCAGCTCCTTCATAGCAAGGTGTGTTTCTCGGTTTTAAGAAGATCTAAGTTTATCCTGTCTGCAGTGACTGTGACCACATCAGAACTGAACCAAGTCAGGTAAACTGTACTAGAAACATGCTGGCCATCAGCTGGATCATACAAATATTTCTAGTTTTATTATCAGTAAGAAGGAAGCATCTGGAAATTCAAAGCCAAGCCAGTGTTAAATTTCTAAGTTTAAAATTTATTTACAGGATTGTCCTTCTCACACAAATCATGTTATCCCAATCCCTTTTACTGCCTCCCACTCAGCTGCACCTCCACCCACCCTACTTCAAGGCTGTACAGCTTGTGCAAGGTAATTGCTGCATATAGTAAAATGATTCTACCCTCTGTTCCCTAACGGTGTTTTTTCCCCCCCACTTTGTATCATTAATAATTAGTCACAGTGCATTCTCTGAACTGTTAAGATGAAGCATCAGTGATAGTTTTATATCCTTAGCAATCCCACATAATAACTAGAATTGTATTTTGCTCAGCTGTATCATCACATTCCTATTCCTGCTTGCAAACACTCTTGCTATTGTTAAATAGTATGTGTCAACAACAGGCTTCAAACCATTTAATATTCAAAACATGTCTTTGCTCCCCCAGAAATACTAGTTTGAGTTATCACAACCTTTCAGCCTGGAAGTAGATCTCTACCAGTTACTACTAAGCCAGATACCCATTAACACTGATTTAATATGCAGACATCTGCTGAAGTATACATATGTAAATCTGATGTTGTCTTTAATACTGCCTTTTTATATGTAATAGAGGGGGTAAGAAAAATTATTTATAGTGACGAATAGATCTGTTACATTTGCTATCAAATTTCATATCACTATTAATAAGTCAGGTGCAGGATACGCAAGTATTTGAAAAAATAGTCTGTCTAGTTTTAGTTAAATGCTTGTATACCTCCATGTGATAAGGGAAGGTTTAGAAGATCACCTTTTGTCATGCTGAAAATAAACTGAATTCAGGCAAAGCCAACTGATCTTTCAGCATAGATCCAATCTATCTATCATAGATCCACCCTTCATACACTATTGTTTATGAATACAAATATTACTTTTCTAAAAGAGTGGTCAAGCAGTGGAATTGGCTGCCCAGGGAAGGAGGTGGAGTCATCAACCCTGGAGGTGTTCAAGGAACAGTTGGATTTTGTGTTGAGGGACATGGTTTAGTGAGAACTACTGGTGATAGGTGGATGGTTGGACTGGATGATTTTGAAGGTCTTTTCAAACCTTGGCAATTCTTTGTTTACCCTTTCCTGATACAGAGAACCACTTTCAGAAATGAGGAAAGTCATTAGGTTAGAAAGCACTGAGCAAAAAGATGAACTCTGTAAGCAAATTCTCTACAGAGTATGAGAACATATCTACAATTCATATCTCATGTCTTCTTTCTGGAAGTTTCCTTGCTGTTTTGGGGTTTTCCTTGGTTGTTGTTTCTAGATAATGTTAGCAGTGAACTGCTTACAATTCTATATTCATTCAAAACTAACCATACTTCTACAGTGCTATAAAGAAAGCAAAAAAACCCACAACCCTCAACTGCCAACAACAAACACTTCAAGACAACTAAAACCTCAGCAGACATGAGAGGATTTTCTTCATGCATTACTACAGCAACACCTTGTTCCATGCATAGACATGCTGGTATGACCTGCTTCCCTTTTACACACACAAAAATATAAAATGATGTTCACAAAGCCTTGAAAGAATCATTTATACAGTTACAACAAAATAAGACAATTTCCCCCACATTTGGCCCTTCTTTCATTCTTCCACCAGAGCCTCACTTTCCTAGAGCCTTTTAGAAAATAGTCAGAGCCATCACATCTTGCCATTACAAATAGTTCAACTGAAAAGCAGAGAGAAATTATTATTCAAGTTTGGGATAAAGGAGGTAAGAACTACTGGGATCACTATTGTTCTCTCTATCTATGAAGACAACCAGAAAAGACATCTATTACACACTTTCCAAGCATACTATCAACTTGCACAAGGAGCCATTCTGATCTAGTACAAGGTAACCTGTTCTTTTAATATGATACATTTCCTTTTACCTTGATATGGAAAATGTTTATTTTTCAAGTGCATACCCATCAGTACAAGCTCACAGTTCCTTCAGAGAAAGGCAGGCAGAAATGGGGTAGCAGTTAAGGCAGTGTTTCTTGTGGATGAGAGGGTAAAAACACAGGCTTCTAAAGGGATGATTATTGCAGCAGTATTGGACTGAGGCATACAGAAAGTTTCTTGAAGAAACTGGAGCACCTGCACATACTTTGAAAATCTATTTTAAATGATAGAAGGGACAAATTAAGTAATGCAAGCTGCCTCTACTTTTATCAAAAAGACATTCTCAAGTAAAGCACATATCTTTCATTCCAAGCTCTTAAACTGCCTGTTAATAACTGCCCTACAGTAAGCACATTTCAGATTTCAAGGGAGATACTAATACCTTCACCTGAATTTGTCTAAGGACCACAGTTAGGTGCAGGTGCGGAAATATATCATGGATATACATACACAATTATCAACATTCACCCCCCAGAAAAATTGCTACTTGAGTGTCAAAGAAGTCCCTTTCCACTTATCTGTACTGAAAATAGAAAATATTGTTTTTATTAGGAAATAATTCAATTGTATGTTGTTATCCTTTCCTTCAGTTAGCTCTTATTACCAACAGAGATGATTCTTAGTCTTTTCCAGTGACGCTGTATTTGTCACTATTCTGGGCATTAATCCAAGTCTAAAGATAGGAATTAAAATTACAGGCTCTTCCTACATAGCTTTCCCTTTTAGCATCTTCATGCATACTCCACATTAACAAGCTGAACTTCTCCCATTTCTTCCTACATAAGTCACTCCAAACAGATCAAAATTGAAATAAATTCATCTGCCTGATGCAAAAGGATTTATTCTTTAATTATCTGCTTAAAATAACTTCATTTGGATTTGAAAGAGATAAAGCTAACAGGTTGTTGTTGTTTTCCTATAGTAATTCTTATAGTATCACTCCAGAATCTAAGGAAAAAAGCAATGGAACTTTCTATAAGATGAAAGTACCGTTTTTGTCATTTTAGGAGTAGGGAATTCATACACACAGGAAAGTGTACTGCATGTTCAACATCATACAGGAAGATTATATTAAAATGAGAAACACCTTTCTGAAAATACAATCCATCTTGCTCCCAATTTTTTAAACGTTTTAGAAAACACTGCTAAACATTTTTCTGCATGAGGTTAATTAAATGGAATACTAAATACAATTTTTTGATCTTATTCATCACACCACCCCTGTAGGCAAGGAGACCTGCTTGTGGGTTGGGATTTTGTCAAATATTAACAAATTAATGTGAGAAATATTAAGTATTAACCATCACATAAAATTTAATTCATTCCTAGTCTGAATTAATTGACAGCAGATTATTTTGAAGCAGGAGACAACTTTAAGGGTTCACTGATGCTCCCTCTAATTTATGCAGAGACATTCAGAAGGCACTACTAACGGAGAAGTCTCCATATTCCAGTATAAGAGCCTATGCATAGTAGTAGGAGTATGCTTGACTAACTACTGCTCTATCAAGTTTTTGGATTATATAGAACAGATTCTTTAGGAGTCTTTAATATTCCACTGAAGTTAAAATTGACAACAGATTTGGAAACTTGTCTAAAGAAAGTAAGATCAAAATCTACCAACTCCTTTTTCTTTTATTTATAATAATGGAAAGAATAAGGAAATCATTTGCATGCAGCTCTTCAATCTCACTATAAAATAAGAATTGTCACCAAAAAGTTTTTGGTTGCCTTTCACAACAAAGTGCATTCATTGAATGTTAAAATAAGCAATCAGATATGATTACAAACTGAGTCATGATTGGAAGCATTTAGTCACCTAACCAACATATAACTTTATGAGTGGCAAATCAGAAAAATACTTCTGAAAGAAAAATCTGAAAGACTGTGAACACTATCAGAAGACAAACTAATTTTCAGAGAAGTCATTAGCCAAACATTTTACAAGCCCTACTGCCTCCTACTTATTTTTGTCCTACCATTTTAAAATCATTACTTCCCACAATCCATTTCTACTTCTTCCCTTCTTCCCCTTGCTAGTCATTTTGGAAAAAAAACTGAGTGCTCTCCAACTCCCTCTTAAAACACATCCATCTTTTCACTGATTAAAGTCCTCAAAACCTGCATTACTGCAGAACCTAACAGGGGATCTTATGGGTACAAAAAAATTCTATCACATATACAAGCAACAACAAGAAGCATAGTAAGATACTTGATTACATCTTTATGTATATAACTGGTGAACTCTCATGCCAGACTCAAGATATCACAGAGTATTTAAGAGTTATACTGTTGAATTCACTGTGGTCAAAGTTTCAACATTAATATTCTGTCCATTAGACAGACTTTAAAATAAGAAAAAACAAAGAAAAACTTAGGGGAGTTAATAGTTTCCAAAGTAGAGCAAACAAAGTATTTAGTAACTCAGTAATCATCAGCTATAATCTGTTGCAATTGTAATATTTTAAAGTGTAGATACTCACATGGCTTGACTCAAATACCAGCTTCCTTCATCAGATTTGTACCATCTTATCTCCTTACTCTGTACAGGAACAAAAAGAAACATGAGATTGCAGATGATTAAGATTCAAAACTGGACAAAGAGCTGTAAGGCATGCCAAGTTACTAAGACTTAACATTTTATGTCAAGTTATGTCAGTCATTATTGACAAAAAAACTGGAACAGAACCACTACATTTTATATTTTTTATCTTAGATAAACTCTCTTGAGGGTATTACAAAAACCCACAGATTCTGAGTTCAAGGGCTGTTTTCACCATTTATTTACAATTGCCATAGTGCGCATTAAAAAAACCTACATACACTTCTTTCTCTAGGGCCTGTATAAGTGGTAACTGAAGTAAAAGACAACCCTGATAAATTTTAGCACATACCAGATACCACACAGGCCTATTGAGGATTCCCGGCACTTCGCAGTACCCAACTAAAAGAAGTCAAATATTGCCCCCTGGTGCCTGAAGGATAAAGCACGTCGTTACTAACTGCTGACACTTTAATATCAGAGGTTTTGTTTCTCAGCAATAGTCTTTCAAAGAGAGTTTGCAGACACCTAGTGGATAGCAGTAACACACAACTTCAAAGCCCAAGAAAAAACTGTGCTCTTAGATCCTTGCTGCATGAGATAATACAGCTCAGAAAGGAGTTCAATGAGTAATATCACTATGAGAAAACCTCTGATTTCTGCAAAGAGGAATTAAAAACATTAGCAAATAATCAGCACTGTGCATTAGAAATGCAATATCAATGTATATCAATAAAAATGACTCCATATTCAATTTACATAAGCAGATGAAGTACACATTGTTTAATGAAAGTTTCTTCTCTAGAAGAAAAATACTAGGTAAGCTTCAGCTTCCTAAAAGAGGCCAGTTTATCATATTGAAGGCACTAGTATTTAAGTGTACATAAAGTATATCACCCTATATTAAGTATATATTCAGTTCACTATTTATTTCAGTTAACACAAAGAATCCCTAAAAAGCAAATAATTCATGTCATCGCTTTGTGTTTGTTCTGAAGACACTGAAGGATTAGAGCACAGGAAGGTGGAGCCAAAACAGCAGGAGCTAGTAACAAATTAATACAGTGACACCAATTTCAATACTTTGAAAATAAAAGCCAACATATCACTCAAAACAACAGATTTTACTTCTATACAGGATCTGCTAAAACACTGGAGAAATATCATAATAAAAGCTGCAGTACTACACCACATGATTGGTGAACTGCAGAATACCAACACTTGCATAACGTGAACTTCCACTACAGCTCAGAAATGGAACTGAGCATTAACTGATTACCTTAAGCTAACTGATAACCGTAATACAGTTGTACTCAGCATAAGTCAGCTATGCACATAGCAAAGAAACTTAATACATTTAACAAAAAACCAAAAATGCATACTAGCTGAACATATCCTTGCCTTCTACTCTCCTGAAAACTGAATGCCTTCAGGCTGGCTGGGGGCTGGTGTGCTTTCAGTCACTCACACCTTACTTTTCTCCCTCCAGGTCTCCCACTTGTCATAGTTATGCCTAAATTCTTACATCTAAAATAATACAGTAGTGTTATTTTTATGTCTATAATCCTACAGTCAGGATTTGAAGTTTAATCTACACTAAAACAGCTCTCTAGCTTTCTTTCAATTAAAATAATCACATGGCTGGCAGTGTAAAATATCATAAATCAGGTGTACATTCATTAAATGCTTATACTTGTTTATTTAACAGAGGAGTAACTGAAATAAAAAGCCTGAAGAGCAGAGTTCAACATCTCATGGCAACACCTATTGATCCACTATTTCACAACCACTAACCAACCTATGATATACACTGCATATTACAATTCCTTTAAACATCACCAGAAGAGCAATCTCTACCACCTCAGAACAAAACACCTCCTTCATTAAGAAGTTGCAGTAAAATAAGAGCACATGAAAAAAAATGGGTATAATAAACATCCGCAAAACTCTGAATGAGGGGAAGACAGCAAATACTGAAAGCCAGAGACTTCAAGCCAGACTCTCCAACAAAGATAAGCCTGCCTACTTAATAACCCAAGGCTGTAGTCAAGTACCCATGTCTTTATCTAGCCTGCACTGAAGGGGCCCAGTAACATGATTTACACCAGATGTTTGGTGTTTAGGCTAGTCAAACAAGCAGGGCTAGCAGACTGCTTACAACTGCAAGACAAGGAGGTTGCATTCCCTAGTATATCTTGACTGTCCTCTCAGGGGTATCAATTAAGAGGGACAGTTTTCATTCCACTGTGCTTAAAGACATTACAACACCTCACTTATCAGCAATATCTTTTTAAAAAAGTGGTCCACAGCAACTTGCAGCAGCACGCTATCAGGTATCTTACAGCTAAATTAATTCAGAATTGAGAACAGCAGCTCTTCTCACTATGTTTGCCTTATAGAGAACAATACTACTAAAAAGTAAAATTACTGACCTTTTCAGGAAAGATTAATGAATTTGACATTAAGGTGTCATGTGATTATATCACCCCTTACAAAAAAAGGCTCTTTTACGTCTAATTTATTCATTCAATTAAACCAAGAGATAACAGCCAATGAACTCTTTCATGTTTGTCAACTCATATCACGTGGCCTTTCTTTCTCTATGCCGGCTTTGTATCTGAGTTTTTTCTCATCTTTTATGTTTTCAGATGACCTGGAACACACCAACAACTTAACAGTACTGAGTTTGCTTTAATACATTTAGTGCTTATGAATGATCATTCTTATTGGTATTTGGCAATTTAGCAGTAGTATTATCAAACAACAGTTGTAACAATGCAGGCTGCTCCACAAAACTCTGCCAACACAGCTCAAAGGCACTGTATCTTATTATTTACTACAGTTTCTACTATATTGCTCAATGAAGATGACAGGCCTATTGGATACATAGTTTCCTGCATCATTTCCTAGAGTCCTAATATTACCTTGGCCATTTTCCAATATCACTTTGTCCCATTTAAGCAAAAGCTTAGCACTTGCTGTTCCTGGGATACAAGTTAACTCAGGATTCCAAGATGAATACATCTGATTATCTTAAATCATTACTGCTGAGCCATCGATTCACTCTATGATAATTCAGATGGAGGCATAGTCTCTGCATCATCTTCCATATGGGAAGAGTCTTGCTAAGAAAAGCTTCCAAAAACACCCTCCAAAAAAAAAAAAACACACAACAAAAAGACCCTTTTTTACCATGCTTGCCTCTCCAACCCCTCCATTTTTATAAGGTTTTATTACACTCTACCTTCAAAACAGCTTCATTCCTTGTTTTTACACAGAACTGTAAAGAAAATTGAAAAAAAGCCACCATTACTACTGAATCACAAGGACTTTCTTTGCACTTGAGGCCTCAGATTTTCTTCTCTGCTGACTCACATCACCTGACTGGTCACACCACAATGCATGTCAGATTGCAACTTGTCATGGAGTTGATTACAGACTTCTTTTTGAAGGAGCTGAAGCTCATGTGCTTAAACTACATAACAAATATGCCATATATGCTCTCCATGTGCACATTGTTCTTCATATTAAATCACATGCATCATAGATCTTTAAGGACAAAGTTATTGAGGCACAGCATACTGACTCCTTTAACCATTGCAAATCTAGCAAAACACCATCAAATATAAGAGCTAAGACATATGAAGCAAGTTACCATGCTTTGTGTTCTTCCTCCATTTAGTGCATATTTTATAGTTCTGTATTTGTTTTCTTTAATAATTCAATCTTTTTAAAATCTCACGTTCAAGTTCCATCAGTTTCCCCCTCCAGACATTGGAGAAAGCTCACAGTGTTGTTTTGGAGCTGCTTGGACCTTAAGTTTTGCCTACAGTAGTTCTTCATGAAGTTAATGGCTGTCTGCAATTACTTTTCATTGTCACTAATTTATGGTTTTGCTCAAGACGCACTTTCCTTTGTGTGCATTTTCCTGTATATTTACAAAGTATCTCTCAGTGAGAGCTCTCAGCTGAAGATAACTGAGGTAACTAAGAATTCCAAACATCGGCACGGTAATTTTAACCTCTTTTCAAGTAGCTCAACCTAACCGAGGGAAAAAACGAATGCAGAAACGGCTCTGCATACGGGCAAGATACAGACGGGCGTTGTGGAGCGAGACCAGCCGGCTGCCGTGCCTCCGCCCGCCACAGAGGAGCTCGCGCCGCCCACATGGAGGCTGCCCCAGGAGGGGCACGAGAGCTGCCTCGCGCTTCTCTGCTTCCTCCTCTGGGGTCCGCGAGGGGGGCGGCACGCAGCCATGGAGCGCGGCGGGACCGAGCAGCCACCGGCCGGGGCTCCGCAGGTGAGATCGGCGGCGCTCAGCGGCTTCTCGTAGGAGGGCTGCGGAGCTCGAGGGGAGTTGCTTCTTGCTGCGGACTGGGCTCTCGTCGGGCTGGCAGCAGCCGTAGCTTTTGTTATCCCTGAGTTTCTCTTCAACTCAATGAAAAGGAATTGAGCCGTAGGTACCCTGCAGAATAAGAAAAAAGTAAACTGGTGAGCCTATATATATCCATATATAACCGAGGGAAGCTACAACTGCTTGGCACAGCCAAAATCAGTTCTCACTTGGATGCTAGAACTCAGGTACTTCAGGTGGAATGATGGAGATATAGCACTGAGGGATGCAGTTAGTGGGCATGGTGCAGATATGTTGGATGAAATGGTCTTAGTGATCTTCTCCACCCTTAACAATTCCATGATTCTTTGATTCTATCAGTACGACTGCAGGCAAGCCCAGCTGTTTAGTGACATGCAGCTGGTCTCACAGTTCCTGAGAGCCACTCCAAAAGCTTGTTGTTATGATAGTTAGTTCTAAGGGCCATGAAGCTTTTGAGCTGTACAGAAAGCACCATGTTCTGGTTCTAGTAATTCTCAAATTAAATTAAAATTAAAATTCTGGTTCTAGTAATTACTCAAAACAGGGAAGTAGGCTGTTGTAGTTTAGTAGAATTCTTTACGAGCTATGTTGTAGTAGTAGAAGTTTAAGGAATACTCCTGCAACATATATCAGTGATGAAATAACATGGACTACTCATAAACTACTCATAATTTTAGAACAAACTCCGTAGAGGAAGAATCCTACCTTTTGTAATAGCGTAAACATAATAGAAAGTTTAGCAATAATAACAAGGTGGCATAATCCTATGCTACAATAAATGTGAAAAAGCCAAAACATAGCAGCCATAGACACAAAAAACAAACATGGAAAATCTCCTTACCTTCAGAAGGCCTCAAGCAGGTAGGAACCTCTTAGTTCACTGCCAACTCTTAAATGAAGACTGGGAAGGGGTGGAGCCTGCCTTCACCCCTTCCGGTTGCTGAGGAGCACTGCATGCACCTGAGCTCCCCTGGGTTGACCCTGCCTTCCCACCAGGTGCTCAATCACTGTTTCAGATCATGACTTAGTATTTCCACTACACCTGTAAAACTAGGTGTGATATGGAGAGAATAAGGAGGAAATGATGGTTGTTTTCTCTGTAGTGATGCAGGTTTGTTGGAGAAACCATCAGGAATGTTTAATGGCAGATTCACCAAAAAAGAAGCATTCCTGTCTTTTCATGCAATACTGGCCTTTATTCTGAGATAGCATTACTATTCTAATGTTAGTACTGCTTAAGGGTTAAAGTATTCAATTAAATAAGTAGCTGTTGTTAAGGGTTAAAGTATTCAATTAAATAAGTAGCTGTTGAGTTTGTACTAGAGCTATACATGTTAAACAGGCTCTTGCATCCATGAAATAATGGTTTTATTTTCATGGTAAGTGCAATGTTTTGCTTTTGTAGAAAAATCAAAAGGCATTTTCTTTGTTAATGCATGTTCCTTTTTTAATTATGTGATTTCTTTTAAAATACTGGCATTACAAAGAGCAAAGCTAAAATGTTCTCTGGCAATAAAGTGTTGATCTAGGTAGAGGACTACTACATGCTCATGTAGAAATGCTTTCTGAAGATAATTACTTCCGTTGCTGGAGCTGCTGCAAACATGCACCTTAAATTTTGCTTTGTACCAGACCTTCCCTCAGAAACCTTCTGGGGATACCCAATTCTATGGTGACATTTACTTTTCATGATGAACTAAAGTACAGAAAGACACAGGAATATTGAAAATACCAGAGAAAACTTTGAATTAGAACATCTTAATGTGTTGACATGTTTCACAAGTAACTTTTGAAATTGATTTAATTCCCCTGGTTCAGGGGGCTATTTTTACTGAGCTGTAAGATTAATCAAAGTATTTTCCAAAATACTTGATTAGTATTTCTGCCTTTCGAACATGACTGTAAAGCTCCTTAACAGCCTAACTCTCAGCTCATATAGATTTTTGCTCCTCTACTTATATTTTTTCAGAGAAAAATTAATTACAGAAGATTATGGCTTGGGCTTATGAAGGAATTAGATGCTTTGCATCCCTTTGATTTCTCACTGGAAAAAATAAATGTAATTATAAAAATTCCTCTACAAATCTGTGTCAATGAAAGTAATTCTTTTTTTTTTTTAGTTTGAATCAACCTTTTGAAATATATGTAAAACCTGTGTTGTCACCTATTTTTAATCTTGTTGTCTTCCTGAAACAGATAGAAATGGATGACCATACAGCCCTGGTTAGTAAGCCCAGGAATAAAGGAGGAAATGGTGATCTGGCATCAGCTGGATTTAACATTATCAACTCCATCATAGGATCAGGGATTATAGGTAGGTGCACTTTTCACTATTGTGTGTTCAGCCTTTTTATGCACGCACGACTTTCCAGTGTTGAGAAAAATGCTGTCCTCTTATTTTTTGCTGTTTTTGCTGAAGATTTTTTTTCTGCTTTTATTATTGTATGAAAATCCAATTTTGTCAGCTGAGATCAGGTCTGAATAAATACCCTACAGCCTTTTTTTTCTGTGATGACCAGAAAGTACTAGTCAGACAGGTGCTTACTTCTCACACAGAGGTGGCCCTTTGTCTTAGTCTTTTCTGAAGTTATTAATTCTTTCCGGTCCAATTTGGGAGATTGAAAACAGTTTATTTTTTAATCCAAATATTTCTTTATTTTGGTTATCATAAATAAATATTCTTCTGTAATGTCTCTTTTTTTTGTTGTTGTTCGTTTGTTTGCTTTTTTTTACAGGACTGCCCTATTCAATGAAAGAAGCTGGTTTTCCTTTAGGAGTACTGCTTCTGTTTGGGGTTGCCTATATCACAGGTACTGTAAAAGCAGTTTGTGTTATAAAGTGAAAATTTGTTTTGCAAAGTTTAGATAATTTTGAACATCAAGTTAGCTTAAACAATTGTGTTTATGACTTAGTAAAAATGGGGAATTATTTTCACCTCACTAATCCCCAGAGCCGATTAGTAAAAGTAGAGAATTACTCTGTACAACATATAAAGCTGCTTTTTGTGTACCTTTTATTTGGCGAAGCCTAATTTCTTAGACTAGGTCAAGATGACATTTGGAAGAATAGATCTTATTTGTGTGTTATAATCACCTATTTTAGTCTGCTGTTTTTACTCTAATTTAGACAATGATCCTTGAGTGTTTTGTATATCACTCAAGTGTACTGCAGAATTAAAATCTTCCAGGGTAACTCTGATTTTGAACATTTTTATTATTATCCATTAAAAAAAATCATGGATTTACCTTCAAAAAGAAGTCACCTTTGTAGAAGATAGTAAACACTGATGCTGAAAGGAGCTGTTCCTACTGCAGCACAGATTACAAGCTAAGTGAAAGCCAGAGAAAGAATAAATGAGGTCTAGCCCTATTTGTCAAGATATCTGTCCAAGGTAGTAAATTCTGTGGGATAACTAATCCGGACTAAAAAATTACATGGTACTCAAACAAACACTAAAGTGTAGCATGCAAGAACAGCACATTCCATACTGTTCTTCATAAAAGGATGAGGTTCTGTCTTGGAGCATTCCATCTATGACAACTCTCTGTCAAAGCACATTGCTTCTCCATACAAGATTGGCTCAGTCTCTGGTTTTCAAGATAAATCATTTGATGCAGATATTGGTCATGTTTTACTCTGAATATAATACCTGAATATAATCACGTTTCATCTAATTAGTAATCTTTTCCCTTGTTTATTGAGTCTTACATATTTGGTTCTTTCCCTTTAGCCATATTGCTTACCTACAAAAATGATGAGATTTCTGCTCTCTTACTGTGACTTTTCTTACCATTCTCCTCCCCAGCCTTCTAATGCTGCAGTTTTTCATTTTTACAGACTTTTTTTTTAAGGCGTGAATAAGAGTAGTAACTAACTGCTAGTTGTTAGCATTTTGTTAATTAATTGCTAGTCTCTAACAGTGATTTCATATTTTAACAGATTATTCCATTATATTACTGATCAAAGGAGGAAATCTCTCCAGTACCAACACCTATCAAGAGCTGGTCAGAAAAACATATGGTTTTTTAGGTTATCTAATTCTTTCAACTCTTCAGTTTTTATATCCATTTATTGGTAAGATGAGATAAAATATGAATATATGAGCTTTATAAATAGTAAGGTTTTTTCACATTATCTTACTCTTTTACTTGATACATTTTAAGAAATCTAAAAAGTATACTATATGCACCTATTTTCTTAATAAATAAACAATTGTAGAACTCTGAAAAATGTCTGAGGAAGAATACACTGAATCTGAGAACCAGAATAATAAAAATGAATTGAAGTCTGATAACACAAAATTCACACACTTAAAAATCAACGACAGAAGTAGCTATGAGAATAGCAAAGAGAAGGCTTCTAGAATAACAGTGCAGTGCACATAGGACTGCACGAGGTCATGATTCCACTACTAAGAGACTGAAATTGGTTACTGAAGAGTCCCAGAGCAATGTTGCACGTACCTATTAATTATTTTATCAAGGTTCATCCCTTAAACTGAAATAGTGAATTACGTCTGAAAATACTGATCCATTATGGTTGACTTAAGAGTGTAATTACTACATCACAGAGAATATGGAAATAATTTTAAAGACCTCAGTCCTCACTGTGAAACTAGTTACAAAACGTGCTTGAACTTATTTATATACATAGTGTTAATAAGTTATCATTTCACAACAGTGAGTGTTTATGCGTTAGTTAAGGTCATATCCACACTAGTATATGTGCATGTGTGTGTGTGTATGCACACATACATTCTGTGCAGAATACATTACAATCACAGTTCTTATTCATGAGAGAAATTAATGGAAATCCATATTTGTTATCTTCATCATTTCTTTGGGCTGAAATATTTCATAAACTTCTGACATGAACTAGGAAACTCTGTTCATTTGATTGCAGGACTGATTTATTATGTTAATACAAAAACATTACTAAACTGAAACAGAAGCTTGAATATAAGTTGACAAAGAATTGAAGTTGGAAATGAAAAAAGCAATTTTAAAGCCTTTTTTAATCTCCCATGTGTATTAAGATTATATGGTAATAGCACAGTGGCCTTGCTTATCAGATTAGATTCTTTCTAGGTCATACCTGCTTGAAATAAAGAAAGGCAATTGTTAACTTTTTTTAATTTATTTATTTTTTTGTCTTCAGCCTGAATGTTAAAAGTTGGTGTTAACTAGAATTCATACAAGGGGGATTGAGGCACACCACCCTGAATGCCACACAGTACATGTATTTAATGGTTCATCAAATAATCTATGTTTGATTTGTACTAACCATTTTTTAAATTTTCTTTAAGCTATGATTAGTTACAACATAATAACTGGAGACACTTTAACTAAAGTGTTCTTGAGAATTCCTGGAGGTAAGATGCATTTTAAAATTTCAGAATGGAAAAAAACTATTAGGTAGGAATGTAGCATACTTATTTAGGGCTTATCATACTGTGGCAAACTGAAGTAGTAATCTACCTGTTACTTTGTGTCTGAATTATTCTTAAATGCCAATCAAGTTATTAACTTAAAGCCTGTTTGTACAAGTGTTATTTTTTTAAAAATCGCAAAATTGCAAATCCTAATCCTTGGTTGTCATTGGACTTGGTGTTAGTGAAGAGGCTACAATATTTAATGAAATATTAAGCAAATGTTCTTCCACACTGATATGATAACAAGATCATATTTCGGCTTTTTTTATATGTTTGCTATGATAAATATATAAATGCTAATATTGCATTTAGTTAATAATTCTGGATGACTTGAATATAATATAATGGATTTAATGCACATTTAAGCATGCCTATATGGTTGGTCATAAACTGCACGTCTCTTAGATAGTGTATGAGAACTGTTAAGTCATGGCCTGAACCACTGATTGAACACCTGGGGAAAAGATCTGGTCAGCCTTAGTAGCACAGGTGAAGGCAATTAGTGTGTGTGACTGGAAGGGGTGGAGCCTGGCTGCACCTCTCAGACTTCATTTAAGCGCTGACTGCCACTTGGGTGGATCTCTTTCTGGAGATCCCTCCTTGGTGAAGCTTTCCTCTGCAAACCTGGAATCTTGTGATATGTGTGAGCACTCTTTTTCCCCTTCCTTATTGCACCTTTCTATCATGTTGGTCCTTCTGTTATCACACCTCTGTTGTAGTGCCTTTCCCATCATATTCAACTATCCAATTGCTCCAGATAGTGTGAAAACATTTTGAGGTCTTAATTCACACACTTCTTATTCTTCTGTGATTGTAAGTTTTCAGAGTGGAATGGATGGAGTAATTTGTAGGCACTTGTCTCTTTCAGTAAAATGCCAACTAAGTTCAGGTATATTTCATTGGCAAATTAATCTCAAAGGAGCATGTATGTATGAAGTGCAAATTAACATTTGTATGAACTGTTTGATTTCCCTAAGAAGACTAAAATTTAAAGTAGATAAAGCCTGCTAGATGTGGGATATGATTTTTACTGTTACTCTTTGTTCAGCTTGATAAAGATAGTGAATATCTAGTGATTCATATACAGCTTGACTTTTTTTTAATGGAAGGAACGTGCATCTTTTTACCTGGCTGGTAGAATGCTTATCTAGGAAGAAGGGGAAAAGGCATTATAATCTCCCAAAGGATTAGGGAGCTGTACATTTGAACTGTAAACTTCTCTTATCAATTGCTACTCAATTTCCAGTCAAAATTGTGTAGCAAGCAGGTTCAAAATTATGGTTTGTGGTGATCTGATTAAACCCAAGATTTCATGTCAAGTTGGTGTTGTCTTGGGGAGGAACAAAAAGCAAAACACAACACTAGTGGTGGGGGTGGGGGGGGAATCCCCTCATTGCAAGGGTTGTTATGCTATTTTTTTTTTTTGCCCTCATGTGTTAATCTCTGTTTTTCAAGTGGAGAGCAGGTAACTTTAAGAAAAGAGATTCTCATATGAACCTTCCTCCCAAATGAACTTATTTTACAGTCGTTTTTTGAGAATTTGCTCCTCTTCTGCAGCACAACAATCCATCTCAGCGCTGTCAAAAAATCCTGAGCAATAAATCCAGAAAGAAAAGTTAGTTTTACTCACAGTCTGCCAACATTGATCCAGTTATGATGGAAGGGATTAGTAGTAATCTCTATATACAAATGACACAGTTCCAGAGTTTGATATGTGCATAGCTGTAGTGGAAATGCTTAGTCATAGCTTGAAACAGTGATTGAGCACCTGGTGGGAGGACAGGGCCAACCCAGGGCAGCTCAGGTGCATGCAGTGCCTCTGAGTAACTGGAATGGGTGGAGACAGGGTCCACCCTTTCCCAGCGCTCATTTAAGGGTTGGCAGTGGAGATGAGAGCATCTCTTGCTGGATATCCTTGTGTATCTGAGGCCTTCTGAAGGTAAGCAGCTCTTTTCCTTCATTTCTGTATCCCAGGCTGCTGTATTTGGTCTTGTTCTCATTTGCTGTAGGCAAGGACTTTGCCACCCTGCTGTTATCATCTGATTATAGCATTACACTTGCATATAGGGTGAACTGTTAGTTAAATTTGCAGAAATATTCTGATTGTGCATGTGCTCTGTATGGTATCCCTGTTAATACTTAGACTTTATTTTGCTGTTATTTATCTTGAAATGTGGTTAGCATTGAAGTTTGTAATTGTTAGACTTCTGAGTGCAACTAATCAATTTTTCATGTTAGTTTCTTAGAGAAGTAACTTACTTGCTTCTTTGTTTCAGTTGGATCAGAGAATGTATTTGTTGATCGTCGCTTCATAATTCTTTTTACCACTATCATCTTTACCTTGCCTTTGTCTTTGTATCGTGACATAGCAAAATTGGGAAAGGTAAACCTTCTTATATGGCCTTAAAAATAAGTACTGGTCATGCATAACTCAAAGTATTTTAATTCAGTTGCATTTAACTAGATGCAACAAAGAAGTTCAGACCATCTTCTGTCCCAGGAAATATCAGGTAACTTGAAGTATAAACAAAACTTTGGTCTCTACATGAATGGCTAGTTTTTCCCATCTACTGTTAGTAGGTGTGTATATTTTTTTTTGTTTTAGGGCAGTATGTGTTGCAAGTCAGATCTTCAAATACTGAGCACCACTGATGACAAATATTTAAATGGAAAGTATATCTCACTGTTAGGCAAATAATTGCAATTTGTTACTTATCTAAGGAGAATAACAAATAAGATGATGGTTTAGGACAAGTTATGTGATTATAAATATTTTATGTGGTATTTAGAAATGTAGCTGTTTAATAAGTCTTTTTTTAAAAATTGCACTGCTTAGAAGAGCTGACTGAATTTCTGTGATTTATTTTATAGGTATCTCTTGCTTCTCTGCTTTTAACCATTGTCATCCTGGTTATTGTAATGGTGAGGACAATAACGCTCAGTCCACAGATGTAAGTATTCTTACCCTTGCTAGAGAGTGAATTTTTGAGATATATAATCAGTTGCATCATTCTTATTTTGTGGTTATTTTAGTAGGAACATATATTTAAAGAGTCAGTTTCTACTGATAGCAATAATAAATGAACTACTAAAATTTGAATCCGTTTTTTCTTCCTTCCATTGCATATGTGTGAAGTTACAAGTCTCAAAAAACCCAACAGATGAATTGGAAAATGTAGGTGAGCCCTGTAAGAGCAGCTATTTCTTCAGTGTGAGATTGCCTCTCATTAGAGAATTTGTCTATTTGTCCATTACTGTCAGATAGCCAATATCTGTAATCTAAAACAGATAGCATCTTAGCAGTATTTCTCTTTTTTGTTAACGTTAATGATTTCGTAATAAAAACTGAATGCCAATAAGGAAAATAAGCGAATGATACAATAAGAAAACTTTGTTATTTGAGAAAGCTTACGACCAGGCAAAACTGTTTTCTAGCATTCGTGCTCTGAAAGTAGTATTTAATGTTGGATATTGGAATGTTCTACACAAGTACACATATCATTGTGTACTCTGGCAATATTTCTATAATCATAGTGTAAGTGTTATTAATCTCATGATTTTCATTATTGGCCTAGATGGTCTGATTTATCCCTTGTTCCTTATCCTTTGAACGTGCAGATACAGTAATAAAGATGACAAACACGTTCTGAATGTGCTTTTTTATTTATTGTAATAGATTCATAAAGTGTTTTTAATGTTTTTGGAAGGAGTGGATTCTTCCACTGTGATTATTTAAACATCGGCACAAAAATATGTCACAGCAGTCAGACAAATGCACAAGAACTACTTGTAGAACATTTGTGTTTTAATGCTGGGGCAAGAGAAGGCTCTGGTGAGACCTCATTGTGGCCTTCTAATATTTGAAGGGAGTATATAAACAGGAGGAGTTACAACTATTTACACGGGTTAATAGTGATAGGACAAAGGGAAATGGTTTTAAACTAAGATGGGGAGGTTTAGGGTTAGGTATAAGGTGGGAGTTTTTCACTCAGAGGTTGGTGACATACTGGAACTGATTGCCCAGGGAGGTTGTGGTTGTCCCATCCCTGGAGGCATTCAAAGCCAGGCTGGATGTGGCTCTGGGCAGCCCGGTCTGGTGGTTGACAACCCTGTGTGTAGGGTTGAGACTAGACGATCGTTGTGGTCCTTTTCAATCCAGGCCATTCTGTGATTCTGAGATAACTAATGTAATTGATAAAGTTGTGCCAGGGAGTTACCATCATCCACAGAAATGAAGAACTTGAAATAGTATGGGATTTCTGTTTGTGTTCTTACCCTTGCCCTCATTTTTCCTTAAGTGACTTGTTTTTCTTACTGTGTTAAAAGTGTATTTGGAAGGCACATCTCAAAATTCCCTGTTGAAAGAGGAAGAAGTTTATATATAGTAGCTACTCCTGATCTTGTTACTATGGTAACATTTCTTCTCAACAATGGTGGCGCATCAAAATATATGAAATACATGGCTTTACTATCTCTTTAAGTTGTGTTGTATTTTAAGTAGTTCTTGAAGTCTTACCACTTAATTCTTTAGTGCCTTTTCTTTTTGTCTTCATGCTTGTTTTCCTATTATGCTACTTAAGAAAATAAGTTCATCTAACATGCTGATAGACTGTTAGTCGCTTTTTTACCTCATAATTATTCCATCAATATCTTTTACAATTTACTTCATATATACTTGAATTATTAAAGACCTAATATTTTGTTAGCAGTTTGCTCTCTCATTTTTATAGTGAGAATGAAGAACACATTTTACACATTTTAATGTGTCTAATCTTGTATTTCAGCAGGTGAAACAAGTAATGCATTTACTTGAGTCCTTGTTGTTAAAAGAGGAGTTTGAAATTTTTTTAAAAAATACGGTTATGTTACCACCCAAGTTTTTCATACAGGAAAATAACTTGTCCAACTATAGCAAGTCTTGATGGAGCCAAGAAAAGATATTTAATCTCTGCTGCTGTAACAGGACAGAATTGACTGTAGATTTGATACTGCTGACAGGTATTGTTCAGCTTATTCTTGACAGCTCCATGATTTTCAAGTCTTGTTCTTAACTAGCCTTCCCTTAGGAAGTTCTCCAAACTGTTTCTCCTGCAACATTTCATGTTCATTGCCTCTCAGCCTAACCATGTTGTATATGGAGAGCAAACTATTCCTTCCTTTCCTAATGCTCAAACTCCCTCCTATAATAAGCTGTAACTTGTTTCCCTTTGGTAATTCTTTCTGTAAATTCAACACAGTTCCAGCAGTGTCTTTTTCTTCTTACACATGTTCAAAATTGCTACCTGAAGTTCTCTGTAAATGGAAGCGAGACTATGGTGCCTCTGCTACAGTGTTTGATGTATCTTACATCCAAAGTGTCTTGAGTTCCCTTTGAGCTTTGTTCTTTGGGGATTGTAATGCTCCTGTTTATGTGGTTTGATGTCTTCTGTTTTGCAAAATGATTTGAGGTGAACGTGCCTTGAGTTGGCAATCTGGTGTAAATATCAAACTCTTCTCTGTGTAACTATGAGCTGGCAGTTTTTCCCTTTTTTTTTTGCTCTGTTCATGAAGTTTGTAGAATTATTGTTTGCAGTCATTTAATGTGTTTGAAACTGTGGGCTGAGAACAGCACTTATGCGGCTTTGGAATGTTGCTTTTTTTATGTTTTAGTTGCTTTGGGAGTGGAGAGAGTTGTTTGGGAACATAATGAGTTTTCATTTCTTGTTACTTATTACAGGATGGAGAAGACGTATATCTGTTGAGGGATTACTTGATTTATTTCCTCTTATGTCAAATATGAAGCTGAGGTATTTTTTCTACTTTTGATTAGTATCAGGTATTTTCTTATTGTTTGAAGGACATAATGTTCCTGTAAATAAAAACTGCTGCTCTCATTCTCAGTACTTCAAGATGTTGGATAAAACATGCATTTAAATGACCTATTCTTTGCTCTATTTCCACCTGATGCAGCTAGGAAATCATCTGCTGTGATCAAAGTCAGTGGATTAGAGTTATCTCACTGCTTTCAGATACCTTAATACTGCAAATATACAGCAGTACTTTAAGTATCTTATAAAGATGGATTGCTTTAGTTTGATCTTATTTTGGGAAGAATGTCATGATGCCAGTGTCTGTGTTATACGAAAGTATACGGGGGGGGGGAAAAAAACTTGAAGAGCATCTGCTACACACAAATAGGATGTGAGAATTATTCACCTGGCAGCTGATCACAGTAATTGCTCAGAAAAGTAACTTGAAAGTAGAAAGCTGGTTCTTCATATTGAAGCCAACAATAAATGAAGGTAAACTTTATTGTGGTAAAGTTCAAAACAATAAGACTCAAGCTTGTATTTACAGACCTGTTTTTCATTAAGGAAAAATGAAGATTAAAGCAGCTCTAAGTAGGGTTGATATATTGCTTTACCTTGTCTGTGTTGTTTAAGAATCACTGTTACATTGTCTATCAAGCATTAATGCTGCATTGTAACTTCTACATAGTATAGATAGTACAGCTTCCACTAAATGCATTTAGTATCACAAATATTAACTTTCTGTGTTTTATCTGAGTTCTCTCTAGCATGAGGAAAAACCTTTATCAGGCATAGCATATGTTTTTATACACTGAAAGTGGAGAAATAAACTGGTTTACTTTTTATTGTTTGTAGATGTTCACAGCTACTGCTGCTCATGTGAGAGCAGAAGATGAAATCTTTCACTCACAGTTCCAATAACAATGAAGTAGATTAGGTTGGGACAGAACAAAGATCCTAGTCAAAACAAAGCAGAAGTGTCTTTAGAAATAGCAGCAGGATTGAGAGTCAAGCAGGTAAAGTGTTACCTGGTATTCTGATATACGTTGTCAGACTGTCTATGCATCTGCCTACATGTTTACATACATTTATGTATGCTTTCCTTAGTCTGTACGTGGCTAGTGTGCTTGTTTCTTGACCATGATACTCACTAATGGATCTTTTTATGATGTATTTCTCAAGTCTTTGTGAAATCATTTGTTTTTCACCTAAAAGCATGTATTAGATGAAATTCTGTTATTCAAATATATTACATGAAGTTTAATTGGGATCTGGAAATAGCGAGTATTAATGTGTTTCTTTTACTTTTTAGTTTATGTAGCACACCTGTGTGAGATCTGTCCCAAGGTTTAAGAATGTCTTTGAAAATATATGGAGGACTATGTAACTTACTGTAAGAAATACTGAGCTGTGTGCTATTCCATGTGTCATCTGTAACAATGTGCTTGCTTCCTGTGACGTGGCATTTGCTGACTGTTAAAATTGTGGATCTGGAATTTGAAGGAATTTATCTCTTATGTTTCTAAATAAACAGGATTTGTTCTTTTTGGACTTCCTCCCCACCTCCAAGTAGTCCTCCTTGTCTGATTTGCCATTCATTCAGAAAAGTCAAGCAGTGCTTCAATCTGCGTATTGTCAGTGCACGAGCTAACACTGCAGTGGGGAAGCTAGTTCCTGATACATTTTGACTGTTTTTTTTAATTATTTGGCCACTTCGTTCTCAATGTTTCAAATTAAATTTGTATGCTTTTCTACATTTCATTTTTTTTAAAGTTCATGTTTGTAGGAGCTTGATATGGCCATGTAGTTACATAGCATGTGCTATTTTCACAGAGAAAAATATGTGGAATTCTTGTGATTGTTTGATAAAGAAGTGTTTAATATATGTGCATTCTTTATTTCTGTGTGTTTTAGAAATATTTTCTCTGTGTAGGGTATTGGATAATCTAAATACTGATTGTGAATAGGAAAGCACTAAGTTGACTTTCAAAAACCCTATCATTGAAGAATACGACAGATTTCCATTCTGTATATTTGATATCAAAGCTGACCTCTAGTGGTGATGGAATTGAATAGTTGTAATGTTATTTTCTGTAGTCTATATTTGATACTGTTACTGCTTCTTGAATCAAATGTGAATATTTTCCTGAAAAAGGCATTCATAATTATGAATTATTCACAGACATCTCTAGTGGTTTGAAATCACTGGTATCAAATTAAAGACTGCTACTCTACATAAGGAGCTACAGCAGCTATGTTTGATCAGAATGTCTGTTTCGCAAGATAAATGCACAAAATTTATTTAATCTGTAGTTTTGATTACATCTACATGCTGAACCTGAGTATATTTTAGGAGGGCTATATTCAGGTGCTTAAGATCAGAAACTGCATGCTAGTCAAATATGTACAACATCCAACCTCAAAAAAGAAACTTGATATCGGTGCTCAGGTTCTCTTCTTAAGGTTAGCATCCATAGTTTAAGAGCCTACAAGCTGTTTTAAGTCTTAAGCTGAATGTGCACTGGATACTAGAAATCAGGTATTTAATATGGAAAAGGAAGACTTGACCATTTAAGTAATGAAGAAATAATAATAAATGAGTCCTCAAAGAAGAAACTAACAACAACAGAACTTTTGTTCTTTAATTTGGTTTAAGAATTTATCAGCAGTGAAACTTAACTGTAGTGGATTATGCTGTACTATTAAAATCACCCATTTATCAGATAGAGGGAGAGGCAAAGCTGCTCATGTTACATTTGTAGAACTGATGTGATTGTCATACTGTTTTGTCGGGCATTAGGGAGATGATAGCAGCTTAAGGCCTCAGAAAGCAACAGCTTTCCTTCTAAATAAAAATTGAGCAATCAAAGCTAGCAGCAGTGTGGTTTTTTTTAAGAGCAAGCTTTTCTGTACTCATGCTTTGCCCATGCTTTAGTATTACAAAGAAAAGAGACTGGACATTAGGAAATATTACTTCTCAGAAAGGGTGGTCAGGCACTGGAATGCACTGCCCAAGGAGGTGGTGGAGTCACCGAACATGGAGGTGTTCAAGAGACGTTTGGATGTTGTGTTGAGGGATATGATTTAGCTGGGGAGTATTGGTGATGGTTGGACTGGATGATCTTTTAGATCTTTTCCAACCTTGATAATTCTGTGATTCTGTGAAAAGGCTAAACTTGTGAGTTCCAGTTATATTTATAGAAAATTGCAAGTTTGGGAAAGGTTGTTTCCCTTCATTTTGATTCTTTACTCAGGAAACTCTTTCATGTATCAAACTGATTTTAACAACAATTGCTTACAGTTTTCTATAGTCCTTCTCTAAGGTCCAAAACTGCGCACATGTCATAGAGATGTGGATGTGGAAGATAATGCATTCTTGCCTGATTATCAACATCTCTGTGCATGTTCTTCAACTTTATCATTACCTTAGGACCTAACACGCTTCCTTCAAGCTGAGGAACAGTTGAAAAAGGTGTAAATGAAGACAAATTGCTTCAATATGTGGTCTACAAATAAGTCTCTAGAAACAACGCATTACATGTGTAAACACAGAATAAAATGCCTTCAAATACTCAGGAGGCGTGGGATTGAGAAGACCTCATCAAAAGCTTGTAATGGCATTTACCTTCTCATTTACTGTTTCTTGATGAATGATGACTTGAATAATTTATTTACAGAACTGGTTGCTGAAACAGACTGATGGTTTTAGCTCTAAGAATTAGTTCCTAGAATAGTTACTTCAAAAGAAGAGGTGAGAAAGGCATTTCTTTTGTTTCAACTTATTGTTGATGAACACTGTGGCCTAATTCAGATACGAATTCTGTATTACAGCATGGTGTTTAAAATTATTTTTAGTAACTGATGGTTTGAAAGAGTGTAATATAACTACAAATTTCTGTTTTAGACCCAAATCAGAAAATGCATGGATATTTGCAAAATCAAATGCAATACAGGCTATTGGGGTGATGTCTTTTGGTAAGTCATTTTTGTATTTTCAGTCTTCAGATCAAATTTAAGAAATGACTTGGATATTTTTGAACCTAGAATTTGTGTGTTTTTTAAATTTTGGGGTGTTTTTTCATCCTCATG
Organism: Perdix hodgsoniae; assembly: GCA_035772895.1. Taxonomy (NCBI): domain Eukaryota; kingdom Metazoa; phylum Chordata; class Aves; order Galliformes; family Phasianidae; genus Perdix; species Perdix hodgsoniae. Next base: position 1,952,478 of record JAPSGF010000048.1, on the reverse strand, counting down.
CAGAAGAGGGGAAGAAACACTGGCATTTTAGGGTAATGCAACCAGTCATCTCAAGATGACTATAACCTTCATCAAGTAAAGTTGCATTCATTGTAGGCTTTATGCTTGTGTTGAGTAATGAGTGATATCAAACTGCTGTCTACTCTCCTACCTTGGAGTATACACTTCATCAGTTTATTTTATATGCAATTATGAATTAATTCATTTCCTTTAACTATTGTTTATTTCAGCATTCATCTGCCACCATAACAGCTTTTTAATATATGGCTCTCTGAAAGAACCCACTTTAAACAACTGGTCTCGAATCACACATGTGTCTGTTTTACTTGCTGTTGTTATCAGTGTACTGTTTGCTGCGTGTGGATACATGACTTTTACAGGATACACAGAAGGTAAACTGCTCAATTCCTCAATCTTCATGCTTTCTTGCAGTCCTTATACTTCAGGTCCCGTTGTTACAGCTTTGTATGATTTTGGCATACTTGCACCCATTATGGCCCTAAATAGTTAGGACAGCTGTTTCTCATAGTTAACCATCAATCAAGATAGGATACAAAGATGTTGGATAGATGTTAGTAGGTGTCAGATTCCAAGTGAAAGCCTCATTGGTGAAAATCCCCTTTGAGTGCTTCCACATCCAAATGAGGACTAAACATTGTCTTACTTTCTGCATCTCCTGTCAAAATCTTTCAGATGTTTTCCTCTAAAGCACACTTTATTCCTTCTTTAGTGCCATTGTGATCCTGGAAGTAATAAACAATAGAACAGTATAATAACCAGGTAGAAAGGATGTAGTACATTGTTTTATTATGGCGGTTTTTCTTAAGTCTTGTGGATTGTTATTCTAGATTTATTATTATAACCACTAAGCAATATGATGATTTGGATTCTTTATCAATGTTTTTGTTATTAGATGTAAAAAGATATACTGGCTAATAATCCATGTACTTATTCTGACCCTGAATTTGAAATTCTTCACTGCAGCTTACTAGCTACAATTAGATGCTATAAGGGAAATGCTGTTATGCAGAGTCTGGTCTCCTTGTGTAATTATTATTCTGTGACTTACATTTTTAAATGAAAGCTTTTAAATTAAAGCTTGTCATATGTGAGCTTCTTCTGTTTCCTATCAAGGTAAGAACCAGCATTTCAAACAGAACTTATACTAAGGGGAAGATGAGAGATGACACTGATATACCTTACAGAAATATTTTAATATATGCATATGCTGCTCCAAGTTTCAAAAAAAAAAAACCTGCTAATAGTTTAAGATGGAGATATTTTCTTGATGTAAGAGGAAAGGGGATTGGGAAGTATTACTACAGTGATTCTATTAACTTATTCAATTTACAAATAAGCAGATAAGGTGAGTTCAATCTCATTGATGTTTTGCTGTACCTCAGGAGATATATTTGAAAACTACTGTAGAGATGACAACCTTGCTACGTTTGGAAGATTTTGTTATGGAGTTACTGTAATTCTGACCTTCCCTCTTGAATGTTTTGTCACTAGAGAGGTAAGCATGTTTTACATTCCCCCTTTAACAATGTTGATATGTTACTAGCATTCTCACTTGTTGTTGCTGAAGTCAGTGGTTGATGTGTAATAATTATCAACGTCTTGTTCTGCTGCATGCTGTTCTGAATGTGATGGTACATGCACAATTCAGATTTTGGCAATGTAACATTAATATATTAGATAATATAAATGTAGTAATAATAATAGCTATAAGGGCTGTCTGGAATTCTAGGATTGGTATAAATGCTGCTGATGATATTATGTTGAATAGCTAAAAATAGCATATTTATTATTTCACAGTTCTGCTCAATTAAAGTATTTCTGTTGAGGAAATCCATTAGTTCAATGAACAGTAGAAACTGGCTTTATTATGTAGCATCCAAATGAGGGGAGAATTAAATCCTGAAGATGTACTAAGTCAGTCTGGAAAGTGTTCTGTGATTTTGTTAATATATTTGTTATGATATAATATTTGCTTTTGGAAGCAGATGTTTTCTTGAAGCTACAAAGGTAAGGTTTAGTCAGCATATTCTCAGCCATTCTTTTTGTTTCTGAACATTAGAAGATTTGTTATAAGCTATTTGTTGAAATAGAGAGCAAAATCAAGGTTTAAAATTGTGATTCTGTTTCAGGTGATTGCCAATGTATTTTTCCATGGGAGCCTCTCAACAGTTTTCCATGTTGTTGTAACAGTAATCATCATTGCTGTGGTGACTGCTGTATCATTAGTGTATGATTGCCTTGGAATAGTTTTAGAGCTGAATGTAAGTGAAATTGTATACTCTACTATTTAATAAATCATTTTAAAAAATAATAAAGCGGAGTTCTTATGTATATGTAGCTCTAGTAAAAATCTTATGCATTCAGTTAGAAATGTTAAAACTATTTATATAAATTTCAGAAGAAAAGGGAATTATTCAATGTAATTGAATTAGAGAGAATGTTTAGGAAGAAAACTACTTCAAATGGTTGGATGGCTTTTTTCCTTAGCAATTCATAGCAACTTGGGAATTTTTACCTACTGGGTTTAGCAGGAAGCAAAACTGAATGATTTTATAACATGAGTGTCATAACCTGATTTTATGAGAACTGCTTTGTTTACCAAACTGTGTGTGTGTGGGGTTATTCTTTATGCTACACGATGCATTCAATTACTTTTACATTGTTCTAATCTGCAGTGCAGTTTATCTCCTCACTGAGAGGTAGTGAGTAATTCTTTAGCAGTGATACTGAGGAGCGTGTTTGGACTCATACTGTTGGTCTGGATATTCAGATAAACTATCCAATTGCCCTCTTTTTTTAAATACTTACCTACACAGTTTCTTCTTAGCTAACCCTTTCCAAATTATAACTGTCTGAAAATAAGCAGTGGTCCTCACTTGTGACATGGTAATTTCTTTTCTTTTCCTGTTTTTACATCACAAGTGAATGAAATCGATCTGTGTGTGCATATACGCACCAATAAAATTCTCTGTATTTGTGCATGCATACATGCCTATTTGGATCAGATACCTGAATCCTGGTAAAATTAACCTCATTAACTGTGTGTGCACATCTTATTTCTAAATGTGTATTAAGTTTTTATATATTTTAAGAATACATTTACATTACAAAACAGTAAATGAGCTTTTTCTTAGCATGAATAAGTATTTGATTCCTATTTGGAATTGAATTATTTTAAAGTAATTACTCAAAAGTAAATATTTCATCAATGCAGTATGTTTACCCAAAGAGGCCTAAGCATTTACTGAACAGTCAAACCAACAGTTCAGTTTCAAACTGAAGTTGTTAGCCAGGCTTTTCAGTGGGCTGCTCATATCTTGAGACAAGTTCACATTGGAGGTATGTGTATTTCTGGGATGCAGTTATGCTTAAAGAATGTTTGGGGTCTTGTTTGCTGCTAGTAGAACGGACTAAGTTTAATACTAGTGAATGAACTAGGTTTTTGCATATGAAGGAGAACTGATTTTCTCAGCAGACTTTTGTTCCTATAGTAGGACTGTTTTCTGGTTCTTCACTGGAGATAGCATTTACTGCCACTTCTAACTGCGTACTTTTTCACTGTTTGCTGCTTTTAAAACAAAGCACAAGTCTTCATTTTTGTCTGCTGTCAGTTCTCCAGGGAAAGCATTCAGTCATAAGGCAATCGAGCGTCTACAGACTTAGCAACTTATAATGCTGGTTTATCTTTCTTCACATACTTGAGTCTTATTTTTTTTATGAAAAATATTTATTGCAAGTACTGATCACTCTTAACAGGCTCTATTATAAAGATGTACCATAAGAGTGTACAATGAGGCAAAGGTATTCAGTATGTTGGATTGCTACCTCACCATAATAAGTTAAAACAAAAGTTTCTTAAAGTTTGTGACAGTGGATGTTCAAAATTCATGCATAAAATGATTTATTGGCTTGTTACTCAAATATTAATCAACAGTGTCTGTACTGTAGTATTTGATAATTTGCTTTTAATCTATATTTATGTGTAGCAACTAAAGAGAAGGTGAATTTTTAGTAAGGGATGTTTACTCTGTAAAAGAGCATAGCTTTCATAAAGAAGTTACTGTAAATCAAGTCATAAAAGTTTATCACAATTCTTTGATGTGCTACATGCTATTTCCACTTCTTTCAGGGCAGGTCTAGACTCCAAGTGGAATGATCTTAAATATTTCATGTCAGTTATCACACTGAAGAACTATTATGTTTGGACCTTCTGAAGCTTAGAAACTTCTGCTAATCATATCTGATGGAAGTGTTTCAAACATAAAATATTCTGTATCACCAAAGCACAAATAATCTTTTACAAGCTATTTGTGAGTTGGAAAAGGAAACTTTCTACTTAGCAATGCTGGTGAAGGCCTCTATTCTTCAGCTTTACTGCTGCATCAATCTATAATAGCTATTTATAAATTCAGGTTCTTGTTCTTAAGGTTCTAAATATAGATGCTTATTGGAGTTTCCTTATTGTTGTTTCCCATATGCAGGGAGTTCTGAGTGCTACCCCACTTGTTTTTATCATCCCAACAGCGTGTTATCTAAGGCTGTCTGAAGAGCGATGGAACCATTCAAATAACCTCATCTCCTGCCTGATTCTTGCTGTCGGTGTGCTAGTGATGACAGCTGGGTTTGTTTTGACTATCTTGCATCCCCAGGAATGTAGCCATGGAAAAGAAATGTTCTACTGCTTTGCTAATAATGTTTCTTCTCACAACAGTACACTTTCCCCATAGGTAATGCTCCAATCTCTGAACTAGATCAGGGGCGTCTTCCAGCAAGCCTTATGTTCCAGTCTAAACATACCTGGAACAAAGATTTTGTTTTTATATGTGCGTAACTATATTTACCTACTTGATTTTTATACTGCCATCCTGTTTCAGATAAAACTTCTAGCTTTTGAAGCAGAAACTCTCAGAGGTGCTTTGTTGTGAACAGTACTTGTATAACTGACAAACCTATCAAAAAGGCTGTCTTTTGTTAATAATTCACCACTTAAAAGCTAGCTGAAATGTATAGAAATGTACACAGCTCCCATGTTTCATTGCTTTCATAATTTTTATTAAGTTTTATAATGATTGTATATTCATTAATACACTATAGTATGGAGGATTTTTGCCATCCTGAGAGAAAGTATGTCTGGATCTCTCTCTGTGTATTCAACTTGTGCTGTCCAAATGAAAAACCTCTATTAATTCTGTCTTTTATTTTGCAGTAGGTGTTCTTTAGAGCTGAAAACATACCTTGTATTGGTGCTTCACTCAAGGGTAATTTTGTATTCTAATTGAACTGTAACTAATAGAATCCAACTGCAATTTGTACAATTCATGTTCTGATTAAAAGATTTTGCATAAGCCAATCTACATAGGTGAATTTTAAGAGTCAGGTAAACATCCTTTGTGAAAATTCTAAGGTAGAGAAGAAAATGTGTAACCACATCTTGAATTTCTTGTTTATAATTTATTTCTAAAACTGGTATGAAGAATTGATACACACCCAGCATATGATTCATTTCAACATATAGTAGTCTATATCAGATTTGGTCATGGTTTCTTAAATTTCCTGTTTTTTTTCTTGTTCCCCAAAATTCATTTAACATCAAGGATTTGTTGATGTTAGAGGATATAAATATCCACACACCTATAGAATGAGTAATTTATTACTGGTAAAAATCTGAAGGATTGTCCTTATCCTCTCTATAAATGCTGGACTTTTAAAAATGCTTTGCATCAAGTCAAGCTGTGTATTTTGCATTGGCAGCTTTTGATTTATCTAGATTACTGGGATTCCTTTTGCTAACCAGACTTCAAAAACTAATTGTGTAATGCTACTCAGTTTTTGTAAAGCTAAACGCTAAAATACTTTGTTTCTATTTGTCCTGCTTGACAAAGCTATTTCATTAAAATCTTTTTTTCTAATTAAATCCTTAAGCAAGGGTCAAGCAAGATGGTAATACTATACTAGCATATTATGAAACCACTGTTTTTTTTCAAGTAAATATTTTAAATACTTTTTTTTGTGGGGGGAAATGTTATTTAGCAGGTTGGGGCTTTTGGGAGGGTAGATTTAGTTGTTCTTTTTTTCCCTCTAAGTTGTAAAGCTGTCTGAAAGAACTGGGAGTAACATTCTAAATTTCCCTACCTAGAATCAGCTTTGAGGGTAATACTTCAGCTGCCCAGGCACTTGATACTATTGATAGAATATTTTTCTCTAGTTTAGGTGCAGCCATTACAGCTCATTTGTCTTAGCTGAGTGGTCACTGAATATATTCCTCTCCTGCTACACTAGATGGAATTCAAAATTATTATTACTTCATGACAGCTGCTGAAGACTTCAGAATCAGAAGACTTGTGAGCTTTTGTGTTTTTCTGATTTATTTTTACATTTCTTTTGCTTGAACTATGTTATCTGTTTAAAGTATTAATTGTAATCCTTGCTTCTGAGAATCAAGGGAATTAACCAGTAGGATGCATATTGCCTGTTCAACTTAAAGATTCTACTATCTCAATATTGAATCGCATTTACCTCTCTTTTTATGAAGGGTGAAATCTTTCTATGCCTTACTGCTTTAGAAATGTAGATTTGATTCATGTGCTTTTCAAATTACAAAGTGCTAAAAGGTAAGGTAGAGGTCATCAGTTAAATGTGTTGCTGGTAAAGCTTCTTTTGCTCTTAAAAGATTGTTTTGCTAAAACTAATTGCATCCATTTCACTATATAATTATCAGCTTGCTGGTTTTCAGTCATGAACTTGCAGGTGAAGGTGGGGTTCTCTCAGCTATTAGTGTACTGTAAAAAGGGAACTCATTAATGGTAGTCGCCTGAAGTTAGTTAACTGCAGTTTGGCAAGTGGCTTTTTAGAAGCTATGGTTCCCTCCTTTCCAGTATTATTAGTATAACCTTTATTGAAGCTGCAATTGATAACCTGCTGTATGCTTTTTGAATACAGAAAGATCACCTCTTTATTGTCGTAATAAAGCTTGTAACAAAAATGTTTTTTTTAAAACAAATGAAACTCCCCAAAATAAAGCTGTAACTAGCTATCATTAAAGGCAATACATAAAGCATGAAGTCTATTTATATTAAAAAAAATTAAAACCCAAACTCCTAAGTATTACAGCATAGAAGTCCTGATGCAGCAGAAGGTATTTAACCTAAAAAGAGGAAATATAGCACTAAAATGTATAACCACAATAAAGAATTAGTAGTGAATGTACTTAACTTTTTTTAAAAAGTGAAAAGCAACCAAGCAACTAAGGCAAAAACAGCAATTTATAAGCTGCTAGCTTTAATGGAGCTCATTGAGACAGTTATTTAACTTTCTAGAGCAGTATGCTTCTCAATTCAAGACATTTGTGAAATATTTTTAGTTTGGTAGGTGGGCAAACTCCATATATCACAAGGATCCTCCCTAGAGACTGAATTTGCCAACCTTCTCAAGTATTTCTATGGAAGGGGCAAAATGGCGGAATTTTGCTAAATGGACATTATCCTATATGTTATTTGATGGGATTTTTATATCTGAACACATGTATTAATTGGATTTCGTAGGGAAAGGATTTAACTCTTTAGTATTTCTGAGAATAGCAAATGAAAATGTAGTGTGAGGATTTAATAGGCCTCAACACTAGTAGGGGAAACAAGATACAAAAATGATAGAATGAACAAATGTATTGTGTTTAAAAAACATGAGACTGACAACATTCCCCTATCAGGGAGGAGAGAGAAATCCTCTCTTGTGGACAAAAACAGTGCACAGAAGGTTTGTATTTTTATACTGGTTTTCTTACATGGAGTTCTAATTTTAAGCAGCAGTTCTTCAATTCTGTCCTGTTGCGATGTTTGTTTGGATTTTTTTTAGAACAGAGTTCAGGCTAGTGAAGGAAATAAAGCTTTCTAGTTCATCATTCAATGCCATATTGTAATTATAATTGAAATTCAGCTAATGACCTTTGTGGGATAGCTTCTGATTTTACTGCTATATGGAATGCTTTGGTCTCAATTTGTTTTGGTTGTTACAGAGGCTACTCCATGGACATCTGTGCTCAAGTTTGTTTATAAATACTAGGTTCTGGTATGAATCAAATACCCTTACCATTATACTTGAGACTAATTACTCATTGTGAAACTGGACAAGAGACCCTGTCTCATTTCTTTTGCATGTGCAAAATACAGAGAATTATCCAGGAAGCTTGTTATTTTAAATCAAGAACTGATATTGCTATCTGCTTTTTACAAATATCCGATATTGTTACTGTTTGAGAATACCAGTGATAAAGATGCAAGTCTGCTTGCTGTAAATATTCATGCTTTTGGAGTTGGTTTGAGATAGTTCTGACTACCTTGAAGTTCACTGCAACAACTGGTTAAGATGTCAGGGCAAACACAGTACAAAAACACTTGACTTTATTGGCATATCCCTTGTTGTTAAACCTCAACTGAATGCAGACACTGATATAAGCACTTAAAGTGCAAGACTTCATTAATAGATATGATTACAATTTCCTCTAATACACCAAACTCAATCTACAACATTAAAAAACTGTACACTTATTAGAGAAGACTTAGCTTGAAATATTCCCTGAGGTTTTTTTCCATGCTGTATTGTAATAAATTGTGTGTAGTATTCCTACCTTATTTTATTAGGATGCATTTCTTCCTCGTATAGACATTTGCTTGTAAATCTTTGTTTCTTGAAAGGCTGAGACTTCTTGGGGCTTTCCAGGAGGCTTTATACCTTGGAATTAAAGCAGGATGCAACAAGTTAAACATCCTGAAACTTTAGTTAAGACATCAAAGAAGAACCTCCTGGAACTGAGGAAGGAACTTCACTGAAAATTTGCAAATGCTCCCAGTTGTGGTTAATGCTTCCAACTTGAGAGCCAAAAAAACCCTAACATTGTTCTTGTTGTGCTATAGTTAGATATAAGCTGGGAGCTCTTGGAACACCAGTACCTAACACTGGTGTTGTACCTATGTAAAGTATATTTCATTGGACTATATTTTTAATTGCTGAGATAAGAATGTATCATAAGTAATCTTTGTTTATGATTAGATTTAGGGAATTGTGAAGCAGCTTCTAGTCCTTTCCTGTAATAAGTATGTTCTGTGATGATACCACTATAGAATTATGAAGCAAATCCCACATGTTAAGATGCCAGTAGTCACTAGACAGTGTATTGCATGACTGATACAAGTCTGAGGAATATCAGGATAATCTCAAAGCAGGAAGTTATTAACATGAAAAGATAAAGAACTAGTTATATCCAGGCAAATAGGCAAACTGTGGTGTTGAAGGATTCAGTTAACTTGTCAACAGAAGGAGAGTCAAAAAGTTTTGTTTACGTAATTTTCCTTGTAGGATACTTATCCTTTCAGGAAAAAGAAAAAAGTATAAGCCAAACCTTTAAATTGCTGCTTTTTGATGCTGCAGTGGCTTAAGTGGATTATTAAAGGAATTGCAGAAACACTTCTTTGTATGTTATTTCAGGATTTTTACTTCTGGACTAGCTGTGCTATCAGTATCACTGTAAATACAACTGTCAGTGCCTGTGGTATTCCCACACATTACTGATAGGTATTAAGAATTCATTGCCCTTTTGCTGTTTAGAACCATCTTGATTCTAATGAATAATTTTTTGTTGTTGTTCTTTGAGTTCTTAGTGCTTCTTGAAGTTTTAAGCAGAATTCCATTCTGATATTTTCCTGAATGTAGGATTCTATGTGCCCTTTTATTTGGACTTAAATTGTTGTGAGCCTCCATAGGGCTCCAAAGTCTCAGTCCTGAACATACTTGGTTAACAAAAATGCAGAAAATGTAAGCATTTCAATATAAACAAAATAGACATGTTTAAGTGTTTGTTGACAGAGCAGAAATCCAGATTTTATTTTGACAGAAGTCTCTTGCTGCACATGAAAAGTTATACGAAGTATATCCTGCCTGACTACAGTACTCTGAGGAGTAGACAAAGCAATTTTAAAATGGGAATCAATCAATAACAGTTCAATAATTCAATACAAATTTAGATAACTGCTCAGCGTATTAACAGACTACCATTTTATGCCTATGGCTTGGAGGCTATAGCTCCAGTGTGGTAGTAAAACTAATTTTTATTTAAAGTAATTGATATTTTTGAAGTGTTTTAGTTCATTAATGTGTGGATGGCATTGAAGTTCTTTTGTTAGAAGAGTGGAAAGGAAGCGGTAAGGTTCACTTGACTCGTTGCAGGATGATTCAAACTTGCATCTTTACCAGAAAGTGAATGCATTTCTTATTTTGCAAGATACTTTTACAAGAGAAAAATGAAACAAATATTTTCTCAGAGTCCTTGGGAGATGAAGAGAATAAGAATACAGATTTTCTTATGCTTAGCCCTGTCACTATCTAGGCTCCTAACATTGGACCCTGTCATCATGTCCTGGAAGAAATGTTAGACTTGCTGCCTTCTGGAAAGGAGAAGAAAGATAAGGAAAGCAGGGAGTACCATATCATTTCATTGATAGGAGCATGGGGTGAGTAGGAAGTAATCTTAATTGATACATTTGAGGCTGAGGGTTCTGTCTTTATAGATTTCTCTGAAAGTCTTTCCAGCAGTATCTGAGAATCAGTGAGAAATGTAAGATGGCAGTGATACCTGTTCTGTTCTTGCTGACGAGTTGTGGTAGTGATAACATATGGTACATTAAGACAAAAAAAAACCTGTTTAAGTTGCTTTAATTTTCACTCTACTTTACAAACCTTTTCAACTTAAAAACATTAACTTACAGTCTTATGAAGTATATTGGCAACATCAGCTATTTTAAACTTTCCAACACATCTCATGAAATCCTCTGTTACTAGATAAAATCTTTGAATTATTACATGAATTATTTCCTCTAATATGTTGGTAATGTACAGGAACTTTTAATAAATTATGTAACAAAGTAAATGGTAAGTTAATAGCCATCAGGTGTTTATCTAGCTGTTACTGGTGGATGGGAAATCTGGTAGTTATTTTAGAAGGAGACCAGCAGATGGTGCTCAAATTAATTGCAGCATAACTGAGTTGTGATTTTTCAATTTATTTTCTGTTCTTTTTTGTTCTTTATAGAACTTAATTGGGAATGTGAATAAGGATGGACAAACAGAGCATCCACCACTTCCCAAAAATAGTTTTCTGAATTCTTGTTGTTTTTACTTATAGCAATAATTATTGGATTTGATTAGTTAATCTCAGTTCATGTGTTACAAATCTTGTCTTGAAACTCCACCATTTTATAATCAGACTAAGATGATTTGCCTTGTTGATTGTAAGGTAATTGTAATGATATTTAAAGAGGTGATTGAAGCTGTAGACTTTGAATTTCAGGATAATAACAAATCTCTGGATTGAAATTAAGCTGTGGAGGTATCAGTAATCTTAAAAGTAATCTAAAAGCTTTAGAAGCTTGTACACAATGTATCAACTATAAGATATTCTTTAAAACAGAAAATTCAGTGTTAATTTCATATTCACAAACAAAGCAAACTTAACATGCTCTGCCATCCTGTTATCTCCCAGTCTAAGGCTGTGACAACCTGTTGACATGCTGTATTCTAGATGCTGTGAATGATATGCCCAGGTACTTTGAAAGCTGTCAGCTTTATGCTCCCTGTCGTCTTGGATATTCCACTCATAGACACCTTGATAAATATTCACTTTGGTTTGTGCAACAGTGTGAAAATTAACCTAGCTTGGGTGTTTTGGTAAATGCCAACAGAGCAGTATAGTCAGTTCCATATTTAAATGTATTGGCATGTTAAAGAAGCTGTTTCATAAATGTTTAATGTTAGCAGTAACTGCCTTTAGGTAGCTGTACTGGAAAGAAGAGAAATTTCACTTGGAATCAAAAATGTGACAAATGGTAAACTGGTGCTGTCATTTTTGTGAAGGATGAATTAACCTGACCCTTGGTAGGATAGGGATATGTGCAGCATTTAAATGGCCTATCAGTGGAGACAAATGCAGAACTCTCAATTTCTGAGCACACACAAAAGCATTCCTTAGAAACAAGAAATAGCAATTTAGAAACAGGAAACACTTGCAAAATAGAACACTTACACAGAATGCAAATATAACAAGTATCAGTCTGTTTTCTGCTGCGAAGCCTATTGTACATAGTTGCTCTGAAAGTAGTACCTCCCATTATTTCTATGGAAACTACAACAGATACAAAGAGCACAATAATACTGCTTGATGGAGCAAATTCTCAGCTACAAAGCACTATTTTTCAACATAGTCACCACTGTTAGCTATATATTTTTGTCAGCAATGTACAAGAGCCTGTACACCAGCAGAGGTGGCCTATTCTTTCACAGCTGCTCTGATGGCATCATTGCTAGGAATATGCTTCTTACATAGTCTATCTTTCATTGGCCCAAACAGATGGAAGTCAGGTGACAAATCTGGGGGTAGACAGTGGGTATGATGGGATAGCCCAGCAAAGATTGGCATTATGCTTCATGGTCTTCAAACTGATAAGGGGCCTAGTGTTACTGTTTTGCAGAAGAAAAGCTGTATTCTTTGGTCTCGCTCTGGAAGTTTTAGCCTTCAGCTTAGTCAGCATTGTGATCTGGTAGTCCATGTTCCATGAAATCCAACAGGATCACCCTTTCCTACCCCAAAAAATGCATATCACTTCACCCACTGAGGCCCATGTCTGGAGTTTTTTCTTCAATGAGGAATTCACATTTTGCTACTCTCTGGACTGTTGTTTTGGCTCTGGCTTACAGTGGTGACATTGCATCTCATCCCCTGTGATGATATGATCCAGGAAACTGTCACCTTCAGCCTCATTGGTTCCACAGGTGCTGACAGACTTGCATGCAGTTTTCTTTCTGTTCTTGTGTAAGCATCTGTGGGACCCAAATGGTGCAGACTTTGTTGTATTCCTATGTTGCCACCATTATATATCAGATGATATTGAGCTCCATATACATTTCCCTGATAATCCACTGATTCATGTGGATTTGATCAAGATGTTCTTCAGTTTGTGGTGTGACAGCTGTGCATGGCTGTCTAGAACATGGCTCATCTTTAATGTTGTCACCACTGCTGAAATGTACCACCCACTGTCTCACTGTACTCACAACCACTGCTGTGTTTGTGTAAATGTTTGGTAGGTATTATAGATGTCAATAGGTGCTATTTATTTCCACACAAAGGAATTCATTGACACACCTTTGCTTCATTCACACTTCCATGTCAGATGCTATTTTGTTATGCTGCCTCTTTGCTGTTCTCTGTCATACAGCAACAAAAGATAATGGAATATTAGTGGGAAGGTTCAGCCTCTAGTGTTTCTGATGTAGGCCAACATAATTGTAGTGGAATGCTAAGTCAAAGCTTGAAATGTGATTGAGTAACTGGTGGGAAGGTAGGGCCAACCTAGGGGAGCTCAGGTGCACAGAATCCCTGTGAGTGACCAGAAACAATGGAGCCAGGATAAACCCCTTCATAGACCTCTTTTTAAGGGTTGGCGGTGCAGGTAAGGATCCTTGCCAGAGATCCCTACCTACCTGAAGCCTTCCAAGGATAAGCAGATTTTTTTTCCTTTGTTTCTGTGTCCACAGCTGCTGCACTTGGGCATATACTCAACTACTGCAGCTGGGGACTTTGCAACTCTGCTATCATTGCTGTGTTTTCTATTGCATTACAGTATTACAATAATGAAATAGAAAGCATTACTTTTAGTTTTTCAATGTGAGTGAGGGGAGAATGCTGAAGGTTTATTTAGTCTCTGTTAAGTTGCATGTAGAAAGAATGGCATTAATATAGGGCTTTAAAAAAAAATTGTTTTCTGCTCATTGTGGCTCTTGTAATTTCTCTGTAGCCCTCAAAATGTGGCATGTCTGCAGCATCCATGAGAAAAGTCTCCTTAGTTTCTTGTGTTCTCCATTACTGAGGTTGCTGATTTCCCAGACAAAAAGCATAAAGTACAGAAATGTAATTTAGGATTTAATGCAGAACTGTGATTTTAAGGGACTATAAATATGGCCTAAGAGCTTTGATAGACTGAGAATGGTAGGCAGGTCGAAAGCCATATGGAGACTGACTGACTGATTTCCATTTGTGCTGTATGCACGAACAGAAAAAGAAAGGTATTTTTGAAACTGCCAGTGTCACAATAATCTGGTTTGGATGCTATGTATGCTGTGACATCTCTTTGAACTCAGAACTGATCAAAGTTTTCTGTTTCTCAGTTGTTATTTTGCTGGCAGCTTTGGCTCCTAGATATAGAACGTGTCTCTTTGCTTTCTCAAATATAGAAATGAAGCCATTTGTTCATGTTTTTAGTGAACAGGCAAGTGTTGTTATGGTATTTTGAATCTGCAGCCTGCACATAGACCCTGAACTTCTATGGCAGTTAAGGGAAAATGGAAACGAGCCATCTCTCTATGCAGCCAGAGTTTGTGAATGCAGCAGTAGCTACATTCTGTTCTGCATATGAAGTTAGAACTGCAGCTCATGTGCAAGCTGAATTCAAGGCCATTTGTTAGAGTTCATCTATTCCAGTGCAGGATGTTCTGGGCATACTTCTTTGGAAGTAATAAGGATGTTGGTGGCTATTAATATTATGCAAGGCTGTAGTTTTTTCTTTGTTATGCTGCTATGATTGCTTTTTACTGACTTTCAGTACTTTTGTTGCTTTGTTACTCCTGTTGCCTATGATATTTACCACATTTCATTTAGTATCTATCAGCCCTCTTGTTCCAGAAAAGACTGTTTTAAAGCCTTGTTTCATGCTCTGAATGCAGAAGTCTTCAATTAGCTTTATTTGCATTCAGCCTTGGCTGTGTGATGAGATCATTCTTCCCTGAAACTGAGTGCATATCTTTGTTTTTGTTGATCTCATCCCCAGTACACTTAGCCAGATGGAAAACCAGAATGGATATGCTGTGAAGAAGCTCATGGGGCTGAATGTCACAGAGTTCAGGAAGGCTGTAGTTGCTGACTGCTGCTTTTTCTGTGGGCAGTAAGAGATCATTCTGTCAGACTTGGAAACTTCTGACCATGTAGGGTAGACAGTCAGCAGGAGGCTCAGAACAGGTTCCCTTAAGCCTGCCTCTTAAAATGGGGGTAGGTCTGTAATAGGTTTTGAACTGTCAACAATATCGGCATTTGAACTATCAACAATATTCCACTGCATCACTTACAATTTTCAGATAATGTCAATATGATCTTACAAGGACCAATATAGACTAATTTTTTGTACCTACTTAATGAATAGACAAACTCAAATCCTGTAATTATAGAGGTTTCTTATTCTACCTGTAGAGGGCATTCATACTATTCGGTACATCGTTCTCTCCTGTTGACAGTGAATTCAAGGCATTATTTATGCTTATTTCAGTTAAAGGTGAATGAATGAGCATTATGATTGTTCTTAATTTACTGAACACGCCTGCCTTCTGTAAAGACCTTGAAAACCTATAGCTAGATATATAATGAAGTCTGAAAAACGTGCTTGTGAGAAGAGTTGTAAGAGATGGACAGATATTTCTTCCGATCAAAAAGCCATTTTGTGTACTGAACTTTCTTTTCATTTTAATTAGAAAGTTTATTTTTTTTTGCATTGTAATATTTTTACAATATCATTGCTTATGCACAGTGCCAAGCTTTCAAACTCCTTTTCAATAAATAAAGCTGTTCCACTGAGCTTGCATTGAGCGTGCAGAGAGCAACAGAAGTTGCAAATAAGAAAACTTCAGAAGACTTCAAGAATCAAGATAGAGCATAGAAAGATGTTTATTTTATCAGAATCATGAAGCTTTAGAGGAAAGAGGTCATTGTATCAAGATGATTAACCAAAAACAGTTCTTCAAAGCATTTTTTTCATTTTTAAATTAATTATTAGAGAATGTTGTTTCCTTGAAAGGAGAGCATGCGTCTTTGGGAGGCTCAGGAAGGATCTCCCCATCCTGGAAGTGAAGAAGGTGAGGAATGTAGACTAGCTGGAAGAACAGGTCTGATAAATGGTAATCTAGGCCCATTGTATCACACAATGGCAACGGCTGAACAAACAGTGGCAGCACAGTTTTAGTCTGCAGAGACAAACTGAATCACAGAACACTTGAGATCCTTTCTGCAGGATAGTTGTTGATCTTTAGCTGACTGGGGTGGAGAGCGCTGTTAGAAAATTAGCAGTCAAGAATAGTTGAAATTGGAGCCTTAAGAAACAGAGAAAAGAGAATTTTTTGCTGCTTTTTGATCCTAATCAATTCACCCTTGGGCATTCACTCTTATAACAAGCCAGAAGATAGTATTCTGAGGAAGTCACCATTCATTAAGTCAAAGTAACTGTGATGTTTATCACTGAGAATCCAGAACACCGGGGTGAGGATAAGGTGCTTGTCAGGGGGGTCATCCATGGCAGCAGCTGCACCTGTATTTCAGAGCATGCTATCACTAAGACTGCAAGTGAGGTTATAGCTCTCTGAATAATTATTCTCCTAAAGGCTCGGTTTCCTTTCATGTAATAATCCAGCATGTACTCATGAAACTGAAAGTGACTGAATGCTAACTTCTAAGTGCCTGACAGCTCTCCCCCTTGGATGCATATATTTCTGTAGTCTCTTTATACTGTCACAGGCTGCTTGACACACAGCTTTCTCCTCTGAACTCTCATCAGCTCTCTGGCAAAGCTTATTGATTATTCCTTAGTGGAATTGTGCATAATAAATATTTGAGTGCAGTCACTGCAGATGGTGTGCTAAGACTTGCTGCTCTCTATCATATTTTATATACAGGGGGCTTTCTCCTTATTCACACTTCCAGTAAGAGAGTTTCAGCCTTAACAATTTGAATAGTGAATAGAGTTACAGTGACTGCCAGGTGCAGGGAATTCAGGGTAATTTTTCTTGCTGGTTAACAGACATCATTCTGTTGCATTCCCCTTCCTTACAGTGGGCTCTGCCACGTTCCTGTAATGAGACTTAAAATGTTTCATACATGTATCTAAACACAGGAATGCAAAAAATACAGGTAGGTCTGAGAGGTCAGATGTTGCTACAGAGATTAAGTTGCAGTAGTTATCTGACTTTTGTATGCTTCTGGGTAGAGATAGGGAGGGTTGGAGGTGTTGGAACTTGTTATTTGTGTTAGATTTGGCAGGGGATTCTAACCATCATATTATTACTCTTTTTTTTGTTTCATGTACTGCAGATCAAACATGAATATTATTCATGCAGGGCCTGCTATTGAGGTAGATCATGAAGCAGACAAGAATGAAATTTCTACAAGTGGGAAAAGGCATTATGGCCCCCTTCCTTTAGTCCCAGTCATTAAAAAAAAAAAGTTGAAGTTCTAATAGGTCCCATATTTTTTATTATGCTTACTATGTCACACTGTGGCCAGACTTCTCAGTTGTTGAGGCGGCACTTAAAAATGAGATCACTGTTTGGTGGTTGTTTTGCTTTTTTGTTTCATGGGGCAAGGCAAAACCATCAATGATCTCTGGAATGTGTATTTGGTCTTGATGAGACTTCTCACGTGAAAATGATAAGCTGTATGCAAAATCTAAAACATACTACAATCAGTTCCTAAAGTTTTCCTGTAATTTCCTGAATGCCTTTTATTTGTACCTTGCTTTCACCAACCGCTAATTTTCTCCTTCTGAAAATTATTTAAGTTAACCTGTAACTGAAGTAGGCTGTTCGCAAATGAAATGCTACAGTTCTAATCAGATTGCTGTCTCGTATGGCATTTTGCAGTGCACGATACTCTCTGATATTTGGTGCAACCTAGAGAGAAGTCTGGAATGGCAGATTTGCTAGATAAACACTGAATAAACTGTTGTACAGAAGGATTTAAGAAATACTGCTTCATCTTCTACTGTAAATTATGTAAAGTTTTACTGGAGAAATAGCACAAGTAAGAGTCAAGGAATCTCAAAAACAATATGTCACATTCACTTTCATTGTTTGCTTTGTACTTCACAGAGCATATAGGTTAGTCTCATTTGAAATTCATAAGCATCATACAAGCTGAGTAGATATGTTATTCAGGTTAACTATCGACCATTTAAATCTTTTAAATCATTTAAAGTAAACTACTGTTTGCTTTCTGAGCCACAAATATAATTTTTATAATGAATGACTGAAACGTTATTGAAAAACATGGACAAAAATAACTGCATTCTGTAATTTCAACCCATTAATGGTGAATTAATGGGTTTAGGTGATTAGAAATTCAATTTCTGCTATTTCCGTTCAAAAGATCTGATTCAGATTCATGGCCTTTCAGGTTCACATCAGAATGGTAGCTGCCTGGTGGAGCTGTATCACTCTGCTTCTGTTCTCTTCACACAGAAAGTAATAAACCATTTCCTGATTCAGTCTTAGAGAATTAATCAAAGACACGGGTGTCTGCACCATGAGGAGTATTAGTATTTACTTTAAGTTCTCAGACTCTTGACTAAGAATGAAATAGTTGCAAAATCCATACTGAACTTCATGCATTCTGCATATTTTTTATCAGTGATGTATGATTTGGAAGAAGATGGCTTTAGAAAGTTTTTTTTTAAAAAAGCTTATTTGCTAGAAATTATGACACATAGCTGTACATCTAGGTTAATAGTCAAACAGATCTGGACAAAATTGAGTGACTTGGGGTTTAAATCCTCACAATGCAAGGTTAACCTTTAGACCAGCGCAACCTGCACAAGACCTTTGTTTTTTTTCTTGTCACAAAATGTCCAGTACACTGAGACACAAGTAGACATGTTGTCTAGCCTTGCTGGACTCTTCTATGCCTTGATTCTCTTTTTCTCATCTTAGTCTTTTGCTCTTATACTGAAAAATGTTTCTTTTTAATGCTGATAATCACAATCTGATTATTGAAACAGTTTTCTTTGCAGGAATTTATCTCCTGAGCTGTCACGCAGCTTTATCTCCCTGTACTTTTTCATTCACTTTAAACGTTTCAAAAATTTTCTGACCTTCAGCCAAGGATTTTCTGAAGTGCATCTTGAATTTCTTAAAACAGGTTATGCTGCAAGGCTCTGTCTGCAAAGTCAAGAGTTAGCTCACTTGAAAAATGGTTGTGGGACTTAACCCAAATTTGATACCATGTTGACCAGAGTCTGCAGCTTCTCAAATGTATTTTCACAAGTAGCAAAATCAAGAATGTACAAAAACTTAGGATGACTCTTTCTTCCCCCCTTGCTTGTTCCTGCATCTGGGCAGATCAACTCTGATTCTGTCTTTTTTCTTTAACTGTTTGGCCTAAATGAACTCTCATGCTTTTAATTAGCATATACATGTTTATCTTTGTGAATTTTAGCCTGGAATGAAGGCAGAGAACTTAGATCTGACTATAATGGGCTGACTTGTAAGGTTCAGCCTGGTGAATAAGCATTTACTGGGCTGCTAGAAGAAATAAAACATCTCCTATCCCTATACCATCACTTTCACATGCATTGGCCTTAGGGATGTTAGTGAAGCCATTCTCCATGACCACTTTCCATAGTGCTTCTGAAGTCAACATTCAAGCATGGCATTCAGCAAAGCTATAATTTACTTTCCTAGCACTGCCAAACTGCCTTTGCCAGCTTTCTGGATGCCTAATGAATGAGAGGTGTGGTGCACTACAATGAAAAAAATAAGACTGATGGCAAAATCTTCAAGTAATAATTACATTAGGTTCAAAGAAACCACAGACATCTATAATACACCTTCACTTTTATTAAAAATTAGGTATTTCTCTTTTAAAGTCAGACATTCAAATATCTAAATGAACCTCAGAACTTAAGGACTTAACTTTCTAGTCAGACCAAAGGTCTTACCTAACTTGGTATTCTGTCTCTAAGAATGGCCAAAAATGGACATCAAGAACTGTAGATGAAGTAAAGCACATGTAACTTCTACAAATGTTTAACCGTGCTGCAATCTGTAGTTCAGGAACTTCCTGAGCCAGAGGTGGTGCTTGGTGTTTGTCAACTCTTGATGGATTTGCCTTCTATCTGCTTGGCCTTCTCCAGGAAGAAATAATGAAGATAAAAAAACATCGCTCTTCATTTTATATCCTTTATTCCTGGGAAAAGCTTTGGCCCCATTCCACAAGAACAGAAATAGCTATAATGCTATTACAGGCAGCTGCGTGGCCTGAGGCTCCAGAATATAACAGCAATGGAAATTGCACATCTCCTGACAGAAACCTGTGGCACTGGAGCTACATAGAGTGAGACTGATGTGTTCTTTTTGCTCTCTACAGCTGTGTTTTTTAATTTTTTTTTATTCTAAAGGAAAAGAATAAAAATAATTAGATCTTAAATGAGCTAGCATTTTAAAAGCTGAATCTTCAGATCTTTTAATTGTGCAGTACACAGTATTTGAGTAGGGTGAATTAATTAACGTTAATGTACAGTCAAAAGCAATATAAGCCACTATAGGTGAACACTGTAAATAGCATGTGAGAATTCTCTGCCTTATTAGATTTGTTTTTATGCCACAGTATGCAATCAAACATTTTTAAGTCTTTTTTTTTTTCTCTCAAGATACGAACAAAAGTGTTCAAGTTGTGTGGATAGTAGTGCATGGTGGATAGTAAGTAGTGACATTAGTATAGAAATTTTGGAAGGAGGGAAGAATGAACAGCAAGTTTGACGCCAGAAGAATACTTTCCCTAATACATGGACACGATACCTTAATTAAAAATTAGGAAAACTGGTTCTGTAGATGTTCTGTGCATTTCTTAAACACTGCAATTTACACAAGGGTTAAGATAGCTCTTTTGGTCTACAGTGCCATGGACTTATATGTGAGACCCTTTACTGTGTAACAACCATCTTTATGGTATTTACTTGCTATGAATACTGGCACATGCATGCCAGAAAAGGTACTTGTGTTATCCTTGAGCTATTCTGTCCCTCTGCTACTGCTAAAACAGCAGTAGAGATAAAGAATTTAGCTTTGACATTCTCCCGGAAACCTGTCTCTGAATATGAGTAGTTAGCTGAATGAATCTCATCAGGGACTGCTAGCTTCAGTCTGTCCCTGACATGTCTGCTCAACTTGTGTTAACTACCATTAGATGCTCACTAATTAAGTAATTCTGTAGGAAGGCATTGGCAGTCTGTAGAAAAGAAAGAATGTCAAAGCAGGGAAGCTAAAATGACTTGAAATTATTTATGCTAATTCTCAACACAGATCAGTATTAGTCGGCTGAAGACCTTGAGGAATTTCTGCAACGAGTGTTTCAACTCCCACTTTTGAAGCAAATACAAGACTTGAAGCTAAATTCAGCAGTAGCTTAGCAGCCTGCAACTCTATCCATGTTTGTTCCTGTTTCTTCTGATCAGCATGTCAGGTGACATACTTTTATGGGAATTATCACAGTGGCATGTATGTCTACAGTTTGACTTCAGTAGAACTTACTGAAGCAAGGTGTACTTGAAACTGCGACCATCTGAAGGAGGAGTGGGCATTATTTTCAGCAAATGGAGTTTTCCAGGTCTCTAGAATTCAATGCATGTGCATAGATGGCTGGAGTTATCTTAGTTTTGTCTGTACTGAACATTCTAGTGCCATCTTGTTTTAGAAGACATTAAAATAGGTTTCCTCTTGGAGTTCTGCTGGGGTCTGTTTCAGCAGCAGATCCCTAGCATGAATCTGAGTAAGCACAGTGCACAGCAGCATGACCTCCTGTTTGTGTTCCAAGGAGGGAGCATCTCTTCTTTCTGTTCTCCCCATTTATTAATTTGTTCAGTCGTAACTCACCTTTCATAACATCTCAATGAGTTGGCTTTTTAACTCCTTCAAAGTTGCTTCAAAGGCATTAAAATGTAGAGTGCTGCATTCTAGTAAAATGTATGCAGTGCCTCCAGAAGGCATGAGGTCTGTAGAATTACCCAGAATTACCTCTAACTGACCTACCTAGAGCTCTGATAGAGAGATTTGGGCAGCATACTACTTCTGTCCTAGTATTTTGCTTCCATGATACAATGCAAACACAGCAATATAGCTTTGAGGGCCTAAGATAATTTCACAACTCATAGCTTATTAATGTTACATACGTTTTCCTGCATCTCTGATGAAGAATTTCCCAGGTCTCTTGAATCTTTCTTGAACTTTTCCCATAGAAAAAGATGATGCTTCTTATAGTGTTATTTTGTGGTATATTAAGAGGTAAACTAATACATTACAAATCATTTGATTTTTTAATGTTTTGTTTGTTGTTTTTTTTTTTTTCAAAAAGCACTTTTCTTGTTAAATATTTTGTATTGTTTAGATTTTGCAGACTTCACTGTTGAGGATTTTTGCACGGTTTACATTTTTAGTTATATATGAAAATCCATACTATAAATTTATGACTATTACAATTTAGCAAATTTGTAGTTTCTTCTGAACTCAAGGTAAGACTAGCATCTTAATTCACTCTTATTTGTCCTTCATTGCAACTATTTTGGTTAACATTATTTGAAAGCATTAAACAGAGATCTTTTAAAGAATAACTAACATTGCAGCAGGGTACTTCAGGGTATACGTGATTCTGTATCTCAAATCACTAAATGCATCATTTGAAACTTTCTTGTGTTGCTCAAGTATGAATTTATTCCACCTCACTAATTCTTCTTTAATGCATCCTCAGAAATATAGTTCAACAGCAAAATAACTTAGTAATCATGACATGTAATGTGGTATTCACTGTGATGATCCAAAAGCAAAGATAAAATAGTAGCAGAGTGAAACCATAATGGTAGCAATCATTGCAGTATGTTGTGTTAATCTTAAATATGCCTCAACAGGGCAATGCACCTCTAAGAAAGTAAATGGTTGTAATGTACACTTACAGGAGCAAAATACATTTTGGAGTGTAGTGAAGAAAGAAGAAAATTTCTTGGATCTGATCCTGAGTTTACTATTATAAGTCACCATAAAGAGCCAAAACAATTTACCTGATAGTATGTGGGATGCTTTTTTGTAGTCTTAGTGTTAAACAACTTCATCTGTCAGGCTAACGTACACAGGCAATTGCATTGTTCACAATTTAGAGTAAAGTGATCTGTTTCCTTCTAGGGTGAAATCTGTCTTTGTGTAGATGGCCAGCATAGATATTGCAAATATAAATTACAGAAATATAATACTAAAAACAAAGACTAAATTATACTACCTGGGTAATCTTGTCAAGTTAAATCCTTTACATATCCTACTGCACTTAAAATAATAAAATAAAATCAGTAGTCATACCATAAACTGAACAGAAATCCATCAGCATGTTACGTAGGATGTCTTTATTTTTATTTTATTTTATTTTATTTTATTTTAGGTATGTCAGTGACTTACTTGGTGAACCTCTGATGCAAGCTTTGAGCCTGTTCATTTTAAAAATCAATTTTTCATGTACTTAAAAACATAAGATATACCCAGGCAGATTAATTACCCATTAATTACTATAATCCATTTTTTAAAGATTATCTGATGAAAATAGAGAATACGTCTAGTTGCAGTACAAAACTGCACTATTCCCAATTGTGCTGTTAGCTAGATGGGATTTTGGCAAATTGCTTAATCTCCAGGCACTGAGGTTATTTAATATGAGAAATAGATGTAATGGCTTTAACTTCTTTATGGTAGTAAGAAGTTACTATTTAGAAATGCTTTCAGAACTCCTTAGAAAAAAAAAGGTGTTACCAAAATTTTTGTTATACTGTTGTATATTCATAGATTAGATTCGTATAGTATAATGAAGGTGGGCACAAAAACCTGTCCCTGTGCCTACAGCTATACATTCAGTGGCTGTATGCGTGTGTGTGCATGCTCCCTAAAACCTCACCCATATGCTGGAATGCAAACACAGAAAAGGCAACTGTTCAACAGGATGCAATGCAAACTGATTGCCTGTTCTGTAAAAAGAGAATTACATGCAGATTTGGTTTCATTTAAACAAAAGCAGGAGTTACAGAATTACTTCCTGATTTATTGTTAACTGTAGTGGAAAAAGATGATTTTATCATGTCTGGAAAACCAGCAGAATAAAACAGCCCAGCTTTCTAACTTAATTATGCATCATAAAATTAGTTTCACAAGAAAAACACTTCAATTCCGTAGTTTATTCCACACCTATATTGCACAATATTATGCAAAATGACGACTGTATGATACAGCGTAGTTTTCTATCTACAGAACTGCAATAAGCGCACATTCAATTTTATCCTTCAATCACACAATGCCAGTAATATGCTGCTATTATGAGTAAATTAAAACAGACCTTGCAAGCAGACCTCTTCAGCAGGGAAAACGTTGTATGGCTCCTATGGTCTTTTTAGCACTTTCAGTAACTTTTGCCATAAGCAATAATAAACATACCTGTTTGAAAATTACACAGTATATTACATTTCTGTAGCATCTTTCATCCCAAAATATTTGTATTCTGCATTTTTGGCAACCTCTTGAACAGGGAATAGCAGCCACTGTGTGGATGGAGGTGTGGTAGCTTTCCCAAAGGCATCTAGGACAACCACCAGCTGTTACAAAAATGCCATGGGATATTACTGCTTTTTCAGAACAGGCAGGACTTTGTTTTCAATAATTTGTCTTGTATGAAAAACCCATACTTAGTCGTTTCCTGGAACTCCATGTGCCTACCTGTGGTAGGAGTTCTCCTTCAAATAGCCATTGGAAAGAACAGTTCTCGCTAGTTGAAGGTTATGTTAACAGTAATCAGAAATGGGTACTGCTCTGCAAACATACGTGTTGAAGTATACAGTGGCACCAAGTACATGCATTGAGCACAGTGACTGGCGGCTTGCCACATGGTTTAATGCTTCCAGTTAAATGACTGTTCTACCTCAACCCATAGACAAAGGATGACATTATTGCAACTGTGCAATTAATAACCTGTCACATTGTTAACCTCTACAATGTTCTCTTCTCAGATTAGCTTGAAAAGGCCACCAAATTTTTCTTCAAATATTATTTTTTTCCTTTAAAATATTCAACTGGGGAGACATATAGTACACTAATTAGTATCCTTTATTGCAGTCTTCTGTTTACTGTGTATGAGAGTTACATTTGCTTTGTGTGAGCAATGGTTTTTTGTTTGTTTGTTTTTTAAGTTCAGGACAAACTTGTGAATATTATAAAAACAGAAAAATAGAAATAGAGTTTGGCTCAACAATGAAACACATTTGGCACATCAGAAACACAAACACAGAACTGAATTTCTATTGTTAAAAAAATCAACAAGCAAAAAAATGCCACATCAGTCCAGATTTTGGGTTTGAAAATCCCTGGGACAAATGTTATCTCCAGTGTCTCAGAAAAGTAAATGTTTTAAGTCTGGTCTCCATAAAGCTGTTACTACAGAACACAGCCTGTGTGCACTTGAGTTTAGTGCCTGTGGTGTTCGTAGTAATCAGCATTTCAGCTGTGCTTAATTGACAACTGAGGTTTGAACAAGAGAAGTGCTAGTGTAAGAAGATAAGCATAACCTCTCCCCTGCAATGAGATTAGCATTACTGACAGAACTGCTTTTTTAGATAAATCCCCACTCTTCATTGAAAATCTCAGCTGGTAGCAATGTTATTTATTTTTACTTTATTTCCCTTATATTGACAATCTCTTTTCTCCCTGGTTTTGTTGAGTTTCTATTGTTAGCCCACATGAGCTATTCAGTTAATTACAATCTTTATTCTGGATTAGTACTTACCCATAGAAATAGGCTGTATAGTATATAGTTGTTTTCAAATGAGATGTTAAAGAGAATGGTAAAGCAGTTTCTTATCAGTTGATGGTCCAGTAAAGTGTACTAGAAGAGATAACAGCATTACACCAACTTACATAATTATTTTAACTAATGTATAATCAGATATGATAGTCTTTAGTTCAAATAGCAGCACGATAGTGTTGAGTCATCTCACACCTTTGCGATGTGGAAATCTGAGCATCTAGAAGAAGGGATCACTTAAACATTTTGCCCCAAAAGTACCTGGTTAGAATCATAAACTAACTTAATGCTTTAAGGCTATGCTCTGAATAATAAAGTTACCCACCCTGACTGCAGGAACTGTAAACATCCAGAGGGATTACTTTTTAGCCTTCATCCTAATCTAGAAAGTGGCTGAACAATTTGAGAAAAGAGAGTGGACTGTCAAAAGAAAAAAGGATCAGAGGTGCATGTAAGGTCTTCACTGAGATTGTTCTATATATTCTTCTGATGAGTTTGTTGAACTCTGAAAACCGTGGAAAATCCAGCTTGACTCATCGGTGCTTTTTTTGGGTTTTGAAACTGAGGCAGGCTCGTGGGGTGTGCCTGATAATGGCATGTGGTTATTCAGGCTGTGATCAACCTCTTGAGTTTGTCAAAGCTTCAGAGCTATTTAATCTCATTGAAGAAACAGAAAGCAATAGCAAAGTAAAATCTTTATTGGTGAAGCACAGCACAAGTGAGAAGGGCATAGAGGAAGAAGACAGAGTTTGTTACTGTCATAGAATTGTGGAATCATGCAATCACAGGTGTTGGAAAGGACCCCCAGAGATCATTGAGGATTGACCCTCCCGCTTAAGCAGGTTTGCTACAGTAGGTTGGGCAGAAAAGTGTCTGGGCAGGTTTTGAATGTCTCTAGTGAAGGAGTCTTCACAACAGGTCTGAGCAGCCTGTTCCAGCACTCTGTAATAGACACAGTAAAGTGACAATTTTTTGGCATGTTTTATGGAACTTGCCCCTTGTTCTGTTGCTGTGCACCACTGGAAAGAGCCTGGCTCCATCCACTTGACTCCTTCCCATGAGATACTTCTAAACGTTGATAAGATCCCCTCTCAGTCTTCTCCAGATTGAACAGTCCCACATCTATCAGCCTTTCCTTATACAAAAGATGCCCCAGGCCTCTTATCATCTTCGTGGCCTGCTCATTTTTCTTGAACTCAAGAGCCCAGTACTGAACAGAGTACTCCAGATATAGCCTCATGTCATGGTTTTATGATTTTTGGTCATCAGTATTCCAGACCATAACATCATGTGATGCATTGGGGGTGGGGTTTGGTGTCTGCGGGTGTTCGTCCGTCGGAGAGGAGCTACGTTTCCCCAGGAGACTTTGCGGTCAGCAAGGGGATATAACTCCAAGCAAGGTCACCTGATCCTCCTTCTTCGCCTGCTTTTCGCTGTCTGCGCTTCGCCACCTGCACTTCAGTCACTCAACTGGACTGCACTTCTCACCCCAGCATTGTGGTGAGGTCTATACAATTCAAACAGACTCTCTCTCTCTCTCATTGTATTTTACTAATACTATATTTAGTAAAATCATTTGTTCCACCTCAGATCAGTGCTGTTGTTTTCAAGTATTTTTGGGGTCCCCTGCTTCCCCTTTCCCAGAGGCGCGGATCCGCAGATCCCTCCGCCCTGCTGGTCACGGAACTGGGCCGGACCAGCCCATAAACCGTTGACACCTCAACAGGGCAGAGTAGAGAAGGATGACTTTCATACTAAACAATGCACAGATCATGCACAACATTCACACAGAAGGGGCTACTACAGTAGTTTTCCCCACATATTTAACCCTAGAACTACTGAGAAAAAGGGCAGTTACACCTCAATGGCACACTCTAATTCTTCCCCCAGAGAGAAAAACAAATATAAACACTTTGTTACTAGCTGTTTTTCTACTTGTGCTTAACAGTGACCGAAATACCACCCGGCAGAAGAGCTGTATGTTTTCTGTGCCGACGCCTCCTGCTCACCCGGTGTGACACCGGCACAGCTGGCGGTACTCGCAGCCAGGCTGCCGCGGGCTGTCCGCACCTGGAGGCACTTCGTCCCGCGCCCTGCTGGCAGGAATGGGGAAGGGCTGAGCCCGAGGCGGCGGCCGGGACGGTTTGCTCGGGGAGAGGAAAATTCCAGCCGAGAGGAGCGGCCCTGCCCCCGCGGGCCCTGACGGCCGCGGCCGAGAGAGCGCGT
The DNA here is from genome assembly GCA_035772895.1 of Perdix hodgsoniae. Classification (NCBI taxonomy): domain Eukaryota; kingdom Metazoa; phylum Chordata; class Aves; order Galliformes; family Phasianidae; genus Perdix; species Perdix hodgsoniae. The sequence continues at coordinate 1,924,556 of JAPSGF010000048.1, read as the reverse complement.
CCCGCACCGGGCGGGCGTCGGGCTGGAGCCGGTGGGTGGAGGCGGGTCGCGGAGGGAGGAGCCGGGCCGGGAACAGGGAGCCTCTGTGTCTGCGCGGGCGGAGGTTCCGCGTTTCAAGTTTCTCGCCGCCAAGTTTTTTTGTGTTTCTTTTTTTCTTCTTCTTCTTTTCTTCTTCTTCTTTTCATTCCCCCTTCTCCGCTCGAGGTGCCGTTTGGCGAGCGGCCGCCTCGGCACAGGCATCCCGATGCCCGCGCTCGGGGGCGAGGCGGAGCGGGGCCGCTTTCCTCAGCCCACCCCGCGCAGGTGAGGCGGGTCCCCGCCGCAGGCATGGCTGGCCGCGCTCCGCAGGCGGCCGTCCCGCCGCCCTCCGGGTAAGCGCGGCGCGGAGGGGGGGGGGGGCATGAGGGGAGCGCGTAGGGCGCGCGGTGCGGGTCCCCGCGGCGCGGGCTCCTTCCACGCGCTCGGGCGACGGCGCCCCGCGATGCCGGCAGATGGAGCGGCGACCGTTGAACGGCTGCGGGCGGGGCGGGAGGGGGGGCATGGCGTGCGGTCCTCCGTTCCTCGACCGCACTCGGGCGCCGTCTGAGCCGGGAATGGGCTGCGGGCAGAGGGGCCGAGGGCGCCGTGAGCCCTCACGCCTCGCCCAGGGCGTGCCCGACGTCCGCGGAGCACCTGCCGGGCGGCATTGCGGTGCGGGGAGCGGCTCCTCGGGACGGCTCCTTCTGTAACCGCCGCCGTCGGTGCAGAAGCCGTGGTGGAGTGGGAGCACGGCGTAGCGCTCCGGTAACTGCCCGCGCTGGGAGTCCGAGAGGTAAACGCGCGGCGTGCGTACGGGGAGAAGCAGGGGCAGGCGTGCTCGGTTGCCGGCTTGCGGCCCGCCGGAAGATGGAACTCTCAGGAGGTGCTTTATATCTCCGTATAGCGAGGTGGGGGGGGCGGAGGGCTCGGCTGTGCGACGGAGGGCGCTCAGCCCGTGGCAGGGCTGGCAGGCGCCCTGCTGCTGGCTTTAGGGCGTTTGTGTTTTAGCCGAGGCGTTTTGGGAGCTTTCATGTTAGATGCAGAAGTTGGCTAACTGGGCGCACGATGAGCTCTCAGAGCTGGCGGTGGTGCTTGAAGCAGCGATCAAACCAGTGTCAGTGATGGATGGTGGAGCGAACGTGGAGAACTAATAAGGTGCTTCTTCAGCTTGGTCCTTATGGCAGTCCCGCGTTAATGCATGGCCTCACAGCAGTGGAGCTGACAGCTCCAGGCAGTGTACAAGGTATAGTTACAGTCCAGATAATTACTGCATTTCTAAGACTTTGGTACATGGGTTCAGTTGAAAGAACGGAATGTGTGGGGATGGAACATGATAATGGGTTAGGAAAGCACTAAACCAGCATGCCTTCAAGGTCCTCTGTTCTCCTTGGGGCTGTAACACAAAAACAAGCGAAGGCCACACCAGCAGATTCCACAGGCCTACAGTCTGCCTTAGTTGCTGCTGGCTGTGCTGTGCTGATGCTTGGCCTCCCCGAGCCAGGAGGGCTCGTGTGTTCCCCTCATGTGGCTTCAGGCACCCGTCAGCATTCAGGTCTCAGTTTTATAGCTAACAGCAATGCTTGTTTTCGTTAGCCCTGCAGGTATATTTTTAGGCCTTTTATCAGCTGTTCCTATGTAATTTAGTGCTTGGAAAATTGACTTTACCATTCCTTACTTGTTACAACAAGAGTTCCATCTTGCTAGTCTTAATTACTTCCTGAAGATGCTCTCCTTTGCTCATCCAAATGCTGGATTTGGGGAAAAAAACACAACTGTGTGTACCAGCAGCTCCCTCCCAGTTACTGACAAGGATCCACAAATCTGTGTTAGAGCAGTCAGCAGCGCTGTAGTCCTCTTTGCTGGGTGAGATTAGAGGGAACATCGTGTTTTTGAAATGGCAATGTTGTTCAAACACATTACTGAACTCTGCGGTATGGCGTTGTGACTCCTCCTATCCTGCCTGACCAGGTGGGGAATGTTGGTAAAACACAGCTGGAATCTGTTACCGGTAAATGTGTTCTTAAATCCCCTTTGAAGCTAGGGGGTATAATCTGTGGTAACTGCACAGCTTGATGGGGAGGGGGGGAAAGGAAGGTGTAGCTATGCTGTGTTGTGAGTTTTCATGTGTTACTATTTAGTTAGCCTTGCAATTTCTGTATAGCTTTGTCCTCCGTGTTATGTTGCAGCTCTTCTGTATGGAATTTTCTTATTCTGCTGGGATGAGCTTTAGAGAGCAATTCTTTTGATTTTATGCTCTCTTAATGAGTAAAATTAATTTTAAAAAGTTTGTATGTGTTTACTTGAATATGGAGGAAAAAAAGCAGAGTTATATGCCTGTGTTGTTCTTAAAGTATAACCAAGATAAATCAGTAAAGGTTTGTATTTTTTTTCTTTTTTACGCTGAATAGAGAGCATGCCCAGTAACTGGCTGGACATGCCACATAGTTTCTTCTGGTAAAAGAAGCTTGGCCGGACATACTTTTAATAGTTTTATAGCTCATCCCTCTTGCCTCGTGTCTGAGGAGCACTCCTGGCAGCGCGCTTCTGCCAGGCCAGTGACACAGAGTGCTCCTGTTCAGAGCTGAATTAGCTTTATGTGGCCACTGTGCTGCGGGCTGATAGGAAAATGTGTCTTAATACTTAAAAAAATAATAAAAAAAAATTTGACTGTGGGTGGTGTTCAGCATCTTGACCACAGTTTTCCTACTATGACAAGAGCAGTGCTGAACCTCTGGTGTAAATAAATTTTTACATTAATAAGGGGATTTTACTACCTGACAAAGGCATTTTCTGTGAGGTATTGCCAATAAGTATGCTGTTAGACTACTGGAGCAAATTTGAATTTCAGTAAACTAAAGATTTATTTTCTTTCAAATATCGGAATGACATTGAGGTATGCCTTCTAATTCAGTTCTAATCAGTTTATGATAATTTTATGATTTAATTTGTTCCCTTTAATCATACGTATGTTTACTTTCAGAAAGCGGCTTCTATTTTATCTTAGCAAAGCAATAAAAAACTTTGTCTCTTTATTTTCATGTCTCATGAGCGCACAGCTGGGGGCTACAGCTTTTTCCCCAGGGCTGAAGGCAGTGGGGTCAGTGCAGAATGGGGCAGTGCCTGGGTGCTTCAGGAACCTCCTCCGGTTGTGTTACGCACTGCTCCCTGGCAGCTCAGCCTGGTGAACATACTGAAGTTAATAAGAGAAGCAAGGCAGAAATCTTTTCACTTGGTTAGAGCTGACTTTGAGAAACAGATGTGGGTGTTTACAGAAAGAACAAGAAATTTAACTTATCTGTTGTGTGTCTTTGCCTCAATACAACCGTTGAGTTCGTTTTTATCAAATAATTTCAATCAGATTACAGATCTCCAGAGACATCAGCTGTAGTTCAGTGTTGAAAAATGTCTGGCAAAAAGCTTAAAATGCTGGTTTGAGCTCTCTTCCTCTCTTTCAACTTGTCTGCTGAGCCTGTTCCCTGCTTGGGCACAGATTAGATGCAGTATGGATGCGGATCCTCTATGGTGTGAAAGGGCAGTGCTGACGGCAGGGCAGGTGGTCAGCTGCCACACCACAGCAGCAGGTTGGAGGGGAAAGTGGAGAATGCAAGTTTCCTGGTTGGTGGAGTGTAGATTAGGCCTGAAACTGCATTTTCTACTTCCAATGAATTGGCTGTTGCAAATGATGTGCTTACTGCTTTATCACGTATAGAAACTTGTGGATAAACACAATACCATGTGCTTGCAGTAGCGCTCTCTAGAATCAGAATGTAGGTTGGCCTGGGTGCAGTGGGCCATCTGATCTTAAATGTGCTCAACTCTTACATTCAGGAGTTCAAGATAAATACCTCATTTTTTCTTGTTCCCATGACCTGATGAAGAAGAAATGATTAAAAAAATAGCAAAATAGAAAGAACTTTGAGAACTTGTGCCCATAGCATTTGGTGAGTGTTTAAAGCAGGGAGTTAACCACTTTGTGGGTGGATCCCAGTCAGGAGCCACTTGAGAATGTTCCTGTTCCAGGGTGTTGTTTGCCATCTGAATTTGGAATGTATATGGAACACTTCTCAGGGTGATTTTGTTGTTCATTTTAATGTATCTGCCTTAGCCAAGGCAACATCGAATAGCTGCATGACACAGTGGTGCTCTGAATTGAATGTTGTTGTATTTAGTGGCTGGTTTGGATATTCAAACATTGAGTCTGAAGTCATAGCTGAGTATGGAGCAGTTACATTCCCTGTTGGAGTATGTTGCTGTGGGAATGAGATCAAGGAAACATTAGGGGGCGAAGTAATGTGGATGCTAGAGTGAAAATGTGTGGGAGGGTAGTATACAAAAGAGAAATCAGCAACTATTTCTAAGCTTTGTCCAGCATGATGATACCTCCTGAAAAGGGAGAGCTAGTTATTAGTTCAAAGGCATGTGAGAAAAAAGGTGTTTTGGACTAAAATGTGGGTTTGTTTCAATGTTATCTTATGTGAAGTTCTTCTTTTCTGTTGTTACTGGATGCTTTTGTTAACTTTGTAAGAGACTACAGTGTTCATGTAAACCTGAAGATCACTGTTTATTTTGAGTAGTAGCATCTGTGTTGGGTGGAGGAAGAAAAGGATTCATTGTAGGGATCCAAAAGCTTAGATCCCAGAGGAGACATTTACAGTCATCCCGTCATTTGACAGGTAAATTGACTCACAAACATGGTTTCTGCTCTAATCTAGTAACATCTAAATAGGTCTCCCTTCAGGAAGCCGAGTACTGCTTCTTTTTTTTTGACTATAGTGTGGAAGTTTTCTCAGTGTACAAGTTACAGTGTGGCTGCTGTCGTTCCCAGTTGCTGCTGTTGTAGCTTTGTGCATGCTGGAGAGTGGCAGATCCCAAACTATCCAAGCAGCTCTTAGCGCCTGCTCGGCTAAATAGTTCTGATTTTTTTTTTTCCCTTGAAATTTACAAGCTAGTGTGAGTTGTATCCACGCCATTAAGAGAGCAAGGAATGCAGAGTGTTCTTTTTCATGGCTGCTTGCAAGTTAAAACAGGTTTTTTCTTCCTTCTCACCTGGCTCTCCCTAGCTCCCCAGCGGCTGACCTGCTGCTTTGGCTTCACACTCACATGGCTGCAGGCAGCTTGAGAAAGAGCTGTTCATTGCAGCTGCTGTACTCTGCTCTGCAACTCAGTGAGTTGACGTCAAGGCATTCGAGGATGACAAGAAGCTGAGATGTTTTCTCCTAGACTCCTGTAGAGTCCTGTGGCTATGCCCAGCATTAGCACAATGAAAAGGAAACTGTGCAGCATGTGACAATGGGGAGCTCAGGAGGGGAAAAAACAACACTGTTTTGACTTGTAACAGGCAATTAAAAATTTGAGATTTCACTTGAATACTCTCTTAAATATGGTCTCACACTTAAAAGTGCAACTCTTTGTACGAGAGTAAACTTTTACTACCTGGAGTTCAAGTAGGTGCATTCTAAATTAAAATCTGCTTGGTGATGGAGAAGTGTAGAAATGTGTATTTTTTTCCATAGTTAAGGAAACATATTTTTTCTGCATTATGAGTGCAATCCCATAGGAATCTTTACCAAACTAAGAGTTCCTGGATTTGTTTTTCATTTGCTTGGAGATTACCAAGTTCAGAAAGGGCACTCCCATTCTTGTGCATCTTTCAGTGGTTGTAAAGGATCAAAAAGATGAGTGTGGGTAAAGGATGCATCCCTAACCTATGAATGAAATGTCTCTCTGGGGAGCTTGTGTCTACGTCAACTGTTCTGCAAGACTAGAGCTGTCAGGATTACTATTTTTGGTTAAAGAAAATAGAACATATAAATATTTTTGCTAGGCATGAGCTTTTTCCTGAGAGAAAGCATCAGTTTTGTTCTTGGGAGCATTAATTCATCAAAGATTTAAACTGGAGAAATAGCTTCCAAAGTATACTTTCTTAGCTTTACTTAACGTTTTTTTTCAGTACATTTATTTGAATGTCATTATTTAACCTCTGTTCTGGAAGTGTAACCACTTGGTTTAGAAAATGTAATTTCATTTTGTGTAAATTTATGTATCTAAATGTGTACATTTTAAATATGAACCTCTCCAGCTCGCCAAATAATGTAAATAATTCCTGTGTGTGAGTTTGACTTTCTCTCAAATACCAATGATAGTATGTTTTGTTCTTTGCCCTGCATCTCTCCTATCATCACTATGAAGTGATGTCTTAATTCCAAAGAACACTCCATTTCAAAATAACAAAATTAGAAACTTGTGTGTTTGTCTTCAGAATTAAGTCCCTTTTCACATTTGTATTCCTAAAAAGAGTTTCTCTGTTGGCTTTAAAAATCTTGTTATTTTAATTTGCTTTGATTTCTTGGGCATTAATTCTCCTCTTGCGTATTTTACCTGCTTTCATTTCAGACCTTTAGATAGATCATCTTCCAAAGACTGAAGCTCTGTATGTGTCTGTATATCAGCTAATTTTTATGCTTTTATCTACTGGAAGGTTTTAGTATCTATTTCAGCTGTTCCTATACAGCTGTGTAGTTAAATACTGATATCAGGTTCTCACCAGTTTGATGGTGTCCTTTCCCCAGGCCTCTCCAAGCAGGGCAGCATGCTGTTCTTCATCATTAGGTGATGTTCTGCTGTGGAATCTGGTTGAGCTGTACATGGATGTTGTACTGTGGTCTTGTGGGCTGTTACCTGCTTTGGCTCATATAGCATCAGAGGGCTTCTTCCAAAAGAGTGAAGGATGCTTGCTTGCAAGTTATTAATGCGCAGATATTTTCAATGTGTAGCTAATGGGATAATTAGAAGTACAGTAGGGAAAAATACAGTAAGTTGATTTCTTGTCATTTGGAATGTTGTCAAGTGTTTAAGTATCAATGCATTGCTCTTGACCTTTGTAGAACCTAGGCCTGTGTTTGCTGCCAAACTAGAGGGCAGAACAGTTGGATGCTGTAGTGCAGGTAGAAGATAATCTGCTGAGCTATTTGATTGCAAGGTCTTGTGACAAGAGTGTTGAAAGCATTTTTTTTTACTTGGGAGGTGTATCTGTATTCCTGCAACTCCTTAAGTCATTGTCTTGTTTGTTTGTTTTTGGTGTTTTTTTTCCTGTTTTGGGGGGATGAGGGAGTAGAGAGAATATTTTCTTCCAAATGATATGTACAGCGTCAAAGGATTTTGTAATTAAAATAACTTCTGTTTTTTTGCTCTACACTGAAGGAGAAGAATCATATCTCCCCTGCTTGCCTCCCCCTAGGTATAGTGGAATAGTCTCAACACACAAGGTAATGCTTGTTCACTTCCATAGAAAAGCAAGGTGAAAAATCCAGAAGGCGTGGAAAATCAGTCTAAACGCAGTCTTTCAGAGCTGATTGTTAGTGGCAAGTGAGATGGAGAGAATCTGAAGCAGCATATTTTGGAAAAGTAATAAGGATCTGACATCATTGTCTGAACTGCTGGAATCTGTCTTGATTCTCAGCATCTTTTTTTGACTGTTCTCATATTTCCGCTGCCCAAATGCTTACAAACTTTCCAGTCTTCCTCCCAAAGTACACTGCTGTAATGCCTCTTCATCTATAAATTCCAAATGAATAAAGGGAGAGGAGGGAAATGCAATGAACTGTGAAAGTTAAATGAAACCTTTACATTATTAAATGACTTAATCTCAGTACTTTTAGAAGTGTTCAGACAAATAAGTTGTTGTTTTTCTTTTCTTTTTCCTGGTGGTGGTTTTTAAGATACCGCTTATGGAATGGTTTTCTTGTTATTGTTCTTTTCTTTTTTCTATCCCTGCTTGTACTCAGAAAAATTCTTCTGGGTTCAGTAGTTCCCATACATAAAGCCTGCTAGCCAATGGGTTTGCAAGGTGCTTTGTTCTTGTTCTTGTTTGCTTTTTAAATCTGCTTGCTGGCACTTTAATCCAGAATAAGTTTTTATTGTAGAATTGAGTGTTTGGAAATAGTGACATACATAAATGCTGTAATTTCATCCTATGCAGTGCCAACCAATCAGTATTTTGTACAAGTATTGATGAAAGATGGAGTTGAAAAGCAAACAAACAAAACAAAAAAACACCAAACATTTGGTAACTTGAGCAATTTCATGGCAAGATCCATGACATGTCCGTGGGAGCTGTGCCCCCTCTTCAGAGGAGGTGAAAATGGCACACTAGTACAACGTCAGTGAGCCCCAAAAGATAATCGGGTGTATCTCTAGATCTCAGTTTCGATAGAAATAAAGAATGACTGTAATTGTGGCACCAGTTCAGTTTATAACACCATAAACTGTTCTGTATGAATTAATAGAAGCATCAGGGCAAGAAAAATATTTGTTTTCAAGCTTCTGTTGTTTGTATATAGAGTTTGGATGTTAGTGATTAACATGTTAAGCATTTCTATAAGACACGAGGTCACATTAAAAAGAAGGCAAACAAGGCAAACAAAAATCCCCACATTTGTCTTGTATGTTTACTGTAGTTGAGAATAAGAATCATTTGGTCATTATTCTGTTACTGATTTAACCTTGTAAGACTGCTGTAATCATGTTGGCGGTGGTTATTTGTATTTTGATAGCTAAAAATGAAATGCAGCCCTGTAAAAATCTAGAGTAAGCAGAGGAGATCGTAACTATTTTATAGGCTCATTTACTTGTATAGGGTGTAATCAGGAGCTGAAGTTAGGAAGTCTTCTAAAAGAAATATGAAAATAAGTTCTGCTTTATGTTTACAGTTGTGTAATATGAAGACAAAAGGTAATGACTAATATATCTAATGTTACTTCATCTAATTGACTCTTTTTTTTTTTTTTAGAGTTTTGATTGTCAGGTTATGGTCACTGCTGCTGTGTGGGTTGTTGTCCTTGTGGGGGCAGCTGGGTTGGCATGTTTAAATCTCAAAACTGCCTTAAAATCTTCACATTTGTGGGTAACATCCAGCCTGCTGCGCTGATCCTGCCTTTGGCAAAGGATGGCATGCTGTGAGGGCTGGTTATAGATTAACTTGCCCTTTAAGTTGGATATGCTTGATATTTTAAACTTGAGGGTGAGGGACATCACTGCTGCTCCTTCCAGTATCTTGAGTTCAGACCTGGTTCAGGTTTTGGATCGCTAATGAGAGCCTTCAGCCTGTTTGCAGCCCTGTGTGAATTCAGCTGTGCCGTTCCTTTGCAGGTTAGTGACTGTTAATTGCTGGGCCTTGTCCATCGGATGTGTACCTACAGGCCTAGTGGGCCTTTCATAGCAGATACCCTGACTGCGTAACCTTTGCATTCCCTGAATTAAATCTTGTCTGTTCTTTGACCAGCTGATGCTGCCTCTTCCTGCTCATGGTACACAAATCTGTAGTAAGAAATGAAGTGCCCAGTGAATTGTTTATTATGTAAACAAATGCTTGTCAGAGCTTCTTGGAAGAACTTCAGATAGAAATACCCTTCAAAAATCCTAACCTAATTAACTGAGAAGTGTACAGCGTGGGTGCCAACACCAGTCACAGAAAGGAAGAATAGTTGAATATCTAAAGAATTCTTTTCTTATATGTAAACAAGTGGTCCAAGATTAGAAAAAATGATGTTGAGTTTTTAGAAGTCACATAAAAATATGATGAAAACCAGTGAGATTTGGACAACTCTGCAGTTACTGGCCTTTCCCACATCCTGTCAGATCAAGGTTCACATCTTGCTTGTACACTAAGTTGCGTTTAGTTAGTCTGTGGAATCATGTGAATATGTGCCCAGTGTGGTAAAAGAGCTCCGGTTTGTTTGCAAAGATATTTTATTAAGGATTAAAAGGGAGAGCTGAAACTTGTCAAAACTTTAGCAGAAATTCTAAAAACTCATTCCTTAAGCTCCACCCTTCTGACAGTAACACGAGATGTCAGCAGATGTGAATCACATCCTTAAACTAACGGGGCTGTACCAGTAAGTCATATCTTCACTACATTCATTTGTGGCTTTGATTGACAAATGTTTTGAGTTAAACATTTAAATTAAATTAAATCCAACAAAAAAGGAATGGTTTTTATGGCTCTTTGTGAGAGACTGATTGCTCCCTGTTCATTTCAGGGCAGTTGGACTAGATGGACTAGTTCCTTCCAACTCTAAGGATTCAGAGATCTGTTACAGGCTAAGGACTTTTCTTACTCTCTTTTGATAGTAGTCAAATAACTTACTGTGTCTTATATAGACAACCTAGGTGGAAAAAATTGTCTTGTTCTGAGCTGTGCAGATTTACTGCTGCTCTTGAGCTGGTGGAGTAATAAGTTTGTTGTAGATTCTTTAAGTCTCAAGTCTTTTTCTTTGCTTAGATGTCGGTAACCAGCTTTTTATGATTACACAAGTTTTTTGTTAAAGTTTGGCAAGATTTCTATTGCTTTCAGTTCTTTTCCCTTGCCTGTGTTCACCTCAGTATATTCTTTTTAATTTGATGATGTTTTTGAAGGGTAAGCTTTGAAGTTCTGGCCCCAAAGAGAGGTTTTCTTCTTTACAGTAGCTGCAATATGGCAGTGACCTCAAATCCATGTAAAGAAAAAATAAATGCAAAACATTGTGACCATTTTTGTTTTAGGTGTGGCTAATGGCTGTCTGGTTGTTACTCTGAAGCAACCTGGAACTCTTGCGTGATAGGAAGCTAGAGCTGTTTCTACAGATGTCTTTGAGTGGTGCTTGAAACTCAACCCTTGTTACTGGGAGAGAAAACACGGCAACTGGAAGAAGTCAATGGGTTTGGGGCCACTGGCACATGGAGTTCTAGTTCGTAGAGTGAGGGTGAACAGAATGTAGCTCTCTTGTTTGTGTCTCATTCTCCTGTCATCTACATAGATAGCAGTATTAAGCTGAGAGAAAAAAGCTAATGGGTAGCTATTTTTCAGCATCTTAAAACAAGACTCATGTTCCTTTTGATCAGATTCTGAAGCATTGATTTACTGTGGTAAATTTGAGGTAAGTGGGACAAGTCTCAGAGAGACCTTAGCAAATGAATTACCTGCAGTATGTCCCTGGCCCAACTTACACTATTAAGGACAATAGCAGAAACTGTGGTGTAGGTGATGGTCAGATCTATACACCTTCTGGACACTGAAGTTTCTACTGCTGTAGCTATGTTGGTGGTACTTCTGTCTGTCCTTCCATCTTTATCCCCACACCAGCCCCTTTTCTCACTAGTGCAGGCAAGTTCTAAGTTCTCTAGTTCACTTGAATCAGGGTTATTACTTCCTAAATGAGAACCTTACCATATTGATAAAGGCAATAGCATTTATGCTTCCACTGGTGCTCTGCTGGTATGCTGCTTACCCTTTGTTTGAGTATAAATCATTTAAAAAAAAAAAGTAGCTATAACTAGAAATGCATTCCTTGTTTTGTTAGATTTTTTGTGAATTACATTCAACAAGTGAAAAACTTTTTCTAAAACTGTTTTGAACAAGTGCACTAGTTAACAGTTAAGCACTCTCAATACTTCTATTTCTAAAAGGTGACAGCATGCAAGTGGAATGTTCATGAGTTATTGCATGGGCACGGAGTATGAGTGTAAATCATATACAAAATGCTTCTTGGCTAGTTTCTTCATGGGTAACAGTGGAAAAGTGATTTTGTGACAGAATTCTGACTTGTGGTAACACAGGATGCAGGACTATTAAATGTTTAAAGTAATCAGAGAGGTATCTAATAAAAGTATTATGTTTTTTAGGCATTTTACTGAGATTCTCTGTTATTTGGAGACAATTTCTAAATTTGGGGAGGATTCACAAAAGTAATTTCAGATCTTGGGAATCTGTGCTTTAAGGGCTTTATGAGATCTTACAGCTTAGGTCATTCAATCAGTGTTTCTGATCTTTCCTCTGAAAGCCACAAACTCCTTTTTGTCTTAATTTTCTTGGGTGTTTTTATGTGACTTTTCCAGGTGGGATAAACATTTTTACTTTATAAATGTAAATCATGTTGTTTCAAAGCTGTCATTATATCAGATCAATGTAGTACATAAATGTAGATACTACATCAGAATTTTTAGAAGAAAAGAGTTGGGAAGATAAGAAATGCTTGCTAAACTGGATGGGGCTGTTTCTCATAATGAGAATGGACTTGGTTAGAGGAGTTCTGATAAATAAAGCCTGTAGGCAACCTACCCAGCTGTACTTTAAGATGAAAACAGGATGTTGGTTGTATTGCTGGAGGACTACTGTATAAATCAAAGGATATGCTGTTATTGCTGTGTAAGGAAGCTGCTCTCCCTTGGAGTGGTTCTGTATATAAAAGAATTGTAATTGCCATGCTTATCAAGGCCTGGCAGTTCTCCTTTTCTAATTGTGACCTGGTGAATCCACCTCTGGTGCATGACTTAAAACATTGCCAGTTATTTTAATCTCCTATTCAATAGGACAAACAAAGTGGTTATTTTTATCTCTTTATGGCTATTTAGATTATAGAAATAGAAAATTCCTTTCCCATATTCAGGCCAAGGGTGGTTTAGTAAGGGGGATGTGGATTGTGTCCCTGGTGCCTGTTAAGTCCTGCCAGTTCCAGCTGTGTTACTCTGCTGTGTCATCTGGAATTGGCTGAGTACAGAGTGTTTTTTTTGTTTGTTTGTTTTTGTACAGTTACTTCTGCCTAACTTGTGGAGGAACAACCTTTTCTGAGTTTAGAAATTGATGTATTTGAAAATGTTTGCTGGTCAGTTATTAGGTGTCTTGGTGTCTTTAGCGGGTGTTTATCAACCACTTGGAACATGTCTTAGGAGGAGCAGCTGAGGGAACTAGGATTAGTCAGTCTGTAGAAGAAAAGGCTCAGGGGAGACCTTGTTGCTCTCCACAACTGCCTGAAAGGAGGTGTTACTGAGGTGAGGGCTGGCTGCTTTTTCCCAGGTAACTGGTAGGACAAGAGGTAGTGGCCTTAAGTTGTGCCAGGGGAGGCTCATGCTGAATATCTGGAAAAATTTATAATCAGAAAGAGTGGTGAAGCATTGGAACGAGCTGCCCAGGGAGGCAGTGAGGTCACCGTCCCTGGAGGTTTTCAAGGAGGGTATATGTGACACTTGGGGAGTTGTTTTACTGGGCATGGTGGTGATGGGCTGACAGTTGGACTAGATGATCTTGCTGGTCTTTTCCAACCTTAATGTTTCAATGATCAAATGAGGATGAGCAGTGATTTAGGATAGACCAGCGTTTTTTGGAAAACATACACAGTTTTTAGTAGTCAGGCCAGAAACCTGGTATCGGGAGACATGACATGAAATACCACTGATGTGGCCTTGTGACTGGTGGATTTCAAAAGCATTAAGAATTATTTGAACCGTTCCAGTACTCTGAATGCCTCTTTACTATACTACCAGAATTATTTTTCTTAAACTGGCTATTGAATAAAGTTGTGTTCTGGAGTTCTTGTGCACTTGCACAGGCAGAGGTAACTGTGCAGGTTGTTTTGTAACTTGTGTTGTGTACGTGCGTGTGTTACAAGCATCACAACTCTTCACCCACAAAGCAAACAGCTGTTGCTTTTATTAGTAACTTAAACCTTGCTAAGTATGTGAATTCCTTAATAGGGCACTAATTTTGTAGAGCTACTTATGTTCTAGTGAGAAGTTTTTTGAACAGATTGTTTTGGAACATGTGACTTTTTGCTTCTTTTCCCTTTCTTCTGTAGTACATTATCTGCACTGATTTACTCCTTTCCTCCAGGAAACACATTTCAATTACAGATCCGGTCTTCTGTTTGTTTAGTTCCTGCTGCTTATTGCTTAAATAGGGTCCTCTCTGACCTTACAATTAACAGAAAAATAACTGATATCCTGGGAATTAAATCAAGCAGGAATTTAGTACTGGAAGCTGATAAATTCTGATGAATTCTTTCACTAATCAAGCTTCCGTTTTCACTTGTGAAGAGCCTTAGTATTAGTAATAAAAATAAATAAAGATTAAAAAAAAACAATGTAAGGAGCATGTTTTTCATCACATCTTTGGTGCTTTGTCAAAGGCTTTCAATTGAAACGGTCAAGTTTCACTTGTTTCTAGTTTGACTTGGTAAATGTTAGCTTTGTCCTCAGAAAAAGTTCAGATTTATTTTATGGAAGGTATGCTAACCCTGGCCTGTGCCATTTTCATCTGACCTGATTTGGCTAATTGCATTCAATGTGGAATATTTGCACTGTATGTTTGCAGTTCGTAGTCCTGATTGATAAACCCCAGCTTCTGTTTCCAAGCTGTCTACTGATATAAGGATACTTGCTGCAGTTTGTGCAATACTTGGATAGTAGGAAGTGCAAGGGATTGCTCAAGTGGCTTTTCAGCTTTTGCTTTATAAGCAGAAGAGAGTAGCAGTAAGTATGATATACATCCTACATAGCACTTTTGGGAAATTTGAAACTTGTTTGCTCAATAAAACACAAGCTTCTGATTCTTCACTTGCACTTAACTGCAGTGAAAATCTTCTGGTATTTAGGTGAAATCTTTAAGTACGAAAAGTGAAAGTCTGTGCTCCATGGAGCTTGGGCATCAGTCAATAAACAAATGACCAAAATTCCTAAAACATGCCCACCCCCCTTAATAAATAGGCATTGCTGCTTGTCTGAAAAGGCTGAAAGTAGAATGAATGATTTTATTATCACCTTCCTTACTGTGCCATGAGGTTATGTCAGCAGCCTCCAAACCAGCTTGTGGCCCATGAGCTTTTACAAAACAACTAGAGAACATGCCTATTCCAGCTGGTTTGTATTGGTTGCAAAGCTAGCATTTGCACTGCTGATTGAAAGACCTTTTAGGAATCTACAAATTAAAAAACACTGTAAGCACTGATCTAGATTAGTAGACTTACTCAGGATTCAAGAATTTAGCTGTAATGTCTTTTTCTGTTTTCAGCAAATGCAAATTGTTTTCTCCTTTATTTGGAACAAATTAATCAGAGGTTAGCTGAGCTGTGGATAGCACAAGGCATGGGTTAGAGTCTGTCTTTAGAAGTGTAGCGTTACAGAGTCAGGAGTTAGGTTGGAGGGAGCTGTGTGGGGTCACTTCGTGTCAGCTGTGGCTCAAAGAAAAACGTTAAGATGATCAGGACCTTATTCAATCACATTTTGAAAGTCTTTAAGGACAGGAATTTCTATCATTTGCTAGATAGTGGAGGAAACTTGCAGAAGTTATTTCATGGTCCCACAACACTGATATATTTAGTAATCTGAGCAGGAACCTTGTGTCTGATTGAGTCAGTTGGTTTTGCATGCACTCGTGTTGTTATGCTGCAGCAATGCACATGGTGTCACAGGTGATTTGTTGTAAAAGGTGCATACTGTGAATTGTTGGGGGTTGTGGGGTGGGAAGTCTTTGGTGATAGATTCAAGTTTTTGTATTTATTTTAGTAGTTTTTAGATTTTGTAAGTCACTCTTCTAATTTAAAGCTGTAGTGGACATTCTCTTCAATTCAACTGATTTGTTTTGTCTTTAATTTTGATCCCAACTGTTTGTTCAGACTTATTTAAGTTTTTTTTGTTTTGTTTTTGAGTGTGGCAGCCATTATTGCACTAGTCTAACAGTGTTTTCCGCAAAGAACATTTTCATCTCTTTTAGAGTGTGGCATTAAATGAGTCTTTCCCCCCCCATCATTCTTTTTTTTTTTTTTTTTTTTTTTTTTTTCCAAACTGTGTATCCTGTTTTGGCATTAAATAACAGTTTATGGCTTCTTCAGTGCAAATCCCTGTCCCAAAACAGATAGCAGCAGAAGGATAATGGATGCAGGATAGGTATTTGAAATGCAGGTGCCGTATGGTGAATCTCAAAAGTTTTATTTTAATGTTGTATTGTAGAAGAGCACAGCCACTGAGGTTATATGTACCAAATCCAGTGAAATAAAGGTGATAACTCTGAGGTCTGTTTTGTTTGTCTCTTCATGTTGTAGTATATTACAATTTCATTTTTTTTTTTAATTAAACAAAGCAAAAGAATTGGTAATATCTGATTCAAACGTAGTACTGTCATATTTGAAAAGGAATTTCCAAAACAGGAAGGTGATTTATATCCCTTGAATGTCCAAAAGGGAGAATTTCAGACTGGAATTTAGCTATAAAATGTTCAGATTTTTCAGAGATCTACATGGTGAAACACAATGGGGCCCCATCCAGCAAGGTCTGTTGCTGGATGCATTGACAACTGAGTCTTGTGTGTACTCTTTCAAAAGTATTGGAAGGTTCTGGTCTGCCTTGGCAGCTGCCAGCTTGTTTCAGTTTCTATTGTCCTGAGTGTTACATCTTTCTTATATACTTCAACTTTAGGCTAGTATCATAAACAAATTCCACAGCACATCTTAAGACCTGACTGCCCTGCTGCTCGTTCAGATTAATCCTAAATTATTCTGATAAGAAGACCAGATGTAATGATAGCAAGTCTTAATATGGGTGAATAAAAGGAATTGTGTTGCATTGTGCTGAAAGAACCTATCCATTAATTAACCTATCCACAAATCCATCTTGCTTGTGACATATAAGTAAGTCTTGCAGATGAAAGGATCTAAACCTAAACACTGCTTGTTCTGTTGATTAAAATATACCTATGCATATTCCTGTACCTATGCTCACTCAGTATTCTGAGTTGGGGCATTCTCAGAGCTTAATCCTACCTGTTCTGTATCTTTTGACGTAGAAACATTGTATATATTGTCACTGGTGGTAGTTGCCAACAGTAGAATAGTCCTCAAACCATAAACTAAATCTTAATACATACTTTCCTTAGCATAACTAAGTGTCTTGAATTCAAATACACAAACCAGAATGCTTAATATGCTCTTTTCTTCAGGAACTTCTGATAACAGCCTTCATTGACTGTAGTGTGGAGCTTCACATAAGCTCAAGATAAGCAGGAAGATTGTTCTTTCTATTCTTGGTTTGTGCTCTCCTTCATTTCTAGCTCACTTGTGTAAGAAGTATGGGATGGGGGGAACATTTAGCTACTGTTTTTGTGGCAGATCTGCCACAAAAAACTGGGAACGGTTTCCTTTCCTCTTTCTGTAATTTTAAAAGAGTAGAATGTAGAATGGAGGGGCTGAATTTGGGCTGAAAAATGGAAAAATAAGAAGATGAGAAATTATGGCTAGTCCTAACGGTGAAGTTTGCTTTAGAATATTTTCAGAAGCCTACATCATTATGTTCCTATGACAGCCACTTAGAGTACTCATTAGCCACATGTGACCACAGAAAGCTAATGGTACAGCTTTAAAGATTGCTGAATTGCACTTAAGCGTATAGTCTAAAAAATGTTTGGCATAGACTGCAGTGTTTCTGTGACAGATGTATCCTTGTTCAACCCTGTTGTTCCATATCTCCAAACAGGCAGAAAATAGTATTATGAGCTTAAATGTGATGTTGAGCTTGAGAAAACATGTGACTACACACAGAAGTAGAGGACTGGTGTGAAATGTGTTATTAAAGGTATTTAGCCAGGTTAATTAATTACTTTATTTTTATTTTTTAGTAAATAGATTCAGCCAGGCCATTGGTGTGCACTGAATAGCACAGAGGCATGGTCTAGCAGTTCACAGCATGATTAGGAGTTGGAACCAGTAAGGTTTGGTAGCCAATTGCTGATCCTTAGATACAGAAGGTGGTGAGAATGTGGTAAACCCTAGAGGAGGAGAATGAAGACACAGCAATCGAGAATCATAGTCTGCTTCTGTGTCTATGAACCATAGTCCTTAAACTAACAGGTGACTTTAGTTGCCTTCTAGCAGTTTCTCAGTTTCTTTTAGCCTCTCTACATATCTTAAGTGACAGAAAAGCTGCAGTTTATTTTTCTGATCCCAATCTGTATGTCTGAATCAATACTAGATTAACTTTGTCTAACAAATTTAATTTGTGGCTGTCCCATCACTTTCAACACAAAACCACTTGTGTATTCTCATAGTTGCAGTTACATGATTACATCTGTTTTTTCATGTATGTTGACTCCCTAGGTTTTTATGTATGCAGGCTATATTTTAAAATTGGCAACAGTAGAAGTTCAAGAATGAAAATAGCTTCTTGATCTGTTGCATAATCTTGATAGCTGTTATTCATCTTTCTTTTGAGTAGATATAGAATACATTTATTTACCCTAGAAAAAATGTGGAACGGTAACACAAACTTCAGTCATTTGTCAGCAAGAAGACAGATAAAATTGTCAACATGTGAGGAGGCTTCTGCAGCATAATTCTTGGACTCTTCCTGAGGGTGATCTGTTAATAATAGTCATATCTTTGAACTGTTTTTAATTTTGCAGAATTTGTGCTCCTGCACCATTCAGTGAAATAGTAGCTTTGAATGTTTTTAGCTGTTTTTAGTAACTGTCAGCCATACCACACATAGTAATACAGATGTTTGTGTCTTTTTTTAATCTTGCAGTTATCTGTGGTTCTCCTAAAGGAAGACATTTTTGGTCAGAAAACAAATGACACACACAGCTGTGTAGCCAAGTGACCCAGAGAAAATGAGTTCCCATGATCTGTGTGTCTGTACTAGTGATGGGGGACCAGAACTTGTTCGTTGTCCAGTGGTTCAGTTGTGCTATTCCTCAAAGGAATAAGTGGCTGTGCTTTTCTCACTGCTGACTTTCCATGGGAATGCAAGAACGCGTCTCAGTGCTGGATGGGAACAGTTGTGTGTGGGTTTTGTTTTGCTTTGTAAAATGTGTTTTCATGTATCTAAATTCCCGTGGGTTGTATACAAATTTGGGCTACGTACT
Source organism: Perdix hodgsoniae (assembly GCA_035772895.1). Taxonomy (NCBI): domain Eukaryota; kingdom Metazoa; phylum Chordata; class Aves; order Galliformes; family Phasianidae; genus Perdix; species Perdix hodgsoniae. Next base: position 1,905,877 of record JAPSGF010000048.1, on the reverse strand, counting down.
GATTGCGCTTTTCAGGAGAAGTGTGAAGTTCTGTGTGATAAAGCAGCTCTTTGTTAAGAGTTGGACATAAATGCTTTGTGTTACAGTGACAAAAACTATGCAGCCATTTGAATTTTATTCTTTTTCTTCTTGAATAAATTCTTTTGTTCTAGACTATTGAAAACATACGGAACTTCTTAGGCATCTGCATAAATAAATTCATATGAGGTACTCTAACTTTGGATAGCTGAGATATAAAAACAGATTTTTTTCTAGTGTGAATGAGACAGTGCTAGGAGTGGCTGAATTCTGTCTTTAGTAATTGATTTTTCTGAGATGAAATTGAAATACTTTATTTTTTTTTCTTGTTTTGTGTAGGCAGACACTTCATCACAAACCCAACTAGCCTAAAGTTAAAGTATATAAGCAAGATGTAACACACAGGACTCTCCCTCCCTGAGCAGATCAAATAACAAGCAAAAAATAGTTTCCTTTGACTGTGTTTTTTTTTTTTTTGTCCTAACTCTATTAAATACATGATTTTAAGAATTACCAATTCCTAGAACTGAGGCTTTGGTACCAAATGCAGCATGTTTTACCATGATATCTCTCTTGCTAATTTACTAGTTGTTAGGCAGATATCCTGAAATCATTGATCAAAATGTAGAATGCTTTAGTATATGTGTCACCACAGTGGGTAAATAACGTGCTTCAATTAAATTTATATAACTTTGGAAATCAATTCTATTACATAACGCATTGGGTAAGGCAGGAGATTATTTTGTTTTGGGCCCCACTGAAGTCACTGCTCTGGTGACAGATTTATGTGCCAATAAATTACTGCCATGCTATCTAGCAGCAATAGAATCTCCGTATACAAATGATTTAAGAAATATGAGGAGCAACCTTGTAACAGAAAGAATGGCATATTGCTACATGGAAGTTGAAATACTTACCAATCCTCTCTTCAGTTTCTGTCCAAGGGAATAACTATTTTTTTTTTCCTCCAGAATTCTTGCCCTCTGGGATAGGGAAAATGACAGCAGATGAATTGCATTCCAGTTCCTGAAATAATGTAATGGAGCTGAAGTACAACTTTTTATTATTATTACTAGAAGCACTGACAGTGAATACTAACTGTTGCTGATAACGCTCTAGAACTGAGGACTTAAAATGGTCTAGGTCTTCAGGTGATTCATATGGTAGTGCAAGGTCTTATGCTATCTGTTAGCTTTGAATCTACAGGAATATCAGGTTTATAATTTGAAGAAGCCTTTTGTTTAAAAATAGAAAGAAACTACTGCAATCCTGGCTGACCTCCAAATCTCTGAATATCGGTTTATTCACTACATGAACAGAAATAGCTTTCCTTGTAACCAACCGTTTTTGGCTTTTAACTGAAATTGCAGGAGTTTGAAATTGGGGAGGGAAAACAACATAGCAGAAAAAATAGACTTGTACATCCAGCTTTGTAATACTGCTCTCCTGCATCTTATATTTTGCATTAAATGGTTTTTGATTTCTTTATACATGAGAAGAAAAGTGTCTTAAAAGGAAGTATAATAATGAATGCAGTGTTAAGACCTCTTTTCATAGACTTATTCACTTTCTCAGAAGGTAATGCTGTCCTACCTAATGCTTCAGAGGGAACTCTTAAGAGATTTTTGCAATCTCAGTATTGATTTAACAGACAAAATTTGAAGAGAATGTTATAATTTCTGCATGAAAATGCACATGCTTTGTGAAAATTGGTAGTTATTTAAAATGAACTAGTAAATAAAAAATGCTTGCTAATTCTCATAGTGTCTTTCAAATGTCACAGTTTTTGTTTTATGCTCTGAAATACCATTGAATACATTTATAAAATACCGTGATATCTTTGCAGTAGACTGCCTCCTTTAAGGTATGATTTATGTGCTAGGGATAGCTGAACGATAAAAAGAAAAAATACTGACAAATCAGCTTAATCTTTCATACGGATGAAATAAGATATGTACCAGTTTGCTTGGAAAACTAAAAAAACAAAACCAAACAAACAATAAAACAAAACAAAAAAAACCCGTTTCAAAACAGAGCCTACCTGCAGTGCCACCCTGTGGCTTTTTCTGTTATGGCTTCTCTGAAACTAGCAAGTCTCTGCTCATCCACCACGAGGAGAAGGGTTTATAGGGGAAGTGCTGCAATGCCTGTCCTGCTGGCCGCAGACCCGCTCCAGCTGGGAGCACGCAGCGCGCTCCTGGCATGACTTGTGTGAGGCAGCAGCGATGTGTCCCTTCTGAACTCGCCTAGGGGAAAGAATAGAAGGAGGATTTCTGGGCAGTTCATTCATCTGCTGCATTAAATCAACAAGCAGTGCTTGTTTTGGTAGTTGGAAAGGAAAGATCAAACTGGAGCGGGAGAGGAAAAGAAATGCATCTTTTCACAGCTGTGACTTAGGAGCATGTTAAGTGGTCTTTTCTGTTCCATATTTTATCAGTGCAACCTATGCGTATGCTTTAGGTATGTGGTCAGCTGTGGGGGAAGACAGTTCCTTCTTACAACTCACTTGTCTAAGTTTCTTCCGTAGGTCTCTCTGAAAGAGAGACTTCCTGTGTACCTGTTGTTCTCTTGGAAATATGTAACACTATATGTTAGAGCAAATTCTCAGCTACGAGATACTATTTTTCAACATAATCACCATCATTATTTGTGCACTTTTGCCAGTGATGAACAAGAGCCTGCATGCTGTGCCTGTAAGAATCTGCACCAGCAGAGGTCACCCACTGTTGCTGCCATCTCTGCTGAAATGTAGCACCCACTCCTCAGTGTACTCACGTCTGCTGCTGGGTTTCCATGAACACTCAGCAATTGTCAGTGAATATCAGTGGATGCCATTTTTTTCTGTATGAAGGAATTCAATTCCGCACCTTTGTTTTATCTGCACTTCCATGTCATATGCTATTGTGTCAGACTGCCCTGCTGCTGCCATCTGTCATATGGCAACAGCGTGGAATGGAATGTTGGTGGGAAGGTTCAGCCTGTATTGCCATACCAACAACATCTGCCCCTGAGGCTGCAGTCCAACGTGATAAAATAGGAGGCACTACTTTTGGAGAACCTCTCATCTTTTGCATTCAGGACCTCTGAGACTTTATGGACTCTATGTACTTTAACTAGAGAATGAGAGAGAACTTTCTACTTAACAGCAGTGATGCCGTGATCAATGGTTATACTTTGCCTTACAGCATTTTCTACGGGTCCAAATCTTAGCAAGGATAAGTACCTGCAGGTTAAACACTATGATTTTCAGTGTGAGGCTGTGGGTGTTTCACAGCAGGCAAGCATTTGAGAAGGAACTTTTCAGTGCTTTACCTGCCTATCCTGCCTTACAGAGCAGAACCAGTTTTATTCCTCATAGCCAACTTTGTCTTATCAAAATCTCAAGTTGAAAGGCAGGGGTTTCCCTGCGTTTCCCTGTGTGTCACTCAGCCTGTCAGGCAGGGCAGGGACCAGGTTGGTTTGTCACTTCTAGGCAGCAGTGCCAGCACTGCCCTCGATGCAGCAGCAGTTCTGCAGGTGCGGCATTGTGTCCCACTACCTGTGTCTCTGGACACAGGAGCTGACCTGCAGCTGGCTGTGCAAGCACAGCTGCTCCCTCAAACTTTTGAGTGTTAAAAACTATTACCCTCATTCTGTAAGAGTTGCTATTGCAATGCTTTGAATGTGCTTTCACTATTTTTTTTGCTACAAAAGTAGCTTTTTTAATAAAATGGACTATGGTAACCATCCACTGGGATATACTATCTGTGGCTTTTACTGTCCTGCCCTTTAGTTCTCTGGGGCTTTCCATATGAGCATTGCCCAGACCTGATCTGGCTGCCACAGTTTCCTCCCCTTTATTGAGCATTCACTGCCCACCTGGTTCTGTGGGGGTGTGGGGCTGAGTACAAACCCAGCCTGGGCTGGCAGAGTCTCCCTGCCTGCCGGCCTGCTGCTGGGCTTCAGTGCCTTCAGCACAGCTTTGTGCCCTTCCTGAGCAGGAAAGTGCCATAGGTAAGTACCAAGCTGTATATCTAATGTGTGCATGCATTCTCTGATAAGCAACACTTATCTTTGAATTTGTCCTTGTTATGGCAGTTGGTTTCTTCTGGAAAGCTAGGTTTCTTCTGAGTTGTATGTTTTTCTTAGGAAGTGAGGACAGAGAAACCTCAGTGTGGGGCCAGAGTTCTTGTACAGTCATAAAGCCAGAGGTGGAAAGGGCTGGTGCTGCAGCCCATACTTCTGCATTGTGCTGCTTGTTCTGTGGCACTGCAGCTATAAATGGGGAGAACTGAAATTTTAGTTCTTTTTCCAGCATTGGCAGGAAGAGTTCCTTAGTTTGACAATAACCCATTTCATTTTTCTTACATTTAATATAAACGCACTGTGTATGTAAGCAGAATGCTCTTGTTCTCACTATTCTATGCTTATTCACTGAAGCAAAACATTTGAAAAACAGTTAACACTGTACTGTATTTTCTTTAAGCTACTTTGAGTTCTTTAGTACTTGTGTTGAATGTGTCTGTTTGTAAGCCTGACTTTCTGGGCAGTAACAACCAAAGTTTGAAGTGTGCTTGAGGGAAGGCAGTGCAAGTCTTTGATTCTTCATCTTTATTTAGGAAGCTTGTTTGCTCTTTCTACCACACAGGTTTCTGCAGTAGTGGGTTGTGTAAGGTAAAGACTCTGTGATTTAAGGTAGTTATTGCAGAAGGTACTGAGGAGTTCACTCAGGTCACAGAAAGTTGCAATATGAGAACAACTTCTTTGTACGTAAAATTTTGTTCTTTATTCAGTGGATATTTTTTGAATGACTCAAATGTAAGTTGTGGATAATTCTGATTAGTCTTCCCTAAAATGTAAACCAGAATACTGAAAGGTACACATGCACATGCCTTCTTGTGTGTTGCAGGTGTCAGCTTGAATCCCTTCTGTATTAGAAATTTTGGCTAGTGAAAAAAATCTCACTGCATTCCCTGAACCAGAAAAAGATTACAGTTTTAATATAAGAAGTGATGTGTTTGATTACTTACTTTCTCTTTTAAAAATCTTTTCCGAGTAGGCAAAAAATCGAGCTGATGGCCCTGCTGTGTAGAAAGCTTGTAAGAACCTGGTATGTTTCACCAGGCAGAATTTGGTGTAGTGTCTGTCTCACACAGCTGCACAGATGAGACAGGCAGCACAGCACTGCGATGAGCTGTACACCCATGCATACACCTCTGCAATAGCTGGCTTGTCTAGTCACAGCTTCATGGCATCTTTGAGCTCTTGCTGAGGTAGCATGAGGAAGGCTTCTGCATTCAGGTAGACGTAGCAACATACTAGGAGGGTGTATGGTAAAGTGTGAGCTCTGTCTGTCTTTGCCAGTGCCACTTAAGCTTGCAGAATACTTTTTTTTCTGTGTTTACTCTTGACAGGATAATAGTGCAGGCTTGCTAAAAATAATTTGCTAATGTTTTACATGTGTAGTAAAACTCAAGTATGATGGCAGCGCTTGCACTTCTTCAAAATATTGCCCTAAAATTATGGCTTCAAGTAGGCAAAATCAAAATGTAAGCCTTCAACGATGCTAACCTGTTACCTTCAAGCTCCTTAGAGATGTGTTCAAGTAGTTTGTTGAGGTTACCATATTGTTTGTGCTGTGTCTAGAATTTGGCTGGATATTGGAAGTATTTTCAACTCTTTCTGTTGATTTTGAAATATTTTCTTTTAAGTGTGGAGGAGAATCTCCAGATAAGCTTTGCTTTGCATTGCAGGGGTTGGTACAGCGTACTCCCAGTTAAGTTGGCAGTGATACTGATACCAGATATGTGCTTATCTGAATCAAGAAGTTGGTGTGTATGCATGTTAAGTAAGAAACAGCACTGCTTTTCTTCCTCGTTCCTCTCTTACACATAGCAGTGAACCTGGGGCATATTCTTTCTCAATGTGCCATGTTTGCTGTCAGGAGTTTTTGCTGCTCACACAGTTGCTTATCCCTTTGGAATGAGCATCCTTATGTACACCAGTGTAAGCTCCTGTAAAACAAACTCTTATCTAAATTATTTGCTGTCACTGTTAAACAGGGGGAGGGTTTTTCCTTGCATATTTTAGTACAGATCCCAGTACAGCTAGGTATTATTTTTCCATCATTTCATTCTTACTTAACTTTAAGGAATTATGTGGAACTTGCATCACAAACTTTGACTATGCGTATATTTAATGTCATTTATAGCCTGATTAGCATGTGAGCTCCAAAGATTGGGATAACCCAAGGAATATGCTGCTCTGAAGAACTGAGGGAGTGGTTGCTGTGTCTGTGTGTATAGCAGAAAACATGTAAAGCAGTGCATTGTATGCATGTGTTCAGAACAAGAATCTTGTTAATTTTTTTAAGGCTACCTCCAAATTCTGTATAGTAATGGTGCCCTAAAAAGATCTGGCAAAGTACAGCATATTCTGTCAAGAAATGGATGTGATTATGAAAACTTTTATGTGTAACTAGATCTGAATATTTCTGAATTACAGTGTTAAAGCATGGGATTTTCCAAAAGAAAAAATGACTGTAGGATCTTTATTTTGCCTGTCAGTTTTTCATTAACTTCCTAGACCCCTGGCAGTGATTTAAGGAAACAAAGGGACTCTGCTGGGAGCTGTACTTTTCAGATCTCCAAAAACATTGAGATCTTTTTTCAGTTGTTTGTGTTTGGGTACATGTGATTGGTGAATCCTGAAGTGACATTTAGTGCTCCATAAAGCCTTTGTGTGCATCTCCTGCTTCTGTTGGTTAAGGAAAACAATGTTGTTTCAGTTCTTCTTAGTGTTGTCTAAATAAAGTGTGAAGGAATGGGAGGCCTCCAGAATCTGACAAAATATCTCAGCACTGACCTTTAAATAAAAAGGCGTTTGTTAGAAAATCCAAATTCTCTTTCTCTGCAGTTCTCTGTCATAAGTGATCTTGGGAGCTTAAAAGGTACTTTTTCCCTCTCAGCTTTTGGCTTTCTTTAGCTCTGTAACCCGAGTCACGAGTTGTGTTTTTCACATCGTATTTTTTCATGATAGCTTGGTAGTGGCCAGGCTCTCTGGAATCCTTATCATTTTAAAAAGTGGTACAGTTCCCATTGCTCTTTACCTCGCAACTCAGTATATGACTTGCTCAAGTTTCTCTGTGTAGATTTTTTTTTCCTATTTTCAGCTGCCCCATTCAGTAATGTTTTGGGAGTTAGTTCTGCTCAGATATCAGTTTCACTGTGCTTTAACACGTGTAGATATGGGTTATCTGCTGGGGATTCTCCGGTGCCACCCAGGGGAGGAGGAGTTGGCATGGGTTGCACTTTCATCCTTGCTCTCATTCTGCAGCATGAGGAACATGATGATGGAGGCTCATTGGCCTGTGGATTGCTGTGAATCCTCCATTGCTAGTTGAACTATCTTGTTGAAGTTGCAGCGTTTGTATCAAAGCAACAGCTTCTCTCATGGCAATAGGCTGAGTAGGTGAATTGTTCTTTTCCTCTTTCTAGATCCCAGAGGTAAATGGATGTTGGTGTGCTGCTATGCATGTCATGCTCCAAGCTTCTGTGAAGGGTTATAAATGGGGATTTCGAAAAACACCACTGAATTACTTGGTAATTAATTAGTGATTTTCTTGCAACATACCAGCAACAGACCAAGAAATGTTGATCCTGGCTTTTCCCTGGTATTTGATTTAATGTGATTTGAAGAATTCTTTAAGTATGTGTTGGTATCTCTAAAATAAAAAGCATTGCTGGAACTTCCCAGAGGAGCTGAATTAGAGCTGTTCATTGCTCTCCTGCCTACACACACTGCTGTGTAAAATAATGCAGTTGTTTCACAAACAGAGGGAGGGTTGTAAAGGTAGCTTCACTGTGACATGAAATCTCTTGAGAGCTTTCCCAGAAATATGAATATAGTAATTATATGATTAAACAATAAGGAAACTTTTTGGGTTGTGTGCTTCCCCGGGCTATTTACCTAACCACTAATTAACCAACAGGAAATTCCAGACCTCAAGTTTCATTATTGCTATACTAAACTGTGAAAATATAAGTGTGTTAATGAGAATTACATTACAGCCATCTGCAGCATGTTTTTACGTTGTGTCAAAACAGGAAAAACATAATATACCATCTGTTACCTAGACATATTATATTGCATAAATAACACAAAAAATATTAGAAAAGTCTTCCAGTTTGCAACTCAAGTTTCCTCTTATGTCATGTATCTTATTTGTAGCAACTGCTGGTGCCCTGATGTTACCACCATGACAGGAGTACGAGTTTACTTCTAGGGTATAACTTCCGCATTCTGAGGGGAAGAACTGAGTTTTGGGGGTGATTGTTTTGGGGCAGTTGACCCCTCAACTTTGGTGTCTTTTCCCTCAAGCACATGTGAATTCCTCAAACCAAAAGCTGATGATTCCCTTGCAATTTGCGGTTCCTTTTGTTTTTAAGTAAATATTTTTTTCTGGATGATGTTTACTAGTATCCCCTCTTTCTCTGAAAAGCAAGCATGATTTGAAGCATTTCACTGTTGTGCAGGTTTCTGTTGTGACTTTCAGTCTTAATGCTTTTATGCTCTTCTTTCATGGTTTGTTTTTTTTTCTTTTTCTTTTTTTTTCTTCCTTTCTCAATTACTTTATGTTCCTCTATAGAGTTTAATCCATGCAGAGTTTCCCAACTCCCTTGATTTGTGGTTCTGGAAAAAGAAAACTTCCAGTTGGGAAGAAAACTGGCACAGAAGAAAATACTAAAAACAGCAGTGGATTAATGAGCCGTATCCATAATGATTGAGATGAAATGTTACTGAGCAAGGCCTGAAATACTCTGAATACTTGCATGTTGCCTTCTGTGCTGAGTAGACAGTAATCCTTGGTGTGAAAATGAGGATAAAAGGTTTATTGAGATAGAGAGGTGGAAGAGTCATGCTGCAGTTTAAGGGAAGTCATGTTGTGGCAGGTAGCTCAAAGGATGGGTAGGTGGCCTAAAATACAGTCCTTTCGTCCTTGGAATTAGGGTGGTTTTTTTGGTTTGTTTCTCTGCAGACTCTGATGCAGCAAGCACAGTTGGAATAAAACAAGGAGCTCCTTGTGTAGTAGTATACCTACAGTGTAAATGTCTTATTTAATGCTACAGAAAAAACTTAAGTGCTATGCTGACCAAGTGGCTGAGGGGAAACCAGCTGACAGTTTTTTTTTCTCATCTTAGGGAAAGTTTCTGCTAGTCTCAAACCAAGAGCATTTGTTTGAGTAAAAAGTAAACAAGTGTGGCACATGATGGTGACTTTTGCATGGCTACCTACTAATCTGCACAAAAATAAGAGTTCCACAAGCCTCTCTGCTAGAATTTTTAGTTTGGTGTATTAATAAACTAGCAAAGAGGCTGAATAGTGACCTGGCAGTTTGGTTACAGCAAAAATCCGTCATTCGTGGTAATTAGAGGAAAGGTGACTGTGAAAACTTAGAAGAATTTTACAAAAACAAGTGACTGGATAATGAAATGAGATGAAATTCACTTTAGATAAATTCAGTAGGAATCTATTTGTTGTGTCAATTGGTAAATAAATGAAAAGAGAAGACATGATTCTGGCACTTTCTAAATCTGTAATGGCAATATGATGAACAGTTCTGGTCTCTGTCTTCTCCAGAAGGATATAATGGAACTGGAATAGGTTCAGAGAAAATCACTGGGTATGACTGAAGGAAGTATGTGGTGTTCATATGAGACATTGTGATCTGGTCTCTCTGCTCGTCTCCTTACATTTACTACTTGTGCTTGTACTGATCTGTTGTTTTCTAATTATTCCAAGTATGTGAAAGGAGAACATGCAATAGACGTTGTCTAATGGTACTGCACAAAATCTTTAGGCCAAATGTTAAATAATGGAAAAATAATTAAGTTCCCCTCAATTTTGAATGCTTAAACAGCTTTCCCTGTCGATGTGTGACTTGCCTAAGAAAAATTTGTGGTCTGATTCCAAGCCATTTGGAAACCTCTGTCTATGCTCTCTCCTCCAGTTCTTTCTGATAGAACAAAACTGTTCGTCTTTCCCTGGAGACTTACTTGTCAGTGCTGATCCATGACATATGAGATGTCATCTCAGTAGGTACAAAGCAACTGAGGAAAGAGAGTACTTAATAAAGCAGGAATGTAATCTGGAAGGATTTTTATTCTTAGCTAGTAATCCAGGTTTCCTGCTATTTCTTGCTACTTTCAGACTTCAGGTTCTCATAAATATTACTTAAAAAAAATAATCATAACTATTTCAGGATTACGTGAAATATCAGATTGTTTTAAAGTCTTTATAACAATAGAGACAATAGATTCAAAGAGCTTCCCTCTCCCCCAGACGTTTCCCTCCTGGATTAAAAACAAACAAACAAAAAATACAGATAATTCTGGACAACTTCTCCAAATGCCAATAACTGATACAGATCCATTGTGTTCCAGTAACCGTTACACTTTTTTTGGGAGGGTGTTTTTATTTTCCTCTTCTTCCACAGTACAGAAATGCTCAGTATTCTGGTTATCTTCAGATTCGCTTGTCTGTGATTAACTATAGATCTGAAAAATAAATATTGGGAAGTTAATTTTACTTCACTTGCTGGTATGTGCAAGTCTTCATATCTGTTTGGTCTCAAACAACTCTGTGGATTAGGGAGTATGAAGCAGCCCCGAAAAATCTGCACTAGACAAACGAAAGGGATCTCTTTAGAAACTTTTGTATCTAGCGCTGTAGTGTTGTATTTAGTAATACAGATAGTTGTTTTCTCTTGAAGTCTACAGGCACAAGAAGTAAGTTTTGTGTTTATGAATGTTCACATGCATTCCCTTTTGCTGCTAAGAGTAGTTGATGTTTCCTTTTTAGGGCATCTTTTCCAGTGCAGCAATGCCAAGATGAGTAGTTGAAGTAGATTGTTTTATGGGAAAAAAATGAGAAGAATTTGAAAATTCTAATTCTAAGGAAGTTCTAAGAAAATATTTTAATTCCCCTCCCTTAGATTTTATTTTGTAATACCCTGTCTAAACTCTTTTGGTCAGGTCTTTTAAAATTCTCAACATTTTCGTATATATTCTAGGAACTCATTAAAAGCAAACAAACAAACAAAAAAACCACTAGGGGCATTTTTAAAGTTGCAAGAAGGGAATTTAAGTAAATAAACAGTAGATCAAACTTGGTACTTCAGGATAGGAGAAAATTGGACATTAATATGAGCATTAATTGAACACCTCTAGCTGCAACCATTAGAGCAGGATGTAAATTAATGCTTCCAAACAGAATTTCCAGATGTTTTCTGCCCCATAGGACAAGCTGGCCACAAGGAATGTGTTGGTATCTTAAAGACCACACTGATAGCCTGTTTGTTTGCACTGAAACTTTTACTACTGGTTGTTTTAAGTCCCGCAGTGCTGCCTGGATCTATGACCCTGTTGACCTCAGCTTTTATATATATTACTAATATGATATATTATGATATTACTATCATAACCATAGTAACATAATGATAGTAACCAACCTGCAGGATGCTGATATTAGTACTTGCCCAAAAGAGTTTGGCTGCATTCCTTCCCATTACCTGGACAAATTGAATTGTAAGCAGTTTTCACACTTCTGTATACTTTGAGAAGAGACAAATGAACTGAGAATTGCTTTCCAAGCAGCTTCTGGTTATTCTTGACAATGGTGTCATGATTCTGTTACTGTCCTACTTCAAACACTGCAAAGTTTGTTTTCTTCCAAGATAACATAACTGTACTTCTGTTTGTGATACTGATCAGACTGTGTCAATCATTTCATAGGCAGTATTGATGACCAAATTAGCTAGATTTAGAGTTATTTTCCTCTGCAGTCCAAGCATTTCTCTGGTCACCAAAATCTGCTTATCTGAACTGTTTAGTTGGGTATCTTACTGATGGAAAAATGGGGAAAGATTTAAAAAAAAAAAAAAAAAAAAAAAAGGAAGACGAAAGAGTCCTAATTCAAAGATTTCTCATTAACGTTTTTTTGTAGAAAGAAAAAGGGCACAGAAAACAGGATAGGATTCTTTTTATGGTATCATAAAGACACAACAAAGCTACTTAGTACTCTTCTGAATTGGCTGAAGTAGACATGTCAGGATTAATGACTATACAAATCTCAGATGTACTGTGTAGGCTGTTTGGTCAGGTGGTGGGATTATAAATAGGTAGGCTTAATGATGTCAGTGGTAAAAGAAAGGAGTGACAGCGTGCTTGCCATGCACACGCTTGATCCAGCCCTTCTATCTACATATGCTGTTGAAAGAAATTCAGTTGATTTTAATGGAGAAGAGAAACCTGGCTTCTCTTAGAGGTAGGCAGAAAAGTAACTTAACCAATTTTAGCTGTTCTCCTGCCCCTGCCCCTTGTTTAGATGATCACCAGAATGGCTTCCAGGTGGTACTTTTATTCCCTTACTGGAGAATGTCAGTCTAGCAGCTATTGTGTTAGATATATGCAGGTATAACTTTGACATACAGCATTACTCTGCTTCGAGTAGGTTGGAATTCTGGAAATGTTTGCTGATGTAAGGTGACAAATATTTTGCAAGATGAAGGATGAAAGTATTGGTATTTACACAGCATTTCCTTGCTTGTTTGGTTTAACTTGCCTGAACTCCCATTGTGAGGAAAAATATTTACTGTAATTATGCATCTCTAGCAATGTTTAAGTCTATGCTTTTGTGGGGAAGGCAGATTCGTGGATAAGGTAGTAGTTAAGTTGTCAGAATCCAAATACAGACCTGTAAAAGGAAAGAATTAAAGTCTGTAGTGCTGCATTCAGAGAAAGTGTGTAATTCTTCCAGTCCAAGATACAAAAAGCTTTTTATCTTCTTCCTGGCTTGAAGACCAGGGTGAATAAAGACCTGTCAGTATATCTAAGTGGATGGACTGCTCGAATTTCAGTGCCGCGCTTTTGGGTATAGAAGTGTTTTGTCTGTTATTTTAAGTTTCAAGTTGCCACCCAGAAATTCAAATTAGATTATTTTAAACAAATAATGTATGGTGTGGATACATTACGGCTTTTCTGTCTTTGATTGACTTTCATTGTCCACCTAATGTTGATCTAAAGTTTTGTTTGGAAGAGAAATAGTTGTTAACAACTTGCAGAAGTCAATGCCTTTTTGTTTCTTATAGCAAGATAAGAATGTGCATTCATTTAGTATTACACAGCAGTTTTATTTATCACAGAGCATTAAAGCATTTTGATAATATCTAAATAGACTGTAACTGCACAATGCCGAGATGTATGTTGTTTACATCAAGAAAAAAAAAAGAATTTGAGAAACCTTCAGCTGAGCTTCATGTAGAAGTTGGTAGGCTTCTTGTGCTGAATTGTAATGTTCAAAACTCATCAGTGAGTTTGGAAAAGCTGAAAAGGGCAAGGAAGTGAATACAGTGCATCCCAGTCGTCAGAGCAAGTTACTCATCTGTATAACATAGGAAAGTTTCCTTACATTCCATATAGCAGGCTGCTGCTGCTGCTAATAGTTGTTACAGAAGTTAGAACAAAATTTTCCCTGCTCTATAGTTAATGCTGAATCCCTGTACTCTTTACAAAGACTTTTATTAATGGAGCGTTGGGGTATCCAAACCAGCTTTGATGTCACCCACCATGGTGCAGGGAGTCAGACTGCTTTGCAGAAATGTTGTCTTCTGTGTCTGTTGCAAGGTTGCAGTAAGAATTGATTTGGGGTATTTTGAGTCCACAGATGAAAGTGAAGAATGGAGCTAACAGCAGCTGTCACATGTAGAAGAGGATGAGCTGGGGGGGGACGATGTAGTGTTTCTTCAGAGCACTGAGTTGCCAGCCTGGGGGGAGCTCAAGTTAAAAGGGATGAAGGGGAAGGAGGTTCCCACAGCTAGCAATAGCAAAGGTGGAAATGAAAACTGCTGGTCAGGGTGATGCTAGGAAAGAGCTGGGGCAGCACTTCTGCTGTGCTTCCACCACCCAGCTCCCTGCACATCAGATTTGGGCTGTGGCAGCAGCACTGCAGTTAGGGATGGCACAGGGGCTACTCTGCTCCAAAGGGTAGGGATGTTGCTGCTGTGCTCTGGAACGTGTGGGGCCATGGGGGTAGCTCTGGGAGATGAGCAGGAGATGGGCACTCATGGCATTTGTTCTTGTTTTGCAAGGAGTGTTTGCCACAATGTTTGAGTAACATACAAGGTGGGGAGAACCTTTTTTTTTTTTTTTTTTTCTTACACCCTAGTTTTCAGGATAGTAACTAAGTTGAAAAATGAAAGTGTGGGGATTGTTCTCATGGAATTTAGTAAAGCTAACACTTATTTTGGTACAGCTTCCTAGCCTGAACTTAACTTTTTCCTCTTCCGTTTTCTTTTCTGTGATAAACAGCACGCCTCATTTTGCTTACATGGTTCTTTGCAAGTAGTATGTGGTTCTCATGCATGGTAACTCTTGCTTCTCTTTTCACATCCCATAACATCTGTGTAACTTGTGTATTGTTTTTTTAAAGCTTCTGCCTTAGGATTGAAAGCTTTTCTGCCTTCTCAGAGCCTTCCAGTGCTTGATGTCATGTCTCTTCTCCCATTTAATAACCCTCCTATTTCTTGGTTATGCAAATGTACAAAACACTGGAGTTTTACCAAACTTTTGGATGCCTAAATGGCCCAGCTGCTAAAAGAAGGCTGCTGGTAGCTGGAGAGCTTTCTGCCAGGGAGAAAGCTTGGCTTGTTCCGAAGAGCTGCCTGACAACCAGAAATCAGGGCAGTTCTTTTCAAAGTCGCATCATGTGCTTGGCTCAGTTCTTCCTGTAGTGGATCTGCAGCTGGGAGATAGGGAGGCTGCAACTCAAGGCAGCAGGGGTAAAGCTTTGCTTTTCTGCTGTTACTGCAGAGCTTCCTAGCACCCGGCCTGCATTTTTATTTATTTATTTTTTTTTGTATTGCCCACCTGCACCTATGTCAACACCTGTATTCAGGGCTCTGTGTATGGGAAGAAAAGAGTAGAATTTGTGTTAGTTTCTTTCCTGGCTGCTGTGGTACTGAGTGGTTTTTTCTTCCTGCCTTGCCCAGCCTCTAAATCCATCCAGTGTCTGCCTCCAGTGTTACTTCTAAAAGAGAATTTTGAACAGCAGAGAAAAGCCGCGGAAGAAAAGCTCAGATAAATTGGCAATTCTTTGCTCCATTGATGTTCAGAATAGCTGCTAAAAAACCTGTGAGCAGAGCCAAGTGTTTCATCTGCAGGCTTTGAAAGATGGTGCTGCTATACCTGCTTTCATGGCTAGTAGATAACAGCCAGGAGGGCAGATTTAGGTTTTGCTCTATTTGAGAGCCCTTAATTGAACTTCTCTTGCTGGTCACAGGGAAGAATATCTGTTCGTGTGTGCTTTTAGAGAAGTTCTTGAAAAAAGATTTGAGTTTGTTCCTAGTGGAGCTGACATATGTTTGCTTGAGTTTAAAATACTTGTTAGATTTACTAGTGTATCAAAGGTTAAGCTCCCCCTTTCAGATCAAGCTGCTCTTTGTTTTCTTTTCCTGTTTATTCAGCCAGTTATATATTACTCAATCACTGTTACAGATTTACTGTTTTCTCTTCCCTGCTCCTTCCTTTCTGTCAGATTGCTTTCATATACTGTATATATAATAAAGACCAAATGAGTCATATGAAGTTTTTTTAGTTTTGAATGCTGTTCAAGTTGTTTGACTTCTCTTTTGATAGCAAACCTGACTTCATTTTCACTTTTGATAATTTGTGAAAAAGTTGCAAGTGGGTATAAGTATCTGCTTATTACAAAGACATGTTGCACACCACTTGCCGAATTTGTATTTTGTGTTAGCATTATATATTTCACAAGTCTAAGATCTGAACCTCCTTAGAAGTAATGCTGGTGGAACTGATTTTTTTCCACAACTCTTTTTAAAAATTTTTTCCTTTTAAGAAGTAATACTGCTTTTGGCACAACAGGGTGTGATATAAAGGATTTACTTGTATAAGAAAGTGTTTTTCTAATTCCTTAATAATAATGCTTATGCTAATTTACAGTATAATTGTTGTTGTTATTATTTTGTCCTCTATTACCTGATAGGACTGCAAGCTCTCTTGGCAGCAGGACAATTCCTACACTTAAAAAGGAGCTCACTGTGTTTCACTGAGAAGTGTAAAGCAACACAGATTTCAGAGCTATCTGTGTGCAAAGGCTGGGCAGTCTTTCTTGTGTTTTAAGTGACCTTGAAAAGGTCACTGTAATCATAGTTATGATTCTGTTTATAAGAGTGATGAACAAAAATCCTTTTTTTTTTTCCCAGAAAAGTTTTAAACTCGTACTTGAGTTAGTTATGTTGAAGTTGGAGTTGGTGTCCCTTTAATGCTAGGAGGGCCACCATTAAAAACATGCTTTTCAAGATTGCCACTGCCATGGGGACAGACAGTCAGACGGGTGAATATCTATTCTAAATGGTCTGGAGGGAACTGAAGGATTCATTTGCTGCTCTCTTGCTTTCAGTCTGAACCACTTGCCCAAAGATTCCACGAGGCTTTCATCTTACTGTCATGGTTACGGTCCCAGACCAGTGATTTATTTCTCTAGCATAAAACTCCTTAAAAAACAAAACAAAACAAAACTTTTCTCTAGAACTCTGAGGCCAGTTAAGGAGGGATTCAGCGCATTCCATTGACTAGGAAAAGTTTTTTCTCTATTGAGAGATTTAAAAGCACATCTTAATTCCTGGGATGGCTTTTTCTCGATCCTTTTTTATTTATGGGAAGAGAGGTTTTTTTTGTTGGTTGTTTTTTGTTTGGCTTTCTTTATAGCAATCTCCTAAATGTAGACACAAATAAGAGAGCATCTTCAGAACATTTGTTGCTTGCTTTACTCACTGAGTAAACTTGTAGAGATGATCTTCTAAGATCAACTTGTTAATCATATCACTTGTAGTATCACTACTGGCATATCACTCAGCGTATTGGTTGCACAAAGCATTTTCCTTTTAGGAGAACCTTTTACTTGGTCCGTTTTTCTAGTATCTTTTTCTTTTGTTAAAATTTTTTAAACACTGGAATGAATTTGCAATATTTATCTTCTTTCCCACTTACGTATAGAAAGTATACTGTGAAATACTTCAGTGTCTCAAAGATTTACAAGATTTTCATGGTTATTTCTCTAACTGGAAATTGGAGTTAAAATGTATTTCTGTTCTTTTTCTTTATTTTTTTTTTAAATTTTTGTAACCATTGAATTGCCTGGTATACACAGTAGCTATACAATATAACTTCAGAATCTTCCCAAATAGCGAAGTGTATGAGTTTAGAACCTGAGAGTTCACACTTATCTGTGGAGCAGATACAACAAACACTTCTTTCATTTTGTTCTACATGTATCATAAGTCTGGCTTGAAGGGATAACCTCCCAAGAATGAACCATACTTGCCTCTCATTGATCCATACCTTGATCTTAACATCCAGCTGATGCTTTCATAGTAGAAATAAAGATACAGACTGTGTATCAAATGGTGATATTGATCTAGAGATGAAAGCCTAGTATCTAGGCTGATTGGCATGTTATATAGATGTCATGATGATGGCAGAGCACCCAGCTGCTTAATTTTAAGAATAAATATAATAATACTGTAGTATTTTAAAAATAATCAATTTTTTTTTTTTTTCAGAAGCCTGAACCACAAAAACAAAACACTGCAGAGGAAGTTTTAATATATGCATATGTATGGCATAACTTTTTTGTTTCTGGTACGGAAGCTTTGAATTACTGAAGTCATTCTACATTTTTTTCAAGTAACTAGTTAGAAACGTGTGTGCACAGAGGTAGAATACAGCAAGCAACAGTGAAAGATGGTTAGAATGTAGTGTAGATAGTTACATATGATAGTTTCATTTCCATTTTCTGAACGTAATGGCCGTTGGAGGGAGAGGAATGAATCTCTAGAACCTTAGAAATCAAATAAAAATCTGCTTTTGAGAATGGTTGGATTTTGTGGTGATGGTGTTTGTTTTTGAGGAGAACTCCAATTAACTGGAGTAAAGAACTTCCAGTCCTTTCTTCTCTGTCAACTTGAAACTTTGACTGGAAAAAAAACAAGGATAGGAATGAGTGAATCTTAGATAGAAAAGATAAGTCTCTGAAAATGAAAAAAAACCAAAAACAATACAAATGGCCTTCTGTTGTGGTATTAAATAAATACAATTTTAAATATGTGCTGGAAGGTGGACTCATCAAGTATTGCAAAATATTAAAATGTTTATGTGCAATAACCCAAGCACACACACTGTTGTATCTCTGTGTTATATCATTAGACTCTGACTAGTGGATATTATGCAATGGTTCCTCATACTGATGAACAGATATATAGGGACTCAGGCTTTCTCTGCCCTTTACTAATAGTGCACAGGATAACAGAAGATCATATGGTAGGATGTCTGCAAGACATTTTTTGCTTTGAATAAACAGATGCCAAGTATCAGATCAGAAGTAGAAAAATGCATAGAAGGTAAATTCTGTACTCACACACATGCTGTTCTGATGCGCTGGTGGTGGTAAGCGTGGAAAAAGAAACAGTCCTACTTGAGTGTTTTCATTTTGGTCTATCACAAGGTTATGCAGAGCGGATAAACAGCATCTCTGTAATTGCTGTAACAAAATGTATTCTGAAGAAGTGTTGTACATGGAGTAGGTATGTCAGTGCCATTGTTAGTATTCAGATGAAGAACAATGCAGATGAAAATTGAACTGCGTTTCAATAAGGAAAAGAAACCATCTGTAATTATACTGCAGATGAAAGTGATGCTATTGTATATTATTCCATTTTTCATATCTTTGATTATGTAAATTATCCTCAACTGGGAGTTCCAGCTTTCCAACCAATTTATGTCTTATGAAATACTTAGGTTTTTTTTTTCTTTTTTAAAGGGACTTCCGAAATATATAATTGTGATTTTCATAAGAGATATAAAGGCTTCTCTTCTCTTCTCTTCTCTTCTCTTCTCTTCTCTTCTCTTCTCTTCTCTTCTCTTCTCTTCTCTTCTCTTCTCTTCTCTTCTCTTCTCTTCTCTTCTCTTCTCTTCTCTTCCCTTCCCTTCCCTTCCCTTCCCTTCCCTTCCCTTCCCTTCCCTTCCCTTCCCTTCCCTTCCCTTCCCTTCCCTTCTCTTCTCTTCT
>JAPSGF010000048.1:1831218-1886340 GCA_035772895.1 Perdix hodgsoniae | reverse complement strand
CCCTTCCCTTCCCTTCCCTTCCCTTCCCTTCCCTTCCCTTCCCGCTTACCTTGGAAATTTGTTGGCCTATAGCTATCTGAATTGGACAATAATGTGGTGGTTGTCACTGAGCATTTTCCTTGCAAGTAGCATTTTGTCTTGAAGATATGCAGCATTGGTGCTGTGAAATCAGTTACATCTCTGGGGATTATGAATAAACAGCAGGAAAGTTGGTGCTTTCTCTGCTTAGTGTGCATGACAATCTGTGAGTATTAAAGATAAGTATTTAACTGGGAATGCTTATAGAGGAAATTTGTGGCTTAAATATTTAGCCTATGTATTGCCCAGAACTGATGCATTATTGTAAGTGAAAAACACTGAGGTGAACCTGAACTCTTGTTAACTGTTCTTTCACTGAACAGCCGATGTGCAAGATTTCAGCTGTCTGCCTCAGCTACGTAGCAGTGGAGCAGCACTGTTGTAATAATTGTAATAACTGCTTTGAATAAGAAGTCAAAGACAAGAAAATATCTAGAAAAAGCTTTTTTTGAAGTGGCCTCTTTCCTTCCTGGAGGTGATCTCAATGCTTTTTTGACTTTGAGTGGGGAAAAAAAAGTTCTACTTGTAGTTTTGGCATTTAGTAAAGTTTGCAATAAAAATTATCACTCAATCCTTCGTATAATTGTGTGTTTATAGTGGTTGCAGGGCAAACTTAGTTTGTTTAACAAATTTAAATCCATCTGTTGAACAGCAGAAAGCTTTTATTCCTCTACACTTAGTGAATTTTTTCAGTAACTGAGAGCTGACTCAATTGCAGTTGAGATCCCTTATGTCTTTTCCTGTGTGATGGCTTAAGTGATCACTATAGAAAATTTGAGAGCTGGTCCTAGTGAGATTAGTGCAAAATAATGTCACTAAAAGGGCTATTAAGGTGCCTCGGTGCGGTATCTTATGTAATTGTGCTCAATACTGGAAGTTAAGTGGTGTAAACATTAATACTCTTTGAAATCAGGAATTGAAGAGGTGGATTGTTTATGCTGTCGCCTTTGCTTATGTACAAATGTAGCAGATAGATTTCCTCCTTTTCTCCAGTTTTGGGAGAAAGTGATCCTTATCAAGAGGAAGTGCTGGAGTAACTGAAATATCCAGGTCACTGTAAGTTCAAGTATTTCTCATTGTTTTAAAAGACCTTTTGCGAGTTACTGGTACAAGATACTTTAGTTATAAAATAACACTGCTTGTTGATTTCTAATAGGATTTTTTTTGAAACTTTATATTTTTTTTCCAGTTTAACATCTAATAAATACAGTTTTATTTATTGTACCCAGACTTTTAGTTCAAAGAGGGCTTTCACACATTGTAATCACTGGCACTATTTGTTTTTTTGTTTGTTTTTTTTTTTTTTTTGCAAGCAGGAAACATGTTGATATACAGCAGCAGAACTTAATTTTGTAAAAGTGGGACCTGAAGCACTTAAAATGTTGTCTTTATGGCCTTGCATTTGATTTGAATGGCTGCACTACTCTTACTTAACAGTGAAATCTATCTATATTTTAGCTGGAAGAATTCTTTAACATCCTCTAGCTGCCTTTTCTGGGGCTAGGGAGCATTAGAAAAGAAAGCTGTTTTTTTTTCTACTTCATATGAAGAAGTTGATTAATGGATGACGCTCATGTCACAGATCAGTAATGGGTGGCTGGAGTTGTTTATCCCATGGTAAACTGGGGAAACATCCCTTGAGGTGGGCCGGCATCTCTTTGTCTATGCAGTCAGGCAGTTGGGGGAGCAAGGAAACAGGGAGCACCCACATTGTGTGGGATGCTGATTTGCAGTTTCCAGGGAAGTTTTGATTAAACTTTGTCATTAATTGATTTAAATTTCTATTTTAACTCGCTTTTGTATGCTGTGGTTAAATCAGGTGTATATTGATTCTTATCACAGCTCTTCTTTAATACTGTAGTAGGCAATAAAATAAAGTATGTTTTGGGTTGTTCTAACTTCTGGTATTTACTCTGCAAATTAGATTAGAATAGGTCTGCTTAGCTGCCAGCACATCTGAAAGCTGTCTGAACATGAAAGGTGCTGTGGCTGGGACCATATATGGAGCACCTTTCTGACCTCTACATGTTTACTTTTATATGATTAGTATTTATTCCTCCTTGTTATAATTGCATTTTATCATACTTAAAATTCAGAGAATAAACTGCCTTAACCATTCTTAACCATTTTTACCAAAATCATTAAAAATGCTAGGAGCTTTCCAGTAGAGATGAAGAGATGAGAGAAAACCAGGCATTTGCTTGGTTGATTTTTATGATGGATAAGAGTTTGAAAATGATTCCATCAACTCGGAGTTATTTGGATAATGCTGGCTTTGAGATTTTTGGTGTTTGGTCCCTCAGGGTACCTGAGAGAAAGCGCCTGTAGCAACTTCTTGCTGACTACATTGTGGAAAAGAGGAGGGGAGGGCTTGCAGGTTAAAAGTACTGCTGCAAGTGGATTCCCACCCCCCTGTCACTAGCTGCTTTTGCTCTGCACCTACAGATGTAGTAAGATCTGATGTTGTTTGCATTGTGCAGTAGCAGCTCTGGGACCATGCGAATGCAGGTCTCCAAAACAAACAAGCAAACCATGTAAGACCAAATGCAACTCTTTTGGGGGGAGAACAAGAAATGAGAGAATAGGTAAAAAATGAAGAAAAAAGTCCCTGTACCTGGAAACAGGAAATGAAAGTATGGGGATACCTGTTGCTTGATAAGACTCTGTAAAAAACTCGGTATAACTTCTGAGAACATACACTTGGAGGTTTCTCTTCCTTTGAGTGGATTGGGAAACGTAAACATGACTAGCCATAAAAATCCACAAAGATCTGTTATAGATAAGAGGGGTTTACTGTTCTTTGTTGGGGTAAGTGGAGAGTCGGCCTCACTGCGCTGCCTAACCCACATCGTGCTTGTATTCTTCGTAAGTGTGTCTCCCATCTGTCCAGCTGTTGCACACAAGCTTTGTCTCCTTTTTTCCAGTTCTAGCTCTCTGCAATGTAAGCTGATCGCTATAAATAAGCCTGCATTTTACTAATGGAGACTGCACATTTATTGATGAGTTTGTTTTGGGTTGAACATGATCTGTAGCAGTAGTGGAGTTCCAGCAATGAAATAGCATTTGTCTGCTTAATGGAAAATAGAGTCCACTAGCATTTGTGAACTTTGGCATGTAGTCTTCAAAGATTGAATTCTGAGTTCATTTGTGATAAATAACCTGAAGTTGCCTAAAGATGTTGAAGATGAGTACAGAAGGGGAAAGGGAGAATTGCTTTGCTTTGGACATGGATTTCTTTTTTTCTTTTTCTTTTTCTTTTTTTTTTTTTAAAGTAACATGTTACAAGGGCTTTTTGTTTTTGCTTTTTGATAGTTGTAATTATGTTGTTTTTGGCAGTTAGATGAAAGCTAAGGTTGTACAGAACAAACAAACAAAGAGGAGGAGTAAAGAACAGCTTGATTCATAACATGCTGTTGTAGAGACTGGAGCTGAATGTGCAGCTGACACCATGTGTCAGGAATCTTATGTGGAGGGAGGTGTGCACCAGAGCTAATTTGAAATATGAACAGAGAGGAGGCACAAATAATGATGAATGTTCACTGGGTGTGTTTGGACATTTAGGAGTTCTGATGAGTGGGGAGAGGCTGTGAATAGTTAATTATTCAGCACAGAGTTCTGAAGTTCAAAACTCCAAGTACTTTCAGAAACAGCTCAGTCATGTGAACCCTCGTTACACAGTCATCTTTTGCATTGTTGTTTTGGACCTTGTTTGTTCTTCACTGTAAGTGACTTTAAACTTTGTTTTGCCAAAAAAAATGTGTTTCTAATTCTATGCTACGTGTTTTATGTTACTTCTGTGGGATAAGTCCAAAAGTCAATGTTTTTTTGTTTGTTTTGTATTTTTTGTTAATGTAAACAAAGTTTGGTACAACACTGAGATCTAAATTGCAAGCATATTTTTGGAATGAATAGCGTGCTCATATATACGTTTGTAGTTAACTTTTAGTGAGTGTCTTCTTTTCTTTTTAACAAATAAATTCTCTTGAGGTAGTGCATGTCCATATTGGTCTTTTTTCCTCTAATGATGAAATTCTAAGTCATAGTATCTTTTCCTCGTGATTATATTGGTGAAATGTAAAATGCTTTGAAGGAAACATTGTACTATTTGTTGTAGGAAATAAGCCCTGTGTTCAGAATTTATAGCATTTATAGCACAGATTGAGATGTAGAAAATGTTCCTTTTGGGCCATTTTAGATTTTTTTTATGTTTTGCAAAGGTTTTTGTATGTATGCATTAGAAATAAGACTGGGAAGAAAAGTGAGAAAATAAATATAGGAAATCGACAGAGGTGGCAGGAAAATCTGGAAACCTTTTGTGACTGAAATGTCAGGAAAGATCAATAATACTGCTATTTTATTACTATATAGAACCAAATAGAGTAGAGTTGGTGGAATTTATTTAATAGGTTTTAATGATCCAAAGAAAAAATTGGAGGGGAAAAGTATGATTTTTGCCATGCCTGTCTATCCAATAGATTAAACATACAGTGCAATTTAGCTGTGTGCAGTGTAGTACAGTATTTCTGCTTATACTGATCCAGTAAGACTGTTTGGAGAACACTAAAATAAGGTCTTGACTTTTTCAATCTCAAGGGAGAAGAAAAGTAATTCATTTATTTTTGTAACGTAAATTTATAATATTAACAAAAGCTTTTAGTTTTGGACTTGCATTACTGGACATTTGTATTTAAACTTACCATACCAAAAACAAATCAATTTTTATTTGATAAGATAGATATTTTAGTTTGGTTACTTATCTTCTGTCACAACTGTCTGTAATTGTAAAATATTCTCATGTTCTTTCCTTGTACATATTGATTTAATGCCACGAGTGAAAAGAATAAAGTATGATTCATTCCTGTCTCAAGACTTGTTAGTTTGCAGATCTGGAATCAAATATTTGACTATTACCTTTTATCCATTTATTTCAGAAGAAAAGCTAAAGCACCTCCTCCTCCATCTGAAACCAGAACAGTCACTGATTGTCCATTTGATGACACAGAATCAGCCAACATCATCATGGAACAGAAAGAGAATGTGATTGATAAAGACATTGAACTGTCAGTGGTCCTGCCAGGAGATGTGATCAAATACACTACGGTTAATGGAAGGTATGTTATATGGAATGACATTTCTGTTTAATTTTCCTTTCCTACTGAAGTTTACTTCCACCTTTATCCAGGCTTAACCCACTCTGTAAAATATACAAGTTCTATATAAGACTGAGTGTTTTTGAGCAAATTTGAAAGCATATACTTTACCTACCTTATAGGAAGACTTTTTTTTTTGAAGCAGAAGGTCTGTATGGCACCTATAAGGATGCATAGATGCACCTGTAGTTCTTTTTCATCACTGCAGATCTTTAGAAAAATGCTGTTTGTGCAGTACACTGCATTTTCAGATATGCTTTTTCTTTGTCAGATTTTTCTGCTTCCTACTAAGCTACAAAGTCGTGTGTTCAGCACTTCTACTTATTGCCTAATAGTAGCCCTAAAAATCATTGTTTCATACAAAATATATAAAGCTTCAAAGAAAGCTTCTAGTTACAGCTTTGGTAAATTTTTTTTTTTAATAAATCAAATATGACTTGCTGAACCTGGTTTTAATTTGGAGTAAATATTTAAATCTGTTAATTGATGAAATGGACTGTGCATGTAACTCCCAAGTCACTTTTAGATCAGAAATTGACTGGGGAGTTGAAGTCATAAATCCTGGGACTTAACCCACTGAGATAATTAACATTCTCTTGCTGAGAAGATCCTGTGCAGACCCTTCTGTGGATCAGAGCAGTTGGAATGCCAGTCTGTGCTGAGTAACGTAAACACATAGTTACGCCTACCTCATGTTATAAGCAGAGTTACTGGCTGTAGTGGCTTAACTCTGTTTGCATGCTTTGTCATTTGCTAGAGTTGATGTAGGTATTTTTTAGATATCACACATCAGAGCTGCAATGAATGAATTTTTATGGATTATTACTATTTTTTTCTCCAAACTTCATCTGGTTTTTCAGGATAAATTAATTCATATTTCTTAAAAGTATTTCTTAAAAACAGATGTTCTTAAGTAATTCGTTACTACTGTGATACTTTACAGTGTTCTTGCTAGTAAGTTTACAGCAAGGAATATTTCTGTCTATAAATGTGCTTTCCTCTATTTTCTAAATTTTTTAAAGATAAATTCCATATGCTTACTGTCAAGCAGTTCTCCCCTTCTTCTCTTTGCTCCTTCTGTCCATGCTTCTGAGTACCACACCTTCCATATCTTGCTTTCCCCAGAACAGTGCCGGAAAGGAACATTGCTTATATCCTCATTCAGTCAGATTTCATTGCATACATGTATTTAGTGTTTAGGAAGTACAGAAATTTCTCAATCGGTTTTAATATCCCTTGGTTAGTACTTTTTTCAACTGGGAGACTTTGTGTCAATTCCTTAAATGGTACTCTGACAAATAACCTGCAATAGCACTCCCAGGCTCATTCACAATGAAGGGGAATACTGTGCAGGACCTGTTCTTTTAAAGTATCTTTTCTTCCAGCTTTGTCTAGAAGATTGTTTTTTGTGGACAGGAATGCAAGGCAGCACTGAAAATGACATAATCTGCTGATTTTTCTTGCTGGTAACCAGAGGTGGCAGTTTCAAAGCTTTGGAGGTGGAAATACCTTTTTATATCTCATATTTGGGGGAAAAAGAGAAATGGAGATTTGTACAATTGTGCTGCAAGAAACATCTCCACTGTTCTTAGGTGAAATTGGGTGGTTTGTTCCCTGCTTTGGAGTAGTGGATAGCAGGAACAAGATGCTGTGTAGGTAAATAGCCTTTGTGAGTGACATGCAGTGGTTGATCAAAATGGATCTATTGTATCTAAATTGGTTTCAGAGGAAAAGATTTCAAGAGAGTGTAGTTAAGGATCCTTGAGTTGTTTAAAGACAACTAAAGCAAAAAACTGAGAGACTGAGAACAGAAAGGAGGACTGAAATAATCGCTCATTGCTCATTTTGAAACTTCTGGCATAGGGTTGTTGTGTGGATTCCTTCACTTAAGCCTAGACACCAATCTGTATTTTGTAGTCGTTGGTGACAGTGATTCAGTTCATCTATTCAAAATTGAAGGATTTCTCGTAGTGTTCTGAGCAAACATTTATTTATTTACTTTTTAAAAAGTCATGATAGGAGCAGTGATTATGGGGAAAGTACGTGGTTCAGAGAAAGGAATTAACAAAGCTTCAAAAATTTTTAAAAATTATTTGTTTTTGAAATGTTTTTCTGTGTGACATTTTTTTTAATCTTCTCATTAGTTCTGAATAGAGCACAGAATTCAAGAATTGTTTGCAGCCAAAGAAGAAGCTGAAAAATAATTTGACAGATTTCCTTACTTAGTGACTTGATTGTCTTGTATTCCCAAAGTGAAGAAATGTAGTCTGAGAAAGATTTTTCTAATTAAAATAATTAGTTTCAATTGTATATGTTAGTAAACTATCTTACTGTTGATTTATTTGGAATTTGTGTGTTGAATTATTTTCTTGGGTTGCATGTTTATAGCTTTAATTTCAGACACGTTTCAGACATTAGTGTGGCTAAATTTGTTTCTTTACAGCCCTTTGAGTTTCCATTTGATCCGTTCTTGAGTATTTTCAGTCATTAGGGTTTGCTTAGAGAACTGTTGGTTTACTCTGTATGGTGAATAGCAAGCTTTGTGGTGTTGCCCTACTTTCCAAAATCTATTGTACTTACATTTGTTAGTAACACATTCTGGAGGGTTTGGTGTTTTTTGTTGTTCTTTGTCAAAACAAATGCCTTTTTCTTTTTAGAGAATAGCATTAATGAGCACTTTAGCCAGGGAGCTACATACTTAAGTAATCAGAGCTTTATAGGAAGCAAATTTCCTACGTGTAGGTTTTATGTACATATTTTTTGTTTTGTTCATCTTCCTGCCCCACCTAGTAATATTTTTGGTGGCTATTAACTAAGTTTTGTCTGTTCAGTGGTGTTTTTCATTATACTCATGATGAGAAGACCTTGCCTCTAAAACTTGATTAGGTAGGAATATATACTTAAAAAAAAAAAAAAAAAAAAAAGCAGAACGTAGAAACTGCATATTTTCTTGAAACACTTGATCCAGTATTTAAAGTGATATCTTTAATGGTTGGTTTTGAATTTGACTTGCTATAAACATAACATAGTTTGATGTATTCTAGATGGAAGTTCATTGTAAGTGGGACAACTATTAGGCAGTTCTTGCTGTCATATAGTTGTGTGGGAATAACCAGAGGAAAACAGATAAGGAATGGAGGAGTGCAAGAATACCTAAATAATGTAATGAGTTCAAAGTAATTGTGAACAATAATGTTACTGAAATTAGATGAATAAACACGAGGAGATATTATACTCCAAAATTGCTGCTGGGCTCCTCTTAGCTCTACTCATTCTGAAAACTGTTAAATTTACTGCATTACATGTACTTCTGTATCTTCATTCTTGGAAGAGTTTAGCAAAAAGTAGTTTTATGAGTTTTGGAGAATGTGATTACAAAAATTTGCTTTTTGTATCATTCTAAGGAAATCTAAAGCACTTATGGGTGGCATCTTGGCCTCCAACAGAGTGGGGAGACTTAAAGTCTGACATCCCCTAGTCACACAAGTTGTTTTTGGAAGTACCAGTGGAAAGCAAATTTACAGTGAAACATTGCCCTTATGTACTAATTTGCATGTACTTGTCTGTTTATGGGCAGCTATGTTTCTTGCTTACTTGTCTGCCACTATTTGTGACTGGTTAAGGTGAGGGCTTGCCCCCTTCACCATGGTGCATTTCCACTGAAGGGCTCTCTGTGACCTTTGCCTATGAATTCCTATCATACTCATCTTCAGCATTCCTACATTGCTCCTGCAGCTGAAGACCATGGGAAGGGCACCTTTTAAAGCTAGACAGCATGTAAAAAATAACTAGGAGAAAGGGTAGCTTCTTGGGTAGCCTGGTAACCAGAAGGCAGGCAGCACTTCTAGTAGTGATGTGTTTTCTCTGACTGCCTCCTCCTACACCAGCCCACCTCTAGTGAAATGTGCATTTCTAGCTCCTTATCTTCTCTAATGGAAGGGAGTGAGATGGATGCAGTTGTTTTGTTAAGGGTTAAAAGTAAGAGAAATAGAGTGGTCCTTCCTCTTTCTGATTGGACCAGGCTCTGACATGTAAGTAAAGAACTGAAATAAAGTCTTTTTATAAAAGAAAAAACAGTTTCTTGTCATTGTTGTTTGTTTTTCATTTAGTTCTCAGTGCATTTCTTATAGTACTTGCAGGCTGATATACATCATCTAGATGAGGGCATGGGAGTTTATTGCATTCTTTTATATCTTTTCAGACTATTTGATAGCTGTTTTCTGTCACTTTATAGGGAATTATTTCTCCATGGATTTTGCCTTTGTTATTCCATCTGCTGTTTTCTCCTGAGGCAGGGAATCTCTTCTACCACTTAACCAGGCAGAAGCTTTCTGTTGAAAAAGAAATAACTGGAAGGAGCTGTGTGTGCACCAGGGAGTCCAGCTGAGCCACTAGAATTTAAAAGACAGGATGCTTAGGGGATGCACAGGACTGTTCTTTAAGAAGAGGTGAAAATAGGAATTAAACTCCAGGGTTTATTAAAGTGGAAGAAATAATACTGCAATGATTTCTAAGCTTCAGCCATTCTTAATTCTTTTTTCAGAGCTGGACTGTATAAAAAGTCTGCTAAAATTCATACTTAATGTATAAATATATTCATAATCTTTGTCATCTAGGATTCTGCTTAGCTTGACTCTTCAAAGATATCTATTTCCACATTCTCTTATGCTACCAGAAGACTTCCATCTGTTGTAAGATTACATCTAGAATTTAAGATTTTTGATAAAACCATACTAGCTAAGTCTTGCATTAATTTTCACTTAGACACTTTGGTATTCTTTCCAACATATCATTTGATTGCTTCAAACTTCTATATTATTTTCATAACATCCTTGTGAGACAAAGTAGGTGATATATATTTCCCTGTTTGTAACTGTAACTGGGAGCTGTGGAGGATGTCCATGTGAAATTCTCCTTACAAATGATTATGCAGTGCCAAAAATTACGACTCATGCTCCAGTGACCTGGTAATTCTATAACTGTATTTAGTTGGCTGTAGCGTGCAAAGTTAGCATATTCTCCTTATCTTCAGTGCATTTAATATTTCTATTATACATCTGTTTAAAATACAACTTTAATAAATTCATTCCAGTGGCCACTGGGAATGTTCAGCCTATCTTAATACGCTGTTTTGTGATATTTTTTTTCCCCCACTGCTCACTAAGAGCAAAAGGCATACTGATAGCAATCATGTATGTAAAACGCATCTGGACCCTGGACTTGGTTCACTGTGAAAAGGGCATCTGTTGCATCTCACAGATTTTATCAAGAAATGAGATTCAACTACTGTACTGTGATTTAGCTTCTTCCCCTTTATCTGCGTGGCTCTTGTTTTGCAAACCCTAAATCCTTAAAAGATGACTTACTCAAACTTCATCTCATCTGCTTCTTCCGCATGGCTCATGCTGAGGATTTCTGTAAATTTATGTCTTTTGGAACCTCAGAGTAGATACAAAAATTTTAAGCTTTGGAAGAAAACTGTTCTTTACTGAATAGAAGGGCATTCATCACAACTGCTGCAGTTCCCACTAAGGGTCAAATGAGGTAGCTAATCCGCATCTCTGTGCTGGTCTCAGGAAAGCATCTCTTCACATAAGCAGAAATGCCCCCCTTTGCTCTAGCTCTTGCTATACTTCTATATAATTTTCATTGTAGTGATTTATAAGTTTCATTTTAGTCATCTTTTTTAAAAATTCATTTTTGTTTTTAATTTTGTGGTTGTAATTGAAGATATTTAAAATCAGTGTCTGATAGTAATTATTTAATCATGGAAGGGTAAATGCTTAGCATCATACTTTAATAGCCTGCTTAATTGTCATCTGTTATAGCTGTTTGATTTGTATTTGACAGGAAGCCCATGATGGACTTGCTGATCTTTCTCTGTGCACAATATCATTTAAACCCCTCAAGTTACACTATAGAGTTGATATCAGCAGAAAACAGCCAGATTAAATTCAAACCTAATACACCTGTGGGAATGCTTGAAGTGGAAAAGGTGATTGTAAAACCAAAACAAATCGATAAGAAGAAACCTGCTCCAGTGATACCAGAGGTGAGGACTAAAATTATAGCATAATGAGAAACTAGAATTACCATTGTATATTGTATTCAACAACTTAAGCTGATAGCTCAGCCTCTTGTTTCAGATTTTCCTGTTATTTCTCATCCTCTCACCATGCACCCTTGTGAAAATCTTGTCAGTGTACTACTGATGACCTTCTAAAGTAAAAATATATCTTAATTTGTTGTGTCAAGGATCTTTGCTGCCAAAAGAAAGAAACATCACAATATTATTTGAGATCCTATGCCTTAGTGTCTATCTGAACATTTTTGAAGATGGAATGTGGCTGAATACATCCTTCTGCAAATTGAAAATCAAAAACTTGTAACATCTGTCATGCTGTGTGCAAGATTATGGATATAAAAAAATATAGTACCCATACAGTCTTCTGAATACACGTTCATTTTCCTTTGTTACATGCTATGTTTTTTTCTAATAACGCTGCTTTTTTTTTTTTTTTTTTTTTTTTTTTTTAATATGCCCTCAGGAAATCAGGGGCTTTTAGAAGTGCTAAAGCAGTTTCTGGGAGTTACCTAACTCTGTGTATCCTTCTCTGTCACTATAGAAGAATACTGTGATTTTTTTTGCTGTTGCTTTTTTTTTATGGTTTTTCTATTTTTGTTTTATTCTATCTAAAACACACGAGGTCGGGGTGCTCTTCAGCTGCCCTTTTAACTTGGTTCTGTGCACACGCTTTGTGCATGTACTTGTTGCTCATTTGCTGTCTTCTCTAGCTACCTAGTGTGATAGTATGGCATTCTAGTCCAGTTGTGTTCCCTGCTGAACAGACAAATGACAGATGCTAAAGGAGCAGGCTATTTCAAGTGTGCTTTCCTTGGCTAAAAAGGGAATTATAAATGATTTCTTAGTTTCTCTTGTATTGTTACTGAATATATAACGTTGAATCCGGGCCTAGTAGGAATTCTGGTGATTACTGTAAGACTGTTATGAAAATGCTGGTTGTTTCAGAATTTGTGCAGGATATTTATTGGAACTCTCTTCTCTTTAGCAAACAGTAAGGGTAGTGATAAACTACAAGAAGACACAGAAGACGGTAGTAAGAGTTAGTCCGTATTCCCCGCTTCAAGAACTCATACCAATTATCTGTAGTAAATGTGAATTTGATCCTTCACACACTGTGTTACTGAAGAATTATCAGTCTCAAGAAGCCCTTGATGTGACAAAATCTCTTAATGATCTTGGACTAAGAGAATTATATGCAATGGATATCAGTCGAGGTAAGAAAACTTAAGATATCTCTGATAACTTTTATTATTGAAAAAATAATTACATATTTCCATAACACATACTTTTTGCTTTGGTGTGAGTGGGTTTGGTTTGTTTGGTTTTGTTTAAAAAAAAAAAAAAAGTAACTCATAAAGAAAATAATCTCTCACAATTCAGTATGTGCTTAATTGATCTCCCACCAAATTGAAACTGGGACAAGTGTACCTTTACTTATCCCAAGTAAATACCATAGGTGGTCAAGTATAAAGCATCTTTTAAAAAAGATCCCTTTCTTTTCCCTGCCTTTTCTCAAAAAATATCAGTAATGCTGAATTTCCCTTAGCTTATAGAGAACATGTAAAATTGTGATAAGTTGAGAACAGAAATATCATAGAAAAGTAACTTTGTTCTATAATTTTGAAATATTAGAATATTGTGATAATGCTTTTCACTGTAATTTGACTATTGTTTGGTAATTTCATATATAGGTCATGAAGGAACAATAATTATCTTTTTAATCGTGGTCCAACAGGGACAGTATTAACTAACTTGTCTATATTTGTGTACACACTCTATTTCCATTCTATTTCTGCTTTTTGCTGTAGCTGTAAGACTATCTTTATTTTACCATGCTTAAAAATTACTTCCCAAAGGCCAGTTATCTTGAACTGCAGGAGAATGTCAGATTTGGAAATTACATCCCTTTTCCATGGAGAAAACCATAACAAATTTATTTATTTATTTTTTGTCACAGGAAAAAAACAAAAACAAGCAAACAGAAAAAAAAAAACAAAAAACAACTGTTGCTTAAATGCTTAAGTATTGTTTGAACTACATGCACCCATAGTGAATTATCTTCTTTGTCATCTGACTACCACTTTCTTCTACAGACTGTCAGAGCTGCCTTTGATGCAGCATGAACTGTGTGTCATTTGAATGAAGTAACAGCTCTCTCCATCCTTAGGAGAGAATGCAGGGGAGTACGCACTTCCCACAAGGCAGTGCCCCATTAGGAAGTTCAGATATACTACAACTCATTCATACCAAGTAGTTTAGCGTTTCCATTTTGCATACAACTTAAAAGCTTGGAATTTTTCGCTTTCTTCATGAAAGTAAATGGTGAGGTGTACCTTTATATAACAATGTAAATCATGTTTTAATCAGACTATATTTTCATTATATTCATTACTCTCCATGCAATCTGCATTGTATGCCTTCAGGCTTGCTTTTAAATTTTATATTGCGTTGAGTGATAAATACATGCATTATTTTCTTCAGTTATTTTTCCTAACATAAGATTCAGCTTGGTTTTCTGTGTTTGTAACTTAAAACACTGCATCCTTCATTCCACTGGATATTTTCTGTCTTTCTTTTTTGTCTGTCTTGTAGCCACGTCACCAGTTGACTTAAACTTGCCATCCTTGAAAGGTAGGCCTTACTGAAATAGGCTGTAAAACTGTAGAACTTGCATGATGATATTACTCTCCTGTAATATCTGCTTAACTGTGACTTCAGCAATCATCTCTGACCTATCATAAATGTATATTAAAAAAAAAAGTACAAATGTATATATGCAACTATGTGTAAAGTATTTTTATTATTATGATTTTGCTTAGATTGCTTCAAAATTTATACTTGTTCTTACATTCATCCTATCCCTGTGGTGTATTGCTACTGCATTCTGCTAGTTACTGCATTTGCATTCAGTGGGATTCCCTTATGAAAATAAAATCTAGTAAAAATTACAGAAAGACAACCTCTGTATTTACAAAATGTCGGTGTGAATAAGGGCATGTAAAGCAGGATAAATTCTGCAAGAATTGATTATCTTTACCATGACTGGCATTCCAGTTAGATGCCAGCACCTACCTATCTGATCTTCCAGTGGTGCATTCCACATGGAGGCCTGTACCCGACCTGCCCTCCTTCACACCGCGCTCTATTTAAGCTGTTAGGAACTGTGACTTGGGGAGAGCTGATGCTCTTTTCCCTCCCCTAGCCTTTTCATACAAACTGTAGCATTTGACAAGTGGGATGGGCTGGGGTAAGTGCTGGAGGTATTAATAGCAGCTGAAATTCATCTATTCCGAGCTCTGAGAAAGGGGGAAGAACACTGATGGTAGGAAATGTGTTCATTTTACAGCTTTTAGTAAAACTATTAGTATAAGTGATTTGTGATGAGCTTTGTATATTACTCCAGAAGGCTTATGACAGGCAGAGAAGTAGTAAGAATGCAGGAGAAATAATCTCTGTAAGAAATAACATCTAGAACTCTTGTCTCCTATTTTAGACTCCTATCATGTGTCTGAAAACTCAGATGTTTTAAAGGAGAAAGAAAACAAAGGGTTTTTCAGTTTTTTTCAACGAAGCAAGAAAAAAAGAGAACAAGTAAGATATAACTTTGTATAAGCAGAATTTTTATAAACATACTCATAGTGATCCATCCATACTGTTGAATGTTTTCCAGAAAGTTTAAGTAACATATATATATATGTATATTTTTTTTTCTTTCACCCAAATCCCAAGACTGCCAGTGCCCCAGCAACTCCATTAATGAGCAAGCCAAGGCCAACATTTACCACAAGATCTAGCACTGTTAGCAAGCAGTATGATTCCAACACTCTGCCATCTGAAATGCCGAAGAAACGGAGAGCTCCTCTACCACCTATGCCAAATTCTCAGAGTGCCCCCCAGGAACTTGCAGAAGTCAGGACAGAATCTGATACTGTGAAATCTAACAGTCTTGACAGGAATGAACAGGTTAGTAGCATTTGTTATCAGCTCTAAACTTCTTGGTTTAGAAGAATTGAAACATCAATAATATACTCATTGCACTGCAGAAATTCAGCCAATGGAATTTTGGGAAAAAATGAGACGTTATGCAATATCAAGCTATTACCACTATTGCCACTTAAGAATTCCAATTAAAGCTCAAGACTAAAGTTATCACTTTAAATTGAGAATAACCTTTTTTTCTTGTTTCTTCTTTTTCTTTCAAACCAGAATCTAAAGATGGTCTTCAATAAATGAGGTTATCTGCATGCTATAAAGATAAATTGTAGAACTAAATGAAATACAAATCTGAGGGATTTATTGTTTATTAGACTTGGAGGGAAAAGAAAGAAATTTCAAGCTGTGACTTTGTTTATATGTTGATTTGATTGTTTACTGTTGTGCAGGACCACAAGAGAGCACTGTTTAACATAAGTTCTGAATTTGTGTATTCTATCTTGCTGAAAAGTTTTAACATTAAAAGACAACTGTTTCTTTTTGTATTCTAATAAAAGGAACTTCTGGGGGGGGAGGGGGGGGTGCTTTTTTTCTGCTGGTTTTGAATCACTCCATTTACTTGGATTTATTATTTCATACTGACATTTTTTATTAATCTAAAGTGATTTGACAGAAATTGAATAACTCATGAAAAAGATTCCTTTGAAATGACTCCTTTTTAATTCTGATTTGCTTATTACACTGTTTTTATTGTGTATTTCAAAGCTTGGGACTTAAGTGTGTGTGAAGATTTGCTGTACTTTGAATTTTTTTAAATTCATGTAAAATATCTTTTCTTTTTACTATCTGTAAGAGCTGCTCCTAAAGTAATGCTTCCTATTTTATTATATTGATCAACAACCTCAGAGATGGATGTTGGTGTTATGGCAGTAGAGACTGAATCTTCCTGTTGCTATTCAGTAATGTTTTGTGGCTATGCAACAAATGGCAGCAGAGGGGCAGTTTGGCAGAATGGCATCTGATATGGAAGTGCATATGAAGCAAAGGTGTGTCGTATAATTCCTCCATGAGGGAAAAAAATTGCACCCATTGGCATTCATTGTCTCTTGCTGTACATTTATGTAGACCAGACAGTGGATGTGAGCACAGTGAGGTGATAGGTGGTACATTTCAGCCATTGGTACATTTCAGTTTTGGCAGCCATGCGCAGTTGTTGCACCATAAAATGAAGAGCATCTTGATATGCTCATCCATGAAAACTGGTGGACTGTGACCAGGGAACTGTTTACAGAACTGAATATCAGCTTCAGTGTAATTGGAAACAACAGTGGAATATTGCAAAGATTGCAGCAGGTGGGTCCCACAGATGCTCATGCCAGAAGAGAAAGAATACCATACGCAAGTCTGTCAGGATCTATTGAACCAATATGAGGCTGAATGTGATAGTTTCCTGTATTGCATTGTTAACCTTTGCTGAGATGTGGTAACACCAGTATGAGACAGAGTCAAAGCAACAGTCTACAAACTGAGACAATGTGTGAATTTCCTGTTGAATAAAAAGTTCAAGATGCAGCCCTCAGTGGGTAAGGGTGCACTGCCCTTTGGGATTGGTAAGGTGTGATTCTTCCAGATTTCCTGTATCTCAGACAAACTCTCAACTCTGACGTCTGCATTACGATGCTAACTAAGCTGAAAGCTTGAACTTCCGTAGTCAGGCCAGAGAAGACAACAACCTTTTTCTTGCAGAACAATAACAGGCCTCGTACCAGTTTGAAGACTGTTGAGCATATTGCCAATCTTGGCTGGACTGTCATACTGTACCTTCCATGTAGTCCAGATTTAGTGCTTTCTGACTTCCTTCTGTTTGTGCCAGTGAAGAATGGACTGCATTGGCAACATTTTCCTAGCAAAAATGCCATCATAGCAGCTGTGGAACAATGGGTCACATCCAGGAAGGCAGAGTGAAAAATCAGTTTTGTCTTGATAAACTCTTTGCCTGATCTTGATAGCAATGTGCCGAAGTAGTAGCATTAGACAGCAGTGAAACAAGGCCAACTGTAAGAGAATGGTTTCTCGCTGTTGTCTTTCTGCATATTGTAGTCTTATTTTCTCATGATAAAAGAAGAAAAGGGTTTTTATGTTTAACTTTGTTTCTCTTTTCTTAAAAAAGAAACTACTTTCTCTTTATGTGAACAGTTGCACTC
Organism: Perdix hodgsoniae; assembly: GCA_035772895.1. NCBI lineage: Eukaryota > Metazoa > Chordata > Aves > Galliformes > Phasianidae > Perdix > Perdix hodgsoniae. Next base: position 1,868,890 of record JAPSGF010000048.1, on the reverse strand, counting down.
TGATATGAAAATTAGATTTTTTTTTTCCCTCCTCAATTTCAGAATGATTACGAAAGTAGTTTTTGCAGATGTTTTCTTACTTTTAGGTGAGAAATTAGTATGATGGATGTAAGACTATAGCTTTTACAAGTTAAGGTAGCATGAGTTGTTCATTCTTTGTAGACACAGATGACCAGTACAGCTTAAATACTGTTTTTTGTACAGTAATTTCCAATGTTAAATCAAAATGGAAAACCTCTCCCTTACATACTGTATGGAATTTTGGGCAAGGTGGCTCTTGCATGAAGTATGTTTAGAGCTAGCTAGTTTAAACATATAATGCAGTCTGTCTATCTTCTGTTTTCATAAAAGTGGATGCAGTATTCTAGTAATAGCCATTTTTAAAAACAAAAGCGTTTCTTTTAAGTTGCTATTTTTCTTCCAAATGCTTTATTTATAGAAAGTAAATAGTGATATATTTATATTTATTTTTCATGAGTATTTGTCACCATACACTGTTTCCATTTATTGTAAAGAAGTATATGTAAACTATGCTTGGATAGGAATGAATATTTTTAGTTAAAACATGTACGGTTTAAAATGATGGATAGAACATCACAACTGTAGAAGTACAGCTTGCTTTTATTTACTCAACTGTAAATCCCAAATAAATTGAAATCTTCAGACTCCCTGTTAGAAAAGAAAAGAAAGGAGGAGTTGGTGGAGTAAAATAAAGGGGTTAGAAAGCAACTAGAGCATAAAGTGTTCCTGAAGAGGTTTATTAGTCACTGTCATGGAACAACTTGGAAGATTGCTAAGGGGGATGAGTTCCATACTTCAGAAGTTAGATCAGAAACTCAGTAAAGCAAGGACATGGCACGCCCCATGAGCCTTAGGAGGTCTTCATTAGAGCCAGTGCTCACTGTGGGATGACAGTGCTTAGAGCTGCCCTGTTGTTTCTTGCTTAAGTTTGCCTGAAGACCATCTGATACCATTTTGAAATGATTTGGAATTGATGTGGATGTCTTCTATATAAGTACCTGACTTTCTTCCCCTTCTGTTTTATCTACCTCTTGTACCAGCGAGTTTTAAAGCTAGGGAAAAGGTGCATGATTTAGACAAATAATAGAAGCGATGAGTAATGTTGGGTATTTGTACGAAACACTGTCCACTGTGTTTTTCCTAATATATTCTGACATATTCTTCCCCTGTATGGCTTCTTCTAAACTTGGTTAAACTTGGAACAAAAGGGATGCTGGTAATACAGAAATACAAAAACTGTAACTCTGTATGTATGTATGTATGCTTTTGAACACACTAAAAATACTCCCCTCTATTCTTTCCCCAGTACTTAACGCTTTTCTTCTATTTCAGCTGCAAACTACCTAGGTTTACTTGGCTTTCTTTTGCTTTTTTGAAATGTTAGAAAGGGTCAGGCATCACGTCTGCTGTAACCTAGAGAGGCTGGAACATGGGAAGCAATGATCTCTGTAAGTGTTGGCTTGAGCTGGTGTGGGATTTGTTGCCAAATGCCTCTGCACGCATTTGAGGCTAAAATTTCTCATATCCATGCTTGTTTTCTCCAGAATGAGGAAGATGTACAGTATGAAAAGAGGAAATGTTCTTGTTGTGGAAGTTAAGTCATAAGTGTTCACTCCTGTTTCTCTGTTAATTACTTCAGGGATGCTAACCTGAACTTTAATTAAAGTGCAGCTGATAAAGCACTGGCTTTAGTTGTTATGACAAATAAATGCCCAGATGTACATTCTAAAACTTTGTCAAATATATCTCAATACCATTCTTTTTTTCCATCTGTTTAAAGTACTATTTTCACATTACAGTCTTTGTTAGGATTTGAAAGCTCTTAATATTCATATGTTGAATAATTCCTTAGAAAATCTGTTCAACACTTGAACTGTAACTGGAACATTTAGTACTTTATCGAAATCTCTTTGCAAACCGTTTATTTCTTTGAATGCAAAGGGCAGTAGAGAGGCTTATAAAAATCTTTTAGGAGCATTTGTGCTCTTATACTGAGAACATTATTCCCCTCCCCACACATACACCCTTTCTTGTTCAGGTGACATTTGTTTTGCTGAGTGAATGAGCACAGAGCTACATGCCAGCTGAGTCAGCTGAAGGGAAGCTGTGCAAAGCAGATGAGGGTGCAGACCTCTGAACAGAGCAGCAGCGTGTGGTACACAACAGAGGGGCTGCAGCCTGGAGAAGTAGATACTACAAGGAGAGAAACAGAACCAACCCAACAGCAAGACAGGAGATGGTTTAATAATAATAAAGCCCTGTTTGTGGAAGTAATACTAAATTTGGCATTCCATCCTGCAGAAATTCAGATGCTGAATACCATTTATTTAATCTCCTGTAGAACTGTTTGGGAATGGTGAAGGAGAAACTATAAAGGTGTGAAGTGATTTTTTTGTGTGTGCATGTGTGAAGTTTTAATCCAGGATCTGACTTGCTAGAAAATATTCAGTCATGCAAGCATTTTTTAAGTACCATACCCCCTGCTGTTCTTAAAAGAACATTTCACCTTCTGCTTGGTCTTTTCTACTTAAAATTTGGAGCCCCACTTTGATATAAAAGATGCGATGCTTTGACATGAGGGTGATTGGCAGAAAAATCATGTGAACATTTTGCATATCTCTGCTTCTTACAATGCAGTAGAGTATTGAAGTAGAGAAAAGGAGTCTGGGCGTGAATGTAACACAGCAGGTGACTAAGTATCCCAAGGGCAGCTCAGAGGATGGATTTTGCCATCCAGGATCATTTGTTCAGGTGTTCTGCTGAGATGTAGCAGGAGCTGCCAAACACTGCTTTGTGGGCAACTTGTGCCAGTATCTCTTCTCTTGTAATTTTCTTGAAAATTTTATTACGTAGGACCAAGTACTCTAGCTTTTTATCTTTAATATCTTCCTTACTCTAAGGTGTATATTCCTTTTCTAGCATTAGCTTGATAAATAATATTTTATTCCATGGATGTTGGCATGGTCAATAGTTCTGTTGTCAGTGATCTTTTTGAAAGAATCATCTGGGGAAACAGAAGATTGTAGGCGTACGTATGCCATCTCTGCTTCTTGATATTCTCCCTTGTGAAAGTTTCTTCAGCATGAGGCAAACTGCAGTTAAAAGTGGCAGGCAGATTTACAGCTGCTGTCTTTTGGAATTGGAGTGTATTCACATATCTATTTAAAGATCAATTGTACTGTTGCATCATACAGAAGTCATCACTACGTATCCTATGATCTTTGTTTTTTAATGCTTTTGATTATTTGTAAATTAAGAACTCTGTCTTCTGCTATGATAATATGAGGGGATTATTACAATTGAACATCAGTGGTTAGTATAATTATTTTTATTATGATTTATTGCAATTTAACATGAATAGATGTTATGATAAGACAGTTGTACTTTCCAGTATAACTTCTGAAAGATGGCATTAGAGAAATTTCTATAAAAGTTCAAGTATTTTAAGTAGAGTAACAAAATCCTGTTAGTTACATGTCCAATTTAATTAAGTGTGCTGTTGAAGGAACAGGGAAGGAAACACTGTAATTTCTGTTGTGTCTAACTGAAGGAAACGTTCTTTCATAATTAATTTACCTAATTTTGAAGTTTGAGTTTTGTAGAATGGCCTTTGTAAGTTATAAAGGGAAAAAATTCTCTTTTATGTTATACATAATAGCTGGCTGTTTTTTCTGCTGTGTCTTGCATCTCTAGGTATATATTCAATTACTCTAGAATTGTTTAATTTTTATTTTAATTTTAATTTGAAGTAAAAAGGTCTGAAACATCATATGTTTGGCAATAGGTGGACAATCTCTCTTGTTCAAATATATATTAAAAATACTTTTGGAGATTAATTATAAGAGCTATTCTTCTGGCTTTCATTACTAATAATCATTTTCCCACCCTGTCTACCTTCATAGGCCCCTTCAGGATTAGTAAGAAAAGGTTCTCTGCCGCTCAGTGACACAGCTTCTGTGAACTCCCTACGGAGGATGAAGCGCAAAGCACCCTCACCACCCTCTAGAACATCAGAAGATCAAAGTGAAAGCAGTAATGAGACTGGTAATCTTTTTATACTCTTTAATTAGGAGGCAACAGAAGATATGGCAATTTGGATAAACATTAAAGAAATACTGCCCAATAAGATAAGAACTTTAAGTAAAAATATGAGTGTTAAAGATCTTTGGATTTTAAGGAAGTGGTAATGCTACTTTATGAGATTGATGTAGTGTGAAAAACACAAGTTTTAGGACATACAGATTAGTATCAAATATGCACACTCACCCAATTAGTCATTGTTAGCTTAACTATAGCAATTGTTTTTGTGTTACACATATGAGAAGATTTGCTTCTCTGCATCAGAGAGGAATTAATAGAGGGACCTAATTAATAGGAAATAGACCAAGAAGAAGAATTTTTGTTCTTGACTTTTTTTCTTTTATAATTCTTTCATTTGATCAGAAAGTCAACTCTCTGAGGTTCAAAAATACCTAAGGTATGATATTAAAAATACTTGGGAAATGTAACAAGCATTGGTTACTTAAGAAAAGGAGCATTTCTTGAAGTACTCACCAGTCTGTAAGATATTAATTTAACACAGAAATGGAGAGCAGTACTTGTTACCTGACATGTTATATATTACTTTTTCAGTAACAGAGTCCACAGAATCAGTCCTTACTGAAGTGGAAGGAAGAGCTGCCAAAATGCAGTCTGAAACAGGTTGTTTTTTTTCCAAATGTATCAGTTAAATGTATATCATAATAAACTGTTACAAGTCGTAATAATAAATTTCTGTACTGTAGATACAGGTATGTAGATAAGTACATACTAAGCTTCAAATCAATTAACTTTTCAATTGAAAGATGAATAGGACTTCCTATAATATTGACATACAGTAAATTTTGTATTTGTATTGATTTCTATGCTTCACATTTAAGAAATTAAACATCCCCTCTTTATTCACAAGACAAGGCAGGAACAAGATAGAATCTTGATGACTTTTGTATATCCCATAACAAAACGTTCAAAAGCTAAAACGCGGTCTTGTTTCCAGAATCCCATTGTGCTGCCCTTAAGATGCACAATCTTAGGGGTAGGAGAAAATTTGTGCTTATTTTTTGGTTTGCATCTGAACAGCCTTTGAAAGCATAAGTTATACATGTGACTCAACTGTATGCATACATAGTTCTTTATAAATTATTTCATTTGCAAGGTGCTATGGAAAAATATGTATAAGCATAGCTATTCAAAATACAATTCTTTAGCTGCTGAACAGTATTTTATTGTAAGGTCTTAGTTTTCTTGTTTGTATTACTAACTGCTGCTATTGGTAAGTACAGTTCAGATACAAGACAGAGGATCTAGAATTCTAAAATTTTGTAAAGCATTTAGAATAATCAGTGCCAGTGCAATTTGGAAAAATTAGTTTTCTGTATATTTCACTAAGGATGAAATACATGAACACTAAGCATGTGGAACTAAGATGATAGGCACTCAAATATAATAGCTTTCCAACTAATTTATTGGAATTGTCAGTCAAAATGATGGTCGGAGTGGTTAAGGAAAAAAACACATAAATGTGCCTAAAGAAGAATAAAAAAATGTCATCTATTTCCTTAGGTCTCTGGTGAAGGGGAGAAAAAAAAAAGTAGAAAGATCAGTCATCAGGAAATTTGGTCTCCATTTGTGACATTTAATAGAAACAATAGCAAGAAAACACTTTGAAGAATGAAGTGTATACTTAATAAATAGAAAGTATTAGCTTCTGTTGTGCAATGTGAATTTGAAAATGTGATAAAGATATGAATATTGCTTTTCTTAGTTTTAGCAGAAGAAAGGTGGTGAATTATAATTGAGTGTATTATTCTTAACATTTATTAGTCCTTAGTTTTCTATGTTCAAGACCTTATTCATCTACATGTGATGGATATAACATGAAGAGCAAGGTTATCATTTAATATTAATCTTGTTTGTTGTTTTCTTGATCTTGTTTCTGTCTTAAGGTAGATAGTTAGAATTTCTTAATTTTCCACAAGTGTAGTATCTTAAGTGCTGCACAAATAAGCATTTTTGAGCTTCTTAACAATAGCTTGATCACTTTTCCATAGACTTAGTAACCTCTGTTTGAGGTATTTGATTTCTTGTGATTAAATATTTATTGTGTAATATAGAAAGAAGTGGAAAAAAATAATCATCCTTGTTGGGCTTAGAACAGTCTGTGTGAGGCTTGGGATTTACTTCCACAGTTACTGACGTTTTTCATTCTCTAGTTCTGTTTTGTGCTGTCTTGTATTCTTACAATTCTTCTCTGCTGGAGGCTTAGTGCAATGCATTTTCTTTACCGTAGAGCTGAGTTACATAGCACAGTGTCATTTCTTTTTGTGTTTTTTTTTTTTTCCTCGTGGGATACTACTGCTCTCTGGTGGCATCTCTGAAACTGTCTAGAGGCTCTTTATAAAGGGTCCTTTTAGTTCATGCTGTGAGAACCAGTATTCACCTGCAGCAAAATTAATCTTGCTACTCTTGAGTTAATCCTAGTCTGAAAATTATTTATCAAATTTGGACACTTAATGTAGATAAGATAGAATAGTCAGTATCTCTTCAATTGTTAAATTGGGTATAAATTTAGTATTACATTAACTCAGTAGTTTCCTCTGTTCTTGTTAATACTACTTGAAGTCAGGGGTCCAGAAGCATTGAGTTTTTGATCAGCTGTGACTAACATTCTCAAAGCAGTTATGTTGCACATTTCTCCTTTAGCAAATAAGTAAGGAAATTTAAGTTATGAAAGTAAAGTTACCTTCTGCCCTACAATGAACCATTATGAGTGTTCAGTAGGGGTTATTTGGTGTCTTAGTATTGCATGGTTGCTAGCGCTGTGTACATTAATTGTAACTGTGCTGTATAGTTCAGAATAGGCAACATTTGCAAGCAGACTGCACCTTGACAAAACTGGTATGAAGACATGTAATGGAATAAACATTTAAAGAAAATTAATTTGAACATTTGGAATTATAAAGAACAATTTATTCTGTTATATTTTTTGTCCCTCTTCCCAAAGCTTAATTAATGCTTTTTCATTTTTTTTTTTTCCTAAGGGAGAAGGTTAAATTTTTAAAAAGAAAAAAGCTGAAGATTTTCACATGATTTCCCATTAAATAAATCTCTTGATATAATGTTCTTGGTTACAGATTCTCTTAAAAATCTTTTCAAGGAGTATAGAGCTAAGCAAAGCCACTGCCAGGTTTACATGATGTGGTCAGGCTTTCTGGCTTATTATTATTATTATATATGTTATTTGCAAGTGTATAAAGGCACAGAGAGAAATGTCATCCTGTTACCTGTTGTATTCTTACAGACTTAAAGGATACATGTAGTTGGTAATGCAGTCATCAGGTATTCACAGTGACATGGTGTAGGTTTCAACAGTGTTCTTTCTGAACTATTTAAAACTCAGTGACTAATGTTCACAGAGAATCAATTGCACAAGACAAAAATGCAGTTTATGTTATATACATATTTACATAGAGAATACATAGGCAATAGGAGTGCAATGTGTATCCAGTGTTGCCAGAAGTAACTCTTAGTGATATGTTGCACATAAAACTCTAAAGAGAGATTTGGAAACAAGTCATAAAATCCAAACTGTTCATCAGCATGATGTAAATGAAGGATGGCTGTCACATGTTGTGAATGAATTTGGTATGTAAACACTTCATTCTGCTGCAGCACTGGCAGCCTGGATCTGTTAGTAACAGTTACAGACTTAAAACTGATAGATGAAACTAAGCAAGACTAAGCAAGTCTGATACTCTGCTGACAATGCAGTAGAGAGAGCACTTTATAAAAAAGTATGTAGAATTTATTTTTGTTTTTGTTGTTGTTTGGAATTATACACTTGTAGTTTAGTTTTGGAAGTGATCCTAGCACAGCAAGGGATGGACTTTAATGTAAATTGAAAATCACTAGGGTCTCCTACCCACCCAAGTGAAGTTCCCATCCCATCAGTATAGGAATAGAAACTTAAGTGTGCTAACTTCACCTTTGTAATACTTCTTCAGAGCAAGAATGACAGAGATGACTGCACTGATTAAGCATAAAGCCATAGCAACTCCAGAATTATTCTGTTTGTCTTGTTAGAAATCCTGGCTGTGCTTTATTGTATAAGTCAAGATTCCACAAAGTATTAGACTGAAGGTCTTAGTCTTTGTTCTATGGTTCCAACAACATTTTGATTATTGATGGCTCAAGGTCCATGGCATCTAGGAGCTAACCTGAACCTCTTGGATGCGGCAAGGTGCTGCAAGGCCACTTATCAATTGTAGTAGTTTTCATCATTTTCAAGCATAATAGTTGTTACCTGTGAGGAAGAATGGTCTTGAGAGCTTGTGAGTTAGTCTCAGCAGATTTGATGTTTGCCAGCATTCTGCTATCACTGAAATCTTCCAGGACATTTGGCTGCTTGTATGATTTTATCCCGATTTAGAGATCAAATAGTTGGGTGAGGGAGGGAGGAAAAGGGCCTTACTGGTTGTGAAGTCTGAAGTCCTTTGATATCAACACATGTGCTTAAGTAATGTGGAAGGAGGTTCACCTGCACCATTTTGCAGTCTTGCTCCTCTTTCCTTGGAAATCTAGATTACCTCTGCACTCAGCTCCATGACATTGATGACAGTGCTCAGTCTGCAGCTGCAAAGCATTATTACAAGAGAATACTGTGAAAAACTAACTAGAATTAAATGGTAAAATTTTTGACTTTAGTAGTTGCCCTGCAAGTGTGAATGAGTTCAGTAATACCATTGCTGAACTCTAAGCTAATGACTGTGCTGGAAAAAGAAATGTTTTTGTTCTCAGTGAAGACTTTCTCCACTCACATACAGTTCTGCTTTCATTTTCTTTCTTTAGTGATACTTCTACAGAAGTACTGGGTCTGCTGAAGGATAATGTTCTGTACAGTAAAATTGGTCAAAGATGTTTTTTATTAAAGAAATATGCTTTGGGTTCTGCCAATTTCCAGGATTGTTTGCTTCAAGCTAGTGTTTTGTTTTCAATCTTAGCCTTTTTGTCGAGTTGGATCATGCTTTGAAACTTGCTGATTCAGCCCTCTGCAAGGCCTGTACCTAATAGGTATTGATGTATGCAAAGCTAACAGGAATACTTTACTCACATCAGAGTGCACTGCTTATATGTGCCTCTGTTATTTCCAGTAGCTTTCCATGTCACCATATTGCCATATATAGATGAAATTATTGTTACGCTGTTTGTTTTGCAGAATGCGACTTGCAAAGCTTAGAGGTTAATTGTATGGTCTACCCACTAATAGTTGACAAATGTGAATCAGCCTCTTGGTGTAGGAAGATTCCTGGCAGGAAAGTAAAGCCAGAGCCAGTCCCTCTGGAAACCAAAAGCACTAGATTTATTAGTCTAACATCAGTTGCACTGTCTTGTGTGTCCTAAACTAGTAACTAAACCTTTTTAATTATGGTCTAGCTGAAAATTCTGCTATTTTTATGAATTAATGCTTTTCCATGTATTTTTAAAAGTTTATTTATTTACTTATTTTGCACAGAACAGTGCACAAGACTCATCTAAATGTGTTTTGATATCCTTGGGATGGTTATGGAAAAACTTTGATAGTGGTGAACAGGCTTGTTCAAAACATGGACTAAGTTCACATTTGGTTTGATTTTTTGTTCTCTGATGTACTCTGATATAAAGGAGCCATTTATTTTAAACCTCATTGGAGAGCTAATGAAAGTTGTTAGAAATCTGTGTGAAATAAACTGCCTGTCTTCAAGATATTTGTTACATATATTTTTATCCATACTAATTCAGTTATTGAATTAAACAAAGGAAAACATTATGCAGTAGTTACAGATGCAGAAACAGATGGACAGTGGCATGACAATAAGCATATCTTCATGTAAAAAGATATTTGAAAAGAACTAGTATGAAATTGAAACGGATTCTTTTTATTTTCCTTTTTTTTTTCCCCCCATCCTCCTCCCTATATTAAGGGAACTCCCATTTTCCTTAATTAAACTATTTAAGCAGGCTTCACAGTCCCTTCTTGTCTATACACTGAAGGTGTTTCCTTTTTTTTTTTTTTTCTTTTTCTTTTTTCCCTACTCTTTGTGAGCTTAGGTGCAAGGACCTCAGAATACAGCCTGGAAGAAATTGATGAAAAGGAAGAGATGAGTGTGCAAGAGGGAGAGGAAAGTGGAAGTACAGATACCTCTCTCACGACAGGAGAGGCTACTGCAGCCTTCAGCTCTACGGAGGTACCACTGGAACCTGAAAGAAATGATAGTGCTTCATCAGTTCCTGTTCCTGGCACTGTTTCTGTAGACAACTCACAAAGCTTCAAGGAAGAAAAACAAGAAAATATGAGCACAGATGGCAAGTAAGTACGCTTTGTGACAAAGAAAGGAGCATTGGAGAAGGAATGGGGGAGGCAAATAAAATGCAGGGTACTGTATCATTGTGGAGTATAGAATAGGGAATTGTGTGAAAGGAATGAAGTCAATATGCTTAGCTTTCATTGTAGCACATATCTGGATGCAGTAATTCATGGAGCCTTTCAGCATAAATCACAAAATGTTCTGCTGGCTATTCTGGTTAGACCATCTTTTCCTTACTACTAAAACACCCAGACTCTGGAACAGCTGAGCCCATCTCTAAAACATCCAGCATTATTGGTAGAGTACTTTGCTGTGGAGGGGAAGGGAATAGGGTGGAGTAGAACAAAGTGGATTAATTATTATTTAAAAGTTCATTCATATAGTTGGAGGAAAACAGGTATATTTACTACGCTGATCTATTGCTCATCTGTTATCTTGCTCTGTTTTTTTTTTCTTTTTTTCTTTTCCCCTTCATCTGCTAGGTACTTGTCTTGACATATCTTGATTCATCTGCTCTCAGGAAAAATAAGAATTGACACATTATTTTCCCTAACCACTCCTTTTCTCTTTTGGTGAAGCTGTAACTTTGCCCTGTAGCATTTTTATTAAGTCACTTTTCTACTTTGCAGGTTCCCAACGTGATTTAGTGCCTGGTTCAAATCAATGTTGATTGTCCTGAGAAGTCCCATTCTGTTAATGCAGTTCACTATTTATGTGTTTCCTGAGGCAGTTGAACTGGCTACTGTTTTAAATTGCAAGAATTATTTCAATTATTATACTGAAACCAAAATGGAATGCTATAGTAGCTAGAAACTTTTAAGATAACACGGAGAGCTTTGAATTGAATTTCAAGGGTCTTTCTGTCAATTCAGAGCAAAGTAGGTCTTTGCAAATTCTTTGGTGTTCTGTCCTGAGTACTGTGCCAGTTGCTTGGGTGTGTCTGCTCTGTGAGGAACTATGAGGTGGCACCTCAGCCAAGTGTCATGCAAATTATTAGAACTGTGTTACTGTGCCAGTTTGGACAACAGTCATGCGGATATTTTCTCACTCCTATCCCCTGACTTTTAAGAGCCTTTTATGGCCTATAATACTGTTAAGTATCATCTAAGTATCATCACTGTAATTTCAAGGTTCAGAAATCCTTTCCTTCATGAAATATCACAGTGATGAGAATGAGGTTTAAGGTTTCTCTGACATTTGTTTATGAAAATTTTCTGTTAATTCAGATGATTTAAGATAGGTCTGGTGACTTAGATTTCTGACATTTTGTGACTTTCTTTTCCTTTTTCTTTTTTGGTTTGTTTTTAAACAGTTCAGCCTGTTGCAAATTGTTGTCATTCAGTCCCTTAGCTCTGTTCAAGGAAATGAAGATAGGCAAGAGTACAGAGGGCAGGAGCTTTAACATTCTACCTGCAAGTTTTGAAAGCTTCTGTTTAGCTGTTGTTGGACATTTACAGTCTTTTACACTGTACAGGCAACATGAGGATGGATAATTCATTATTTGAAATGATTCAAAGCAGGTGCTTCATTTAATGGCAGTGATTCCTTATGATATATTTGATGTGGCAAATGAATTGGAATTTTCATAACGGCAGTATAAGTTACTACAGAAAATGAAAGTCACAGAGATAGAAGTTTGAAGTTCTGATAGTTTTTTAATGAGAAATTTTAAATATGTTGGCATTTTTCACTTAACTTTTGAAGTCATATACTCATTATTTCCTGAAAAGAGAGTTTTTTTCAGTGCTTATGCAGTTCTTTTGTCCCCTGTGATCATAGGACAAACATTGCATGCATTTGCAAAATGTTTAGTATGCAAGTAATGCATTTTTTTGCATACTTCTTGAAAGGGACAGAACATCTTTCATTAGTATTTCAAAAAGTCTGTACTGCACAGTTCATAAGCAGTTGGTGTCTCATGCAGTTCCCTGCAGATTATGCTGGAGACAAAAATCAGAGATGTTGTAAATGTTGGAGGATGTCATAAGACTTCACACTAAGAACGTTGTTAAGGAATGGTAAGCCATTGCATTAGTGATTTACTGAAACTTGAGTTTTAACTAGAATGGGGCTTGTTCAGAGTGGACAAACAAAAAAAACTGATCATGTTATGCATACATGGCAGAGTGAAGCTGAATGTCATTTTGGTAAAATATCATAGCGGCATTTCCTCTCATTAAAAAAAAATAATCTATTCTGTTTATTGCTCTAATGTTTGGCAGAATGATATCTCCATCTGTGTTTGGAGAACATTGCCAGTTCTCTTGCATCTATTCTTCTGTTTACTGAAATGAATGATACCAACATATTTAATGTACTGTTGTGCTTTGCAGAGAACTACAGACTCAGATAAGCAGTGACCAAGCTGCATTTGAGAAAGACAGGAAGCTTAAAATTTTGGAACAAAATAAAGATTATGGTGAGTAGTCCTTTAAGACAGTTAAAATGCTGTCCAGTCTTGAATTGTGATAATTAGATTATTTTCTTTATACTTCCTCTACCTCTGGTGTATCTGAGATGAGGTGATAAGAACTGGTAGCACTTTTGTTGTTGTTGTAAAGCTAACAAAATACTTTTGATATTAAAATCATGGAACAAAAGCCACAAAGATGGAACGAAATAAAAATTGCAGCTGATTTAGTACTGAATAGACTTTGAGTTCACCTTACTGGTTCCTATTATAATCAACTGAAATTTATTGGCACTTTTTAAAATGATCCAATAGTAGTTTTTTAATTAATTCATGCATGACCCCAGAAGGCTGATAATAAAGGAATAATACCTGAGTAAGAACAGAATTATTCAGCAATATTAGGCAAATATAACTATAGTTTTTAAAAGTAAGTATTCAGGAAAATAATAATAGTAGTGAGGAGCTAGTCCTTGTAGTTAAATTTGTTGGATGTTTGGAACTTAGTGATCTAAGTGGGAAGGTTAAAACTTGGCATTTGTATTAATTTCTGGAATCTTTCTTTTAAAGATCACAGTGATAGAACACTCCTTACAACAAATGAAGAAGGGGGAGAAGAGCAAACAGCAAAAATTAAAACAGTAGATTTTAGAGAAAACAGCAAGCTTGAAGTTGACAGACTATCAAACTGCCAAGCGTCTAAAAATGACATCACCATAAGTCATAGGAATTACACTCAACTGATTCCGGGAAAGCAAGATGAGAAAACAAGTCAAACCAGCCTGGACACTGTAAAAACTCAGGATGTTGCAATTCAGACAGGTCCATTGGTTAGCAATTTGGGAAGGACTGCACAGAAAGAAACGTTTGTCCCTCAAGATTATGAATCATCTACATTCAAAGGAAAGGTCCGTCAACACAATACAGACACAAACAACCCTGGTCTTCGGATGATGCAAGGAATATGTAAGAATGAAGAAATTTCAACAGAACAAAATTTTCAGAGACAGGAAGTTTCATATGAAAAAATGATACCCATGAAAGATGAAAATCATATTTGTACAAATGGCAGTAATGTTTCTTCACCAGAAACAATTGCAAAAACTCCAGATGGGTCTCCTATAAGGGGTTACCCTCTTTATAGACAAGACATGAAACCTAAACCGAAGCCTGCTAATGAAATTACAAGAGATTACATACCAAAAATTGGAATGACTACTTATAAAATTGTGCCTCCTCCAAAATCCTTGGAAACAATGAAGAGCTGGGAATCAGAAGCTACAGATTGTAAGGATCAAGAAGTATCTGCTTCCAAAAACTCTCTGAAGTATGAAGACACCAAAGAATTCATAATGCAAACTGAAATTCCTCATCTTCCAAAAAGGACAGAGCACTTACAGACTGGTCTGCAAAATATACCTGATGGAAAAAATGATCTGCTGCACAGAGTGAACAGCATTTCTGAACGTGGGGTGCCATCTGAAGCCAGGGTTACCACTGAAGTCAATCAAATAGAAACAACGTCCTCTAAACAGCATGTCCCACTGATGCTAAGCTTAAGTAATTCAAATGCTTCTTCTGAGACTCAGGAGAAGTCAAATGCACTAAGTCCTACAACTAAACCTAGCTCTTTTTATCTGCAGATGCAGCGAAGAGTTTCAGGTCATTATGTATCATCTGCAATTGCCAGAAGTACCATTTGTTCTCCTAATTCCATTCAAAACGAAGTTAAAAATACAGAGATGGAAAAAAAAATCTCATCACCTGATGAAACTTCTTCATTACAGACAACATGTAGCTCTTCTTCTCCAGCAGATGAAGAAAAAGATGATGATGGGAAAAAAATTGAATCCTCTGCTTCTCCTGTTAAAAACAATAAACCACCAAGTTTTCCCTCCTGTCAGCCAGCACCATTGAACCTAAAAACTCTAAGAACTTTTGCAGTTCCAAAACCATACTCCAGTTCGAGGCCATCCCCTTTTGCACTTGCTGTCTCCTCAGCAGTCAAAAGATCACAGTCATTCAATAAAACACGTACAATCTCTAGCCTGGCGCCAAGAGAAGAATTTCCTGTTGAACTCTCATCTGCCTCTTCTGCAGCTGAATTATCCTCAGCTAACTCCATGCCTCAAGTGAAAATCCCTTCCTTACCCAGCATCACGGGAGGGCCACAGAATAGTCTAATGGATAAGGTAGACTTTATTAAGTCTAATATTTTTTTTATTACTGATCCGCTGTGATGTCATCTTCTGCAGAGCAGAGACTTTGGCTTATCTCTGAACTGCCTGCTTATCAGAAAGTGCTGTACTGATACAGTGTGAACAAACTCTGGTGTTTGGGAGTAGCACAGCATTGTAACAAAATAACTAGAAAAAAAGGGAATGCTAGCAAAAATGAATACAATCTCATTATAAGTACTAGAAATAATTACTTCTTGCCATAACTAGCATCTAAAACTTGGAAGAGCAGTAAATTAAACAATCATTTATACTGTATACACCTGCTTTCATGTTCAGAGTCTTTGCACTTTTATGGTTTGGTATGTTGTTTTCTTTAATTTTGAGTAGTGTGATGAGTTTTGGTTCAAGTGATCGTGGCAGAAACACTTGAACCAGGCATTAACTGAGTGAGAGAAACTTTAAAAAAAAAAAAAGTCATAAAAATCAACTAAGGTGTTAATGTTGCAAATGTGTAGGTGGAAATATACCATAATTCAGAGAGCTGTTTCAAGCTGTTCTGGGAGCTTGACATATCCATAAATCTGTGATGTGTAGATGCTGGCTGTCTTGTATATTCTGTACAGATCTGCAGTACTCTGACAAGAAGCAGTACTATTTGAAGCTCTGTTTTTATAATGATCATTTTCTTCAGGCATGGAAGTTAGAGGCTAATCTTTGTTTGGTAGATTCAAAATACAATAATGCTTTTCTTCCTCTCTGCTTGTGGTTCAAAACACATTGACAAACTTTCCAGAGTGGCTTCTTCTGCAATGTTTTATGTCAAATTTAGATTTTTCATACAAATGCATTAGTAAAATAAATGTTGAGGTGATTATGGCTTTTATCTGGGAATACTTTATAACTGATCTTTGTTAGATATTTAAATTCTCAAGCAGTGCTCAATTATGCTACAGTGTGGTGTCAAGGGGCCTAAATTTAGTTGGTGACATTTTGGAGTAAAAGCCTGTTAAGTCATCAGGAAAAAAAGAAACAACAAAAAACCAATGGATCTCAACCAGTTGTAATGCTTGAATATTTTTCTGTTTACTTGAAAATAATTTCAAGCTATAAAATCATGCGGTTTTTGAGTGCTTGATTTATTTATTTTTATTTTTATATTTTTCCTCTTGGGATATGTTTTTTTTCCATATCATATCACTTTGTGGTATCACATGCTCATCTTGGAGGAATTTCTTTATCATTTTAATAAGTTTTGTAAGTTCTTTTTGGCTTATATCTTTCTTGTTGCTGATAAATTGAAGATCAGTTCCCAGAGCTATAGTAGAAATTTGGCTAATACCTGAGATCTTGAACAAAGCAAATATCACAGTGGCACAGTTTGATATGTGACCACCTGTGAGTTGACTTAGTTTTGTCCTTGCTGCTAATTAGCTAATTAACATTAAAGCATGTTTGTTTGTTTTTGTCCTTCTCACTTTCTCTGCTTCTAGAAAAGCAGCAATGTGAGCAATAGTGAGCAAAAGATTCAAGCACAGCCAGGTGTTTCAACTGACCACCCACGCCCTGTCATTATGAGACAAACCTCAACGCCAATCCAGCGCTCTGACCCAGAACAGATCCACCAGAGCTTGCTGGCCGCAATCCGTTCTGGAGAAGCTGCTGCCAGATTGAAAAGGGTGAGTTTTCGTCATTGCATCCATAATAATGAATTCATGGTGCTTCCTTCAAAATTACCATATTAATGCCTGACACTAAATGCAGATAGCTTGGACATGATGTGCTATGAATGAGGTCTCTTAATGGGAAGGGAGGTGGGAGGAGAGTCAGCAGAATGAACTGCTGAATGCATACACAGATTTGTATGTTCATATATTCAGATAGCACAAATATATGATTTTAAGCACATGCTAAACAGCTTCATCCTAGACTCAAATTAGCTGCAGTCTTTTCTAGCCAGGCAGATAGAAGGTTTGAATATTTGTTTTTCAAGCCTCATGCTTGGTGTCGTTAGTAAGATATTTCTCAATGTTTTGTCGATAGTCCTGGTAGAACTGTTCTCCTCAGGTAAGAATTGATGCTTGGTTTCTGTCTCCTAAAATGCACTCTCACAGGGTAAAATAGTGCAGACTTTAAAAATCTATTGTTTTAGATTTGTAACCAGACAATTTAATGACAGTCTCACACAAAACTGTCTTGACTCAGCATTAATATTTTGCATTCTATATTGAAGAATACTTTCTCATTGCAGAAACTTAAGAAACTCAGTAAGTTTTATTTTCCTTCCCTTTCCTACTTGAAACTTGAATAAAAGCAAGTAAAGTATTGTGGGTGGATATGAGGGTATTTTAAAATTATTTTTAATGGAATTTTTTTATTTCCCCTATGATCAAAATATGACAGTTGATGGGTAGATATTAGAATCGCCTGTTTTAAATAGCTGAGATTTTGATTCAGCATTGCACTGCAACAGTCTCTCTGACACAAATTTCCTGGTATTTCTATGCTGAATGGTAAAACTGTTTCCTGTAAAGGTTATAAAAAATGCATAATTTGTCCACAGCTAGATAAGCATGCTTAACTAGTAGTCACTAAGAGTGGTACATAATGTGCTGCAGTATTGTTTCTAACTGCTGTATATCGCTAACCACAAGCCACTTTAAAAACAGGTTAAGATGAAGCAAATACTGTATTGTTCAGAGGTGCTTAAAAGGTCGCATCTCTCTGTTCAGCCTGATTTTTTTTTTCTATACCTATTTGATTGCACAAATACACATAGACCACTCTGAAAGTAATGCCTTCTATTTATTTCCATGGAAACTACAATAGATACAAAGAACACAAGCAGTATCTAATAGAACAAATTCTCATCTACAAAACTCCATTTTTCAACAGAAGTATGACCACTATCTATACGTTTTCACCAGCAGTAAGCAGGAGCCTGTAAGCTATGCTCGTAATAATCTGCCCTAGTGGAGGAAACCCACTGTCACTCCTTGTCGAAATGCAGCACCCACTACCTGACTGTGCTCACATCCACTGTTGGTCTCCATAAATGTTCAGCAAGAGTTGATGAATGTCAATAGATGCCATTTTTTCTGCAAGGAAGATTTTAATGACACATCTTTGCTTCATATGCATTTTCACATCAGACTGCCCCTCTGCGGCTATCTGTCATGACAACAAAATGTAAGAGAAGATAGGTGGAAAGGTTCAACTGTACCACCACCATCTGCCTCTGATTTTATGAGCCACTTAATAAAATAGGAAGCATTGCTTTCAGAGCAGCTCTAGTAAGTGTATTTTCAAGTGTTTTTATTAAGTTATTTTTTGCAATGCATAATTACATTGTGAATACTTACTTTTATTTATTTTGCATAGTGTATGAACTTTCTTTTATGATTCTATGGCAAATATCTACACGCTACATAGTAACTTGCAAGTATTTTAAAAATAAATTTGTGAAGTGCTTTTCAGAATTCAAGAAGTCAATTGTTACTGAAGATACCAAAGACAAGAAAAAATATTATGTGGTTGTTTATTATTTTCTAATAGAGATGTTTCAGTGTATCTTTGACCCACATAGTTCTTACCAGTTGTACATGTATGTATGGTGTTACGAAGAGCGAAGTGATGACTAAAAACCTTTTTCCCCCATCCCTCTCTCACTCTCCTGTGAGTGGAAGATGTTCTTTCCCCATGTAGCATCTGTAGATACAGGGGGTGAGGACAGGAAAACCAATTAAAATGAAAGGCTGTAAGCATGAAGAAAAGCAAGCTGTAATGTAGAAAGCAGCAACAAAAAAAAGTGGGGGAAGATCTGCCAGGTGCCTGCTTCTGTTTCTCTCACCATATTCTCTATTCTTTCCGTGCTATGAGGGAGTCATTTATTAAAAAAAAAAAGGGGGGGGGGGGAAGCTGGCACCACTATCCAAATCCTCTTTTTTCCGTTTTACTTAATAAGTTGTCAGTATGCAATGCCAAGATCTGTGGCCTTTTGTGTTTCTGTCCTTTTACATTGAATAGGACCCTCGGTAATTACGAACCTAAAATGGGTCAACTGAGGTTTCTTTTTAACTATTTTTCTCTTCAGAATGTTTTCATTTTGTTTAGTAAACTCCGTGCTTTGGTATGTTGCTCGCATGGCTCTCATTAACTCCAACTGGAGTTACTGGTTTATGCAGCTACAGTGAAAAACAGATCTTTTCTATCTATCCTTAAAGTTGTTTGCTCCAAGAAACATTCCTATGTTATAAATGAATGTCAGATTTTGTTGTAAGTCAGTTCTATTCAATATTTTATTTAAAATATTTGTTTTGAATGATTTTTTTCATATATTTCTTTTCAGCCAGGTCTAGAGATTGACAAAAATTTACGTTTTTAATAGTTATGCACTGAAGTTTTTGACAGAAGTGTTTGAAATTACTTAAAAACATATTTAATTCTACTACTGCAGCATACGTGCTTTGTTCAGAAATGATGTAGGAGATGGTTCATTGTGTGAGAAGAGCACTGAAGGAATAGTATTGCACTTTTCTTAAATTAATACCCTGTAACATACTCCAGACAGAAGCATGTTAAAAGTTAGGTTAATATTTCATTTTTCTCTTTTTTCCCTCCATCCAGGTTGGTCCTCCATCAAACACTGTATCTGTCAATGGAAGAGCCAGGCTTAACCATTTGTATTCCACAGAAGCGAAAGTGAATCACTAGATATTATACCAAATATTTTGCACTTTACTACTGCTTCATAGGCCACCTTAACTACCAGTTTTTGAAAGTGATTAGTATATTTTTATCAGTTGGTATAAGAATATGACACTGGGTTCCTTTGATGCCTTGGAAAAAATTATTAGAATATGTAAATTATGGTAGTAATTTTCTCTATATAAAGCTGATTATGCTGCTAAAAAGGTTTAAGAGAAGGTGCAGATGAGCTCTGCTTATGTTGGAATGAATGTCAAAAATTTGTTGATTTCAGCCTTCAAGACAGAACAAATGTAGCAGTATGCTGAAATTACAGATTTAAAGCAATCTAAGGATTTTAGATCATTAATTTTCAATTGTGTATTACTTTAACAGATTGTATGAATTTAAATCTACCACATGCTGCCTCCATATTACTTTGTTAAATTAAATTTGTAATTAGTAGAAAGCTATATACGATACTTTTGTTTCTCTTAAAAAAAAGAAGAAAAAAGAAAAAAGAAAAAAAGATTTTGTTCCTTCAGCTGGCGTTGATAAGTATTTTGGTTTTAAATCACCTTCAATTTTTCCTGGTAGGATATATTAAAAAAAAATTAAAAAAAAACAGGACATAAATTATTGGAAATTTTTGTACTACTTAAACTTTTCTTAACAGTAGCACTAGATGATGTTTCTAATCTTCTCCTTGAGTAATTGTATATACTGTTTCCCTAGCACTCAGATGAATAATGCCTTTTGTGAACTAGATATATTTTTAAATGGTCGTCAGTATATAGTCACTTATGGATAAAATACAAATTCCAGTTTTGATACTTAATGAAATTTTAAAAATGTATAATTGGATCTATGAATAAGAATGAGCTTTGGACTTGTTCATATAAAGTATTTTAATCTTAAAACAGCATGATAATACACTTATAAAGCATTCTTGTGTCAGAGAGCTTCTATTTATAGAGACTAAGCGTTAAATACCAAAACGGGAATGAATATATATATATAAAAATATATAAAAGAAAATGCTTCCTGTTATATTTTATCTATTTTGCATTTCTTGTCAAGATTAGACATTTTTGGGAGAGAGTGGATATTGGGTCACGTTCACGATGAAATAGCTAGATTATGGATATGCAGCTGGGATATTTGCCATATAAAAATATTTTCTTGCTGGATTTGATTTAAATAAAAATAATTTTATTTAGTTTCTATTCTTTAACAATATATTTATTTTATACTTTAGAGTCATTGTATAACTCATTTTCAGAAACTGATCTGTACGTGCATTTCAACAGGTTGTTGGTGGTTTGTTGTCAGGTTTTTGTGCAATAATCTCAGAGATCCCATTACTTTTCTAGTACAGGCTAAATTACGGATTACAAGGAAAACAGTGTTAACCTAATGCTGAAACCCTTTGAAGATTTTAGTGAATAAAGCTCATAAAGAGAACTGATGAACAAGTGTTCGCTGCTGTTCTCTCGTATTTTCATACCTACAACTTAGTCCTCTGTCAGTGCATGTCACCACTTCCTTTTCCTCCTAGTTCTTGCTTCCAGTTAAGGGCTGATTCCAAGGAGAAA
Organism: Perdix hodgsoniae; assembly: GCA_035772895.1. NCBI lineage: Eukaryota > Metazoa > Chordata > Aves > Galliformes > Phasianidae > Perdix > Perdix hodgsoniae. The sequence goes on along the minus strand of JAPSGF010000048.1, from coordinate 1,847,619 downwards.
CCTTACATGATGGTTCAAAAGATCTGGTTTGGGGTCTGATTGTAAAACACTGCTTCATCTTTTGCTTGAAATTATTGAGATAGATGAGGTAGTTGCTTTCTAACATCTAACTGGGTCGTACTTTCTAGATTTCTTTGAGGGACAGTCTTGAAAATTGTAACACATTCCTAGCAATCTACAAAACATTGCGTTTGTTGTGATATTTAAATTCCAGTTTCTATGCATTCCTGTACAACACGCTAATCTGTAACTGGCACAGAGAGGTTGCACTGCAAAGTAGTTGTCTTGTTTGTATCTTGGGTGGGAGAGGGTTATCTATTTGTTCTCAAACTTTTGTTTTCTCTGCTGGAGGTGACTAAATCTTATCTTGTAAACTCAATGTAAATTGACAATGTAAACTCCATCTGTAGACTACATGATATTTCATTATTTCAACCAAGTGTGTGGAGTCCAAATGTTCTGGGTTTTGGGAAAGATCAAATAACTTTGCTTTGTTGTTCTTTTATTTGCATTTGGCTACTGTACTACTATTATATTTCTCAGTTCCATGTTAAAAGTATGCTGCCCTTTGATGTGAACTCCTGAAGGCAAATAAATTTGTATGTAATAGAGATTAAGACTAAAAACATATTTCCTGAATTGTAGGTTTTCTCGTCTGTGTAACTGAACTTGCTTGGTAATTGGCTTAAATGTCTACACACAGTAGTACTGTGAAATTTGTCAGTACGATTTTCTGTTACTAGCTGGCAATACTGTTTACCAAAACTTTCCCCTTCTTCCAGCATATATGTAAGAGATTTTAATATTTTGCTATTATATTGCTAGAGATGCATTTTTTTCTTAAACTCTTCTATTAAAACTCTTGGTGATTAACTTGATGTGTTTCTTACTTGTTCAAACATGAAAACATCTTCTTAAGTAATAAAGCAAGTTTTTTCTAGCAACAGCAAGCCTAAGCTTGGCAGAAGTCAATTTTTGTTATGGATGGCTTACGTACATGGAAAATATCTGTATGTTTTTGTTTTGATCCAGGAATACTTAGTTTGGGGAATGGTACTAGAGATATTTTCCAACACAAGGCAACTATTTCTGTCATAGCTTTTGCTGCTTTTGAACAGTAGACAAAATGTTTGGGGAAGAAAATGAAGGACTCTGCAATGCATGTTATTTCAGTATAATTGTATAGACAAAATAACAAACCCTAGTAAAGACATACAGTTTCTTTTCATCATGAAACAGCAGATATTTGTATAGCACAAGAGGATCTTGCTCTTATTCTGCCTTTAAGGCTTTGTAAGTAATGGATGGCTGGGAAAAAACCTAGTAGTAAAAAAACAAATTTTTTAGTTATTAAAGCTTATACTTTTATTCACTCTGCAGAAGAATAAAATCAAGATGACTGCTTTAATTAATACAATTAAGAGATACCTGGAAAAGGGAAGCTGTTTTGATGGAAGAGCTTAATTCATCACCAGGGAATATTTGGAAATCATCAGTGGTGACTAGAGGCCATGAGGCCAAGACAAGAGCTCTCATATTTTGCAGCTGAAAGATGTTAAACCACTGGATGCTGCCATTCTAGGAACTATATTTAGTTCCTAGTGTCCTAGTTTTTGCTTGCTACTTGTGATTTGATACTGTAGCGTATAACATGAAGATCTCTAAGACAAAGGAATACCATCAGTCATTAAAATGATGTGGATATGGACCATGAGGCATGGGATCACACATTCTTAGTAATGGATGTTCATCACTGGTGAAAGCGCATAGTTAATGATGGTGACTGTGTTAAAAAGTAATGTTTTGTAGGTGAGAATTTGCTCTATCAAACAGTGCTATTGTGCTTTTGTATCTGTTGTAGTTTCCATGGAAATAAGTTGGAGGCATTACTTTAAGAGCAACCTACATATAACTGAATTGGGAAATATAAGAAGAGATTTTGCTAGTTTTAGTGACCCAAGTGTTACTCAGTAAAAAGGTGAGGGAGTTTTTGATAAGGAAGGTGAAGCTTTAAGATCAGTTTGAACTCCTCCAGAAAAACTTGCTGATTGACCTTTCCCTTGGTCCTTCTCCTTGGAGAGAATAAACTGAAATATCTAAAATGCAAAGCCTTAACTATTATTTTAATTTAATTGCGTTGGCATGATTCTTCATAGTATACCTGTGTGCCATATATGAATTAAATATTATATTTCCTTAGTAATTTAGTGTCAAAAACTGGACACAGATCACCACCTGGAATATTCAAAAGTATTTACATATCTATCAAACACTTATAAATTTAATCATCTGATTTGTCTGCATTTTTATGCAACTATGGTATCCAGTTGCATTGAGTTAAGCGACTATAAATTTGCAGGTCTCCTATAATTCAATTTACTGTGAAGATGAAAATTTGTAGTGTGCTATGAAATGTTCATTAAGTATTCCCTTATTCTTCAAAGATGAGAAAGTTTACAATTAAACTTTAAAATAGAGCAATTGTCAGTGTAGGGGTTCTGTTTCTACTGTTGCTGTATTCATATGATGTCAGAGCAATGGTGCATTGCCGTTTTATTCTCTGTGGATTTCTTTCACATCTGAATTTCATACTGAACTTAAATGTTGAATAAATGTGAAATTGATAAGATATTTTCACATCTTTGAGTGTGAAGGATCCCTGGATGTCTCACAGTAGGTAGTCAGGAGGACTAATCAGATTATTAATTAATGAAATAATGTCAGTTAAGGTACACAGGGGCTTTGATTAGACATTCCCCTGCTAAAATGAACTAGGACAGCACCTAAGGATGTCTATACTGGGTCAGTGATTCCTGAAATATTAAGCTGTTTCTCTTTTACTAGAGTCATCACTCCTTTAGAGCTGTCTCTATTCATTTCTTAGGTGTAAATTTAAGTCTTCTCTGATTTATGAATTAGTGTGTGGCTGACACTAATGGGAGTCAAAGCTCTAAGACTCACATAAGAAGGTCAACATTTCTAACAAGAGAGAAAAATTAACCATTAAAGCAACTTCCCACAAAAAACTTTGAATTAGTCATTATTGTATACGTGAAGATCATAAATCATAAGCTTGATGCAGAGATTACTGCATGAGGTTATATTACTGCATAAGGTTTGATGGTTTTAAATAGTGTCTTACTTTCATGCAGTATTCAGATATTTAAAATTCTAACAAGTAAGAATGGAAAAAAGAATAGTGCATTTTTTACATCAATGTGCTCATTAGAGAATTTTGCTAATTGAGAAATAATCTGATATGGAGGTCCAAAGGAGAAAACATGGAACATAGGCTATGTGAGGGCTTTACAGAAGCCTACTGGCTGATAGCCTTTGCTTTCGGATAAGGACTCCACTAGTTTGAAACACTGAAACTGAAATGTCTTTGTAGATAAGTGTTCTGTACCTATCTCTTGGGTATTGACTGTAGCACTAAAATGACATAGATAAATCTTTTGCAAATGTTGAAAGATATGGAAAATACAATTATTTAGAATACAGTTTCTCTGGAGAGGTGAGGCTTTCACCTCTGCGTAACTAAATTGTCACATCATGTGAACAGACTTCTTAGACCTCTTATTTTTGTCTTCAAAGCAATCTCTCTTGTATCACACAGAGGGTAAACATGCTTGAAGCTTTTACTCTGAGTACTAAGCTGAACTGACCTTGCTTAGCTTGTGATATTTAATATCATCATAGCCAAAGCAGTAAGAACACAGTAACACAGCAGAGTGCATAGAACTTAATTTTCAAATGTGATAAAATACAAGAACAGAAATTTTAAATAATGGGCCTTCTTACGTGATACTGAACATCCATGGGGTAAGGAATTGATGCCTATTTCAGTGCATGGGGAGATCTAAGACCACAAAAGCTGCAGCTGCAGAAATTGTTGAATAAATCTGGCCAACGGTGGCTATTTGCCAAGTACTAGTGTACCTAGTGTACTAGTGCTACTGCACGTTAACCACTAGCAGACTTCCTAATGGTTGATATATTTCTACTGACAAAGATAATGAATAAGCTACTATTGGAGTCAACTTTGCTTCCCCCCAGCTATGTATGTTTGTCTGCCTGTATTTTCCTCTCTTCTATTTTAATGTATGCTCCTGAGCAAGAACTAAGACTCAATGCCTACACTGAAAAGGTAAAGTAAGGACAAAAACATAAATCCTTAAGCAACTGTGAAATAAATTTATCTCTGATTTAACAGAAAGTGAAAATCATCTTCTGTAATATCAATGGCAATTTTCTAAATGAAACGTTTGAACTAAACAGAAATATGGAGAGAGATGCAGTTGGTCACCTTGGCTAAACATGATTGATCTGATCAGCAGAAACTATTCAATTTCTTCAAATACTGCAAGTCAGTTAAATGCTTTCTGGAATCTGAAACTTACTGAGGCACACAAATATGGATCACATCAGGGTACATTTGTATTTATAATGTTCACATACAAAGCAAGCCCCTACAGTGTGCTAAGCTGCTGCAGTTCTAAACTCCAATGCCTGTGTGATAATAGGCAAATAGGGTAAAACAAAGGCTGAAGAAGTGGATCACAAGGTACTTCCTTTTAAATTGCAGAGGGCTGAGAGAAAAATGGACATCCAAGTGCTTACATGGTCAGGTGCCTCACTTCAGGGATGAGTTTACTGTTAACCCTTTTCAAAAGCTGCAGTACTGATAAGGTTAATTCTTCAACAGTAAATTCGGGCAGGAGAAGCTGTTGGTGGCTGCAGAGAGAAACTACTACATTCATTCTATAACATAATTTGGTGAAGATGGGAAATATTAGTTGCCCACTGATCAGTAGGCACTGCTAATTAGCACTACTAATCAGGAGGGAAAGCAGTATAGCAGACCTCAAGCTTGAATCCAGCAGGAACAATTCTGTCTCAGAAAGGAAAAACAAACAAAAAAACCCTGATAAAAAGCAGATACTTCAGATTGATATACAGTAAGTGGTTTTACACAAGGGTGATTTCTCATATCATGGTTTCTGCTGTGGCATAGATGTACAGCACAGCTTTTAGGTGAGGATCTTCCTTGTTTGAGGGAAGCTAACAAGCAGGTTTCTACGGCAAATAATGAAAGAAGGCTATTTTCTATAATGAGTTACTTGTAGGGTACATCTGTTTACTTCCGAGATGAACAATTTATGAGAGGTGGTTCCATGTAATGGTTCTAAATTGCTATGTATCCAGCTGAACTGGAACTTGCTAAGTCATATTTAGTCATAGATGTGATCATCTGATTCAAAGATGGTCTTTTCAACTATCCAGTGAATAAGACATTTAAAAACTTAAGGTTATAGTATGTACATTGCTTGGTTTACTGTGATAGTTGTTCATTAGCTCCAACCTACAATAAAGACATCCCTTTGGCTAATATGTACCACCTTTACATAAGAATTTTCAATCAATTTTTCCGATGGAAATTTCTGTTGACCCTATTTCATGCAGGAACTGTGTGAAGGTGATTATTCACGTTCTGAAACCCCTTAAAGACAAGGCTGTCATGTGGGACAGTGTCAAATGTTTTGTACAAGTCCAGGAAGATAGCATCAGTTGATCTTCTTTTATCCAATGCTGTAATGCCATTACAGAAGGTCACTAAATTTGTCAGGAATGATTTGCCCTTAGTGAAGCCATGTTGGCTGTCACCAATCACCTCTTTGTTTTTCGTGTGCCTCAATATAGTTTTCAGGAGGGTCTGCTCCATGAATTTGCCAAGCACTGAGGTGAGACTGACTGATCTGTACTTATATGTTAGAGTTCACTTGTGGAAAAACATTTTGCTAGCAGAAGCACTTCGTGAGGCCTAGCAGGAAAAAAATAGGAAAAAGAGGGTGATTTGCACAAGCTACAAACATTGCTCTGGTTTCCTCATCTCTTTTCACTTTCCATCCAACAAACTGAATATGATAGGTAATCTGGCCATAATTTGTACTCTTCTCTGTTTAAAAATAGTAATTCCACTGTAGTGAATGACTGTACTGAAGGTTAGTGTACAGCATCAGTTGAATGAAGGCCATACCTGCATGATCACTTTTGCATAGAAATGCTGCTAGCTGTCCAGAAATCTGGAACATGGGGAATGCTTTTACTTCAAATATTTTTTTCTGGTTTTATTTGCAATTAAACACAGAGTTTTTCCTATTATTTTTTCTGCTGATTCATTACTGACTTAATTTGAAATTCAATGTTAAAGTGAATTATGCTTCTTTAACTGTCTTTAAATGAACTACCTTCATGGTGGTATTTTTAGATGAGTCTTCTGATACCTTCCTAATGGTACATTAAAACTTAACGAATGCTGAGTAACAGTGGAATCACTATGGAAGCACATGTGGTATCTGTATTAATACCGAATGAATGCATAATGATCAGGAAAATCTGTGTGATTTCCACATGAATCAACAGTGATGAGCCACTTAGTGGCTCACTCAATTACATCGTGTTTAATTTATGTAGCATTATTTAGACATTATGTCTAAAATGTCTTTAGTAAATCATTGAGTCTCCATTCCAGTGAGAAATTACACTGTAAATATTAAATTCAGTTTTTTACTCAACAATTAATTTGTTGAAGCCTGTTTGCAAAGGGTCAAAATTTGAAATATTTTCTTATTCTCTGTAAAATGGAATCCTAGTATGAAAACAAATTACAATACCTGTTTCCTTAGTTATGCAGCAACTGAACACCGGAAAAGTATTAACTCTCTGAACTCTGGAAATAATGGCAGTACCTCAGTTGTTCTATATGACTACTGTGTGGCAATTCACCTTCATTCAGCAGACTCGGAATTCACTCTTCTTGGGAGGTCCTTCTAGTACATCCCTTACTCACTCTGTATATAGAGTACAGCAGGGTGGACCCAGAGCTTTGGGAGCGTGATCATGTCAGCAGCAGCCAAAGAGGGAGGGAACGTACAGAAAATATAGATGCTGTCTTTCAATTTTCTCTCAATATCTGTCTGAGCTTAAATATGGTGTCCTGTGCAGGACAAGGAAAAAAAAACACAAGTATTCCCACTGTTTTGATTACCTGACAGACTCTGCAGAGAAAGTTAATCTTGTCTCATCTCCAAAGCATTACAAAAGTGTGAGGACCAAAACCCCACTTCATTTCTCCTGGTTTATGTTGCAATGGACTGAACATGAGCAGCTGCTGCTCAGGCCCTGCAGTGAACATTCTATAAAAGGCTGCCAGTGGCAAAAAGACTGTCAGCAGCTGTAGTCCTTCACTGCAGTCTTCCACAGTACTGCTGAAGCAACAGATTTTGCAGCTACACAGGGCTCGCTTTGAGAGGATGCCTTGCAAGGCTCCATCTTTACAGACTGTCTCTACACCAAGAGGAGGGGTGTACAGACATCTAATCCCTAAGAGAAAAACAAAGAAACAAACAAAAAGACAACCAAGTAAATGATCTTTGTAAGGGAAAAGTGTAAGTAAAATAATCACCTAATCATGCTTCAAACTTCACTAGGAATAGTAAACCTCTGCTTGGCTTTCATCTTTTCCTGTCAGGTGCTTATATAGAAGACAAGCTTCTGAGACACCATTTCAGTGGATCTATGCTTGAGCTGGCTTTGCAGATGATCCAAGACAGTTCTATAGATATTAATTTACAGAGAATGGCAGGGTTGCCTATTTTACTCAGCTCATTTAAACAATGATCTGAATGTGTCTGATTTTTGGCAAAGATAGCCTAGGCCTCCCACTACTCCGGAAGGAATCTTGCACTCTATTCTCTCACGTTACTCCTTACAAGTATTTCAGGCCAGTAAGTTTTTACTAAGAGGCATTGTGTCTCAAACAGCTCTTCAATACATAACAAGCTTAAGAGGTCAGTTTTCAGTTCTAAGAGACCGTCTTGTCTAGCTGCCTCAACAAGGAGGACCGGTGGAAAAAGAACAGGGTTTGGAGACAAAGTCCTATCAGCTATTTACAAATAAGTCCATCACTGTATTTTTAGCTTCTGCAAATTTCCTATGCTAGCTGCTAGCATTAGGCACTGCATCCAGTTGATTCAGTTATAGAGAATTTATCATCTGTGAATACATGAAACTATCATTTTAATCTGCTGTTCTTTTTGGTTTACTATGAGATAATCTGATAACTGGAAAAGCATCTAACAAACAGCTGACCAACAACTTTGTTAGAAGAAGTGTGGACAAAGAACTTTATAATGATAACAATCGTAACAATAGCTGTTCTCATTTCTCTGGATTGCTGAAAAATGCAAATTCAGACCTTTAATAATTGCAGCCCAGACTTTAATTTCTGACAGCAAAGTGAAAGAGAAAAAAAAAAAATCTTTCCATCCTAGGAAGATGTAAAAGAGTCTATCAGCTCCTTTAAAAACAAAACAAAACAAACTTCATTTTGTTAGAAGAATTTAATAAATTAAGTCTAAGAGAGAAAAAAATACTTATGGAGAACCTTTTCATTTTGCTTTAAATGTTTTTTTTTTCATTTATGTTGATCACTTCAATGACTGTTCTCATGATGTGGGAATTCTATGCTGTGCTAATTTAATTTAGCTTTAATTTGAATTGAATAAAATATTGGCTAGTCAGCTAACTATGATGGAAAAAATACACATACAGCTTAAACAGAAAGTGTTTGAAATATACAAAAAAATCTGTAATACACTTCAATATACACCTGATAGATTTTAATGGTGTAATTATTTCTGATTTGTTATGTAGCTGTATATATTTTAGAGACTGCTGTGTAAGAATGTATTTTAAAATAAAACATAGTGAGCGTATAATACTATATTCATTGGAATAACATTAATATAAAAAATGTTACAAGAAAATGGTGGAATGTATGCCTTTGACTACATGGTGACTTCACAAACATACTTCACAGCAAATTAGATTTCCTTGACTGGTGTTGTGGTTACAGTTTCATAACTCTTCATGTTTCATAACTCTGAAGAAATAATGAAGGCATTGTAACCAGAAATGTGTCAATTTGAATAGATTTATTATGAATTGCTTTGGTTTTAAAAGCTCCCAATATGTTGTAATAGAAGCCTACGTCCTTGCTTGAGAGGCAGCCAAACTATCTGTAGAAAATGGGTTTTTAATGTCTTAACAAATTACTTAGCGGTAAATTTTCCTTTCAAATAAGCAAAAGGAGAAATGTTCTGTAAATGCTATCCTAATAAAAGAGATTGGAATATACGTTTCTTTTAAAGCCACTTTGAAAGAAGACTGGTGTCATATTTAGATGGTAAATTCTTATTGCTCATGGAAACTCAAAACACTGTGGAAACTATACACCCGTTTTTGCCTGAATCTAAGTTGCAATGGAGCAAAACAGCCCGTGCAAAAATTAACCCCATCCACTGATGGGTGAACTGCATTACATTTGTGCTGAATGCAATACACAGTGGGCTACTTCCAGGTATACTGAAAAATCGCTTCTCCCATTAAAATCACACAGGCTCATGGAATGTAAACAGAATTTAGGCAAGGCACCTAACATGCACCACGTTTAAGGGCTGTTCTGAAAGTAATGCCTCCTGTTTCACTATGTTGGCTCACAACATAACATCTCCTATTTTATTATATTGGCAGATGTTGATGGTGGTATGGCAATAGAGGTTGAACCTTCCCACCAATACTCTATTACATTTTATGTGACACATGTAACAGAGGGGCAGTCTGACAAAATGACATCTGACACGGAAGTGTGTATGAAGCAAAGGTGTGACAATAAATTCTTCCATGCAGAAAAAATGGCACCCATTGACATTCACTGATGCTTGCTGAACATTTCTGGAGACCAAACAGTAGATGTGAGTACAGTGAGGTGGTGGGTGGTGCATTTCAACAGCAGTGTCAGTGACATGAAAGACAAACCACGTTCCAGATGGGCAAGCAGATTTTCATGAGTGCAAAACGCAGGCTCTTGTTCATCGCTGCTGAAAATGCACAGATAATAGGGGAGACTATGTCAGAAAACAGTGTTTTGTAGCTGAGAATTCACTCTATCAAACAGTGTTATTGTGCTCTTTGTAACTGTTTTAGTTTCCATGGAAATAAGTAGGAGGCATTACTTTCAGAGTAATGTACGTATGTTTGAGTGATTAGGAATTTGAGTGGGACAATCTGGCTTTTCTGATTTCTTGGCCAGAGGCCTATGAAATTTTACTATCTGCAACGTTAACATAAGTACTATTCAAAAAAAAAAAAAAAAAAAAAAAAGGCTTGGCTACTGAACAACTCCAGAGCACTGCTTCAATAAACCTGAAAGCAAAGGAAAATATACTTTATATTTGCAGCTCAATGCAGAATCACCTTTTAGACCAGCCTCAGAGATTACTGTCAGGAGTACTGAAGTATTAATATATTTTGCCTTCTTTATTTTTAGAAAGAAGAAACCTTTATAGTTATAAAGGAGGATGGCCTGATTGCTAGAGTACTAATTTTGGACTTGCAGTTTGCATTCCTTGCTCAGCCACAAATTCCACTAGATCTTTTGAAAGTCACTTAGCAAATTAATTGCACTGTCAAATTTGAGTTACCTATGTCAGGAGAGAGTTCTCCCTAGTTTTCCAGTGTAGCCACAGGGTACAAAAAATTCTTCTGGAATGGCTGTCAACACTAAGAGCCACAGTTGCTTTTAGCTGAACTCTGGAGTTCTGTCTCTCTTCCTTTGTTAAATCACCTCACTGCTCTGGTATCATGTGTAAAGTCAGATACTCTAAATACCTACTTTCTGCTAGTTTTTAAAGACATTTGGGCACATAAAGGTGCAAATGTTTACTCATCTGCATGAAGGGAACAAATGCACTAAAATGTCAGGTGTACTGATTTTGTGAAAATTATGCTCATAATAAGTGCTGAGATTGTTGTTGTTACACAGTGTTCCTAAATTTTGCATGAATAACTTTTTAATGTAAAAATTTCCAACTACTCAGCACAATGCTTTTAAAACATGAACAGCGGGTTTCTTTTTAAAGGTTTATTCCATACTGTACTCCCTGACTATAGATTTCTTGGAAGAACTTTTGAGACAGAGCAAGCATCATTTCTTTGTGTTAACCTTGGGGGATTTATTCATCACAAAGAGTCCTAAATGCCCTATCAGGTGATGTATTAAAATAGTGGCAGGTACTATCCAATATTTGCAATCCCTTAGGAATTCCAGCTGGTCAGATAAATGTTTGTTTGTTTCACTTTCTGTTATTTGGGAGCGGTGTAATTTCTGCATCGTTAAAGTCCAACAAAGCTTTCCATTCCAGAGCCCATTTTCAAAGCATTTTTAATTGCAGAAGCACAGGTATGTTGATTCAAAATAGCTTTGCTGTGTTAGGGCTGGGGCAAATTTTGTGGGTGCAAATCTGGGCTATGTTATTCTAATGACTTTTGAAGAAAAAAACTTTGAAGAAAAAAATTAGTAGAATTTCATTTAATTTCATAAGTTCATAGACAATCTATATTGTGAGCTGCATGTTGGAGAAGCAGAGAAGAAACAATGTAAGTAAAATTTAGGCACATAAACACAAGTCTCTGCTGCCGTATTTAGCGTCCAAGAATAGCTAAAACACACACTGGGCTGTCACATATGACAGCGGACGAACATGAAACTCAGATCTCCCTAGGACAAGGTAGAACTGGTATCTAAATTAGTAGTAGAAGCCTGCGTTTAGGTAGATGAGTCACTGTACATCATTTTTTTCCAAAATATATAATTCATTTTGACTACAAGTTTCTTGTACCAAACTTGTACTTTGACAGCAGAATTTAAATACTAACCTACATGAGTCTGACCATATATATGTATTATTTTGCCCCAAATAGCTCCACATCTCCCTTCCCCCTCATGCATATCAGAAGATAAGCTTTTGTACTATTGCTTCAGAGTCCTTGGCAGCAGCTCACAAATGGCTGGGAATTAGGAGTGGTGTGGCTGTTATGTAGAAAGGTCTCCTTTTAGCACTAAATCATTCCTTGGTGGTTTTGTTTTGTTTTGTTTTGTTTGTTTTACTTAATGCTCGTATTTTGTTTCCCCATCTACAAAATGACTACTGTTAAAAGATCTTTAATCTGATCTCCCAGCAAGTCACCTCGTCTGAATTTCTGTACTCCAGATTAACACAAATGGTCTCAGATAGTGTAGCAGCATGTACACTTCCTTCCACAGTAAATATATGTTTGCATACAATATTCTGAAGATACAAATGGCCAGAAATTGTTCTTTCTTTGTATAAGGTAGAGAGAGTTCTAGAAAAGAGGATACAAAAAGTATCAGTAATACTCTACTGTTGTGAAATACTACTTTTAAAATTTAACTACATGTTTTCTCAGCTATGTGATATTTAAAGTTGTTCACTGTTCAGTGTATTTATTCCAGAGGCACTAAGAAAACATTAGTTATCACAAATACATACAAGGGATTAATAGGAACAGAGAAATGTATTAAACTGTTTCTTCCACTGCAATACTGTAATTACAAGCATTTGGCATTGCCATTAGTTCCCCAACACTTCACAATTCTCTTCCACAAATAACCATGGCAGTATATTATGTAGTTCATCCATTCATAACTACCCAAAAGATTACATGCAGCCTACTAGATTTAGACCTGTTAGATGAAGGCTTAGTCAACGTAATCCATCCACATGTAACGTTCACCTGGATCTTCCATGGTTCTCTCTATTTACAATGGAATTTTGTGCCCTAAAGATTTTCAAGGTTGGCCAGTGCAAATCACATCAGCTAGTGTTCAGTCTATTACAGATGCTGATGCATGATTGTTTTCATACAACTTTAGACTGAGTGAGCAGAAGCCGGTGTGTCATTTTGTCTGACCTGCATCTGGCAGCCCCTGAGTAACACCCAGTCATCCCTATACCAAACCTAACTTTTTGTGTTTAGCTACAAAGACCTATTTCTAAAATCATAAGGTCTTGTTTTGTTTTGACCCATCATCCTCAAAACCCTGCAATGAATTTAATTCTGTTCTTGTGTTCAAAGGCAGTTCAAAGGGACATTCCAGCAGGGAGATGTTCTGGTCTGAGGACAAAGCTGTCACAGGAAATCACAGAACTTGCTATTGAAAAAGCAAACACTGTTGTCAAAGCTGGAGGTAAAATCCACCCCTAAACTCAAGTTTCTTACAAAAGTACACTTAAGTGTTCATACTTTTCAATGGGGAAAAATCCCAAGCCCAAACTAAGTAACAAAACACAGCACAAATCTGCTTCTGGATAGTAAGTGTAGAAGGAGAACATTAAGTTGGGAGAAGCATTACTGTGCTGTGGTTTGTGCAAGCATGCATGGGGAGGGAGGTTTCGGATTAGTTTGAAGAGCAGCTTCTGGAAACTACTGGGCTTGGCGTTACTGATTTTATCCCTTGGAACCTTTTCCTTATCTGCAATGAAAGATACACATTTTAGCAGTAATTCTAAACCTAACATTCAATGTCAGCTATAACAACAGGCAAAACAAAACTCCTACAAAACATTCAACCACAGATAAACTTTCAAAGAGTTATGCATGACTGCCACAAAAAGTTAACTACTGATATCTCCGAGTGTTCATGGGATAAATTTGGCTCTCTTGATGTACTGCCCAAACACATGGGCCAGTTGTCAAAGCTAAAAATGAGCTTCCAAAGTGCTCAAGAAGGCGCAATGACAACGCCACAGTTGCTGATGTCAGGACAACAAGGAAGAAAACTTAATGTGTATTCAGCATATTCTGAGTGCATCGATACAATGAAGTCACAAAAATTACAGATGGAGCTTGTAGAGGAAACACTCCGCTGGGAGATAAGACTGGAGCATGGTTATAGCCGTGCACTGGAAAAATGAAACTACTTATGTTGGTTCAACCTAGTAGGTTCAGTAGAAACAATTCTTTGCTATTGCTACTGTGACAGAAGATGGTGTAAAGGTGTGGCACTGTTTTTCTATGCAGAACCATCTTTAAGAAATTATAGTCACATTTTTTAGACAAGTTTAATAAAATAGCAGACAAAATACTTTGATTAAAACAAGGGGTAATATGTGGAAGGGGAAAATAAAAAAATCCAATGAAAATCCTTCACAATTTTTGGAGATAATCACAGATAGTTTGGATTTTTTAATCTTTGTCAGTAATAACTGTGAAAGTTTACTCTAATTAAAGGCGTAATTTTATCACACTAATCAAGTGCTGTGGTTCTAAATAGCATATGGGCTTTTGAGAACTGAAGAGCTTGATTTTCTGAAAGTGGGGTGCATACTGAATAGCTTGAATCTGTTTTTCAGGATGTATTTTTAATTTTACTTGAGAAACACCTGGATCTCACTAGGATAATAAAAAACTGACATTTTTTAGAGAGAAAAAAAACCTACTGAGTTGAAGATTGAAGAATGCCCAGAAATTAGGCTCTGAAGAAATGTCTTAGCTTCTGCAGTAAAATAGCCCTCATTCTAAGTATCAAAAAGTAGACTAGGCAGCTTAGGTATGTTCATGACAAAAATAAAGCCAATTCACACAGTTCAAGAAGTATTCTGGTGCTAGGACTTAGCAGAAATCTGCTAGCCTTTTATTACCAGCATTATTAATTGTTTGTCAATTACTGGGTTTGTACTTGTTCAAAGAGAGAATTAAAATGTTACTCTCAAAGTCCAGGTCAAATGCTCTCAGATTTCTTCAGTCAAACTCTGGCAATATCTCTTATTCTTACAGCTGTTCAAAAGGAGAAAGTAAGTCAGAAGAAACTAGTTCCACATTCTCATCTACACAGTGCTTCCTATGCTATGCTGAAGCAATCCCTTAGGTCACCCTGTGCCTCAGCTTTGTGATGACTGCATTTTCTCGTTTGTGCACAGAAAGCAGAAGGCACAAGGCTGGTCTACAAGAAGACTGTTTCTTAAATTACTACATTCAAGTGAAATTATAACAGCATTTCATTTTTTTTTTTTAAATCTTTTTATACAAGGGGCCTTTTGCTGCCGTGACCTAGCGAGGTTATTTTGAAACAAGTAAATGTTTATTTGATAATATTCTAATTGTGTTATTTTGTTTGCTTTCCATTTAAAAACAATTATGTGACGAAGTCTAAAGCATGAAAGTCTACCACGTACATCAATCTGTGGCGACAAAATAAGTTGTCCAAATAGGGTGAAAACCTCAAAGCATACTTTCCTTTCCTGGTTGAACTTTTTAAAACCTGATAGCTGCTTGAAGGTTCTTACCTCTTCCTGAGCCCAGTTTTCCACCCAGAACACACACAAAGTTGTCCTTCCTCCTAATCTTCTGAAGAAAGTGAAGCTTTGTATGCTACATACATATTTACAAGTGAATCAGTTAGACAGAATTAGTCTGGCCTGTGCAAATGTATAAAAAGATAGCTCTATGCAAGCAACAAACAAATCAAATCCATCATCTGACAGTGTAAAATTCCAGATCTGTTTGCCAGTCTCTGTATATAAGAATTCTCAATCAACTCTCACTTGCATTTCTGCTGTCAGCAGAACACAGAATGAACTGTTCTGAAGACAAGGGATCCTTAGTTTCATTGAAAAAAAAATGTCCTGTAAAATCATCTGCAACTCAGCTAAAATGAAAACTGTGATTATTGCTTCTATTTCAGGAAAAAAAACAAAACAAAACAACAACGTATCGTCTTTCTCCACTTCAAAATTTTGGCTTGTGTCTGAGGATTTCTTCAGTGGGCTCAGGAAAACAGAAAAACATGTTTATCCCAAAGCACTCCCTATTCTCACCAGTCTGAGATGTCAGCTCCGCTTCTGAGCGAGCTAAGCAAAATCAGGTTTCTGCATACAGCTGTTTCTGCCAGGGCTTGAGCCCGACCTCCGAATTACTTTTACCTATTCAATGGCTTATGTGATTTTACGCATTCCGCCCCATGCTGTGAAACTGTTCTTCCCGCGGCGAGGGGGTATTTTTATTGAGTCACAGGATGAACGCTGGTAAGAACAGCCGCGGAGCTGCCACCCGGATGGCACCGCGTGTGGCTGAAGCAGAGCCCGAGCTTCGCCACGAGGAGCAAACCTTCCCGCAACCTCCCCGCTCTGCTCCGGGGAGCTGAGGCCGAACGCGCGCCCTCGGCCCAGCCGGGAACACGGCTCTTCCCCAGGCTGCCCGCCCGGCTGCGAGGTAACGGCTTTATTTCCCAGCTTCGCTCACTCCGCGTTTCTGCGAGGCGTGACCGTGAATTCCCGACCTCACGGAGGGATTGGGCGGCTCAGCTAACGACCCGCAAGGCGCTGAGAACGCTGCCGGGGCAGGCTGGCCGCGGACGGCGGCGGCGGCGGCGGGCGGGTCCCACCGCGGCACGAGGGGCGGCCGAGGTGCCACAGACGCCGATCGGGGAAGCGCTACTTCCGCGCTCGGGCGCGGAGGCCGAGCCCCGCGGCGGGCGGC